>JACVVK020000228.1:382500-617500 GCA_018292915.2 Batillaria attramentaria
TAACATGATCGAGACTGGGGGAGTGAGAGAGAAACAGAGTCTTTAAAAGTCATTTTCCGATTCAGAAACACTTACACCTTGACTTTCAGACATACTGCTGAGTTGAGTAGCAGTTGTCGAATCCAAATCCGATTTGGATGACTGCTTTTTGGATCCACGGAATAATTGTTTAAAACATTCTCTGAATTTTGTTCCCGTCAAACAATACAGGTAAAAATTGACAGCGCTGTTACAGTACCACATAAGACTAAACAAGCTGGAAATCAAATATCTGACTGCTTTGGATAAATCGCCCTCCCCACTGGGAACTAAATAAGCAGCGTACAGAATATACACGACATATGGACCGGAAAGGATTATAATCGTCACAGAAAGAACCACCAATGTAACGGTAATAGATGATACTTTCTTTTTGCGTTCAGACCCTCGCTCTGAATAACCTGTTGACAAGTTCATACTGGCTTCCCGGACAGATACCGTTAATTTCCATAGTAACACAACATTGCTTAAAAAAAGCAAAATAAAGGGAATAAACGAAGAAATGAGAAGGTCAACTAATGACCAAACGTCAAAGAAAAACCTGTTGTATTCATCAAATGAAGGTCCACAAAATGCCGCAGTGTTATTGCTTGTGTGAATTAAATCCATTCCATACAGAATATGGGAATGAAGTGCACAAAAGAATAGTGTTACTGTCACTGCGAAAATCTTTGATTTTTTTCGCGTACAAATCACTTTCACGCGATGTGGCCAAATAACTGATGCAGCTCTCTGTACCGTCATAGCCACAAGTAGCCAGGGGGACAAGACGCCGGTTGTGTAAGCTATAAATACTATCATTTTACACGAAATACTGCTCATTGATATAACGTTTGTTCCAAATGCACGATACCAAAAAATAGTAAACAAGCCAGAGTACAAAAGACACGTATCAGATACTGAGAGGAAAAAAAAGAAGACATTCATTGCTGATCCACTTGACCTCATTCTGTGCAGAATTACAACAGCCATAGTGTTTCCAAATGTCCCCAGAAAGAGAATCAGCGGAGAGATGATTACGATCGTTAAAACCTTAGCATCGTTAACAGCTTTCACAAGTGCACTCATTCCATCGTCAACATATACAACGGTAGACACAGAAAGGGCATTACTGACTGTTCCGTTCTCAAAAGAAAGATTCATTTTGAAGTGCACACTAACCGAACGTTCTCTTCTCGGACAAAGGAGTTGACTGAAGACTTCTCGGGTGATTATTGAGTGTAATTCTCACTATAGCGGTTGATTACTGACTGGGTGTCGTCTAGGTGGAACGTAGAACCTCTGATGTTGTTCGGGGCTAAGTAATCACATAAAGCTTGGTAATAATTCACCTTCCTCGTTCAAATCTGGAAAGAAAGAACAGAATTTTGACACAACCTATGTGGTCAACTTTCCATTTAAAAAGAATTTAGACATAGAGGAACATTATTTACATTTCATATCAGTCTGCTTCATATCCAGTTGCGAGACAATTGCTTGTTTTTTTCTGTTTTTTGTTGTTGTTGTTGTTGTTGTTGTTGTTGTTGTTCTTTGTTTTGTTTTTTTTCTGGTTGCCCTGTCGTGATGGAAAAGGACGTTAAACTCCCAAACACCCACCCACCCTCTTTACTAAAGTTTCATAATTATTTCTCGTCTAGCGACCGGTCAATACCCTGTGTGTGAGATGCGATGCGCGCTCTATTCGCCAGTAGATGTCAGCATTTCGCCGGAGAAAGACGCGTAGGTACATAAACAGGTAAGGATTTTTTTTCATGATCTCATTCAGGCCTACATCGATATAACTAAGTCTTTTACCCTGTGTAAAGGAGAAGGGTGTGTCCTTTCAGTGTCATTACCTTACACCCTGTGTCGCTGTTTACCAAACAAACAAAGTCGGTCACACCGGCTCTCACTCTGTAGACAACTGGGGTTTTCTTGGCAGTATTTTGGTGTAAAGTGACTGCATTCCATCTGAAAATACATAACAGTAAGGTGCCAAATCCCACATGCTGGCCTACAGATACTTTTGCATTCAATACACTCGTTTAGGGCCGAAAGATCTCTCTCGCGTTTAGAATGAAACGTATTTTGGGGAGGAACAATATGGGGACCACTGCGGGTTTTGCCGTTCCAGCGGGAAGCAGCGCGCCTTATAGATGTTGACAATAAGTTCAGTCGTTGTTCTGCCGAAAGAAATCATAACACCACCAAGACTAGCAAACAAAAAAAGTTTTTAACAGTGATCTCTCTCTCTCTCTCTCTCTCTCTCTCTCTCTCTCTCTCTCTCTCATGTGGTGGAAAAGGACGTTAAACCCCCAAACACCCACCCACCCCTCTCTCTCTCTCTCTCTCTCTGCAATTGTCTAAGTGTTTGTCCAACTTTCAGTACTGGATCTTAGTTACCATAGAGATTAAGTGGAGATGATTATCCAGACAAAATTCAAACACTACATTCCAAGGTTGAGACTAATCATTTTGAAATTTAGCGGACACATTTTATAGGAAAAAGGATTAAGTTTTCAAGAAGAAAAAGAAAATAACATGGAAAATAATTTTACTATATTTTGTTGTTGTTTCTTGTTTGTCAGAAATTCAGTTGACAGCCATTAGCAACAATGAATGGCAG
Organism: Batillaria attramentaria; assembly: GCA_018292915.2. Classification (NCBI taxonomy): domain Eukaryota; kingdom Metazoa; phylum Mollusca; class Gastropoda; family Batillariidae; genus Batillaria; species Batillaria attramentaria. The sequence goes on from JACVVK020000228.1 coordinate 385,145, forward strand.
AGAAAAAGATGGCCCATAAAGTGTACACGTGTGTGTGTGTGTGTGTGTGTGTGTGTGTGTGTGTGTGTGTGTGTGTGTGTGTGAATCATTGGTAAAACTATCTAAATAATCGTAAAAAATATTATACTAAGTAATTTATTTCACCGATTACAATATATTTTTGGCAAATAGCTGTGCACTAATTTAGGGATGACAGCTAGGGCTTTTTACTTTGCTATAATCCGTAACTACATAATTCATGAATATATGATTTAGTGTTTGAGGAAATAGGAAATGATTGTCAGAATTCGCAGCTTTTTTTTTTTTTGGGGGGGGGGGGGGGGCGGTCTATATTATTGCCGGTAATACAGGACAGAATTAGCATTAATTGCCACATAAATTTGTCGACCGCAGAATTCTAGCTGGTTTATTATCTAGACGAAAATGTAAATATTTGAATATGATAAGTATACAACAGAGAGAGAGAGAGAGAGAGAGAGAGAGAGAGAGAGAGAGTAAAGCTGTTACGTTGAACGGTTGTTCCTGGAATTCCTTTCTGCAGATGTGGGCGCAAAGAAAAGAACATCCAGCAAGGCTTCAGGCTCGCCTGTCACCTCCTGCTGCAGGTGATGAGTCAAGTGGGCAAGTCCAGTATTATCACAGTTCGTTCAGGAAGAGGAGATGCGGCATTGTACTTTTTAACAAGTCTTATCATATAGCGCGCAGGGCTGGCCGGGCTCGGACTGTTAAGAGTTAATATCAATACAGTACGCGGCGTACGCTGTATCGAGCGACACAGTCATCGTGTCCATAAACTTACCACAGTAACAACTGCCGGGAAAAACTTGAATAGGAATAAACATTTGCAAGTAACACTGTTATTAATATGGTAGGATCTCCTGCAGTTTCTGCCTTGTTTCCATCGTCAGTGATTTCAGCTTATGGAAGATTTTAATATCACAATTAGTGTACAGTGTCCGTTAATACATGGTCAGCGGCGATCAGTCTCGCCATAACTATACATTGTAATAGTGGCTGCGACAAGTCAGCCAGGTGCTGGCAGCACGCGAAAATAAATAACAAAAACACTTAATTATACAAGAAGTCACAGAGAGCAAATAGAGCTTACATGATTACTTCGAATGGTTTGCATGGTTTACGGCCGATAAATAAGTATGCCCGTTGCAGCGGAGTTCTGCATTCAGTTGTTGTTTGTTGTCAACGGTTTCTGTTGCACGGGTGGTAGTTAGCAGTGTGTTACGATGAGATCTCTATTGCACGGCCAGGGCAGCTTCTAGTATGTTCGGTTAGCTCACTTCTGACCGCTTGACCAGTGTCCTTGCCCATTTGCCGCCAGATCTGGCAAGGGTAGCCGCTTCGATGTGGTCTTAGCTCGACGCTAAGGGGTAAGTGGGTGGGTGTTCGGGGGTTTTAACGTCCTTTTCCACCACATACGTGTGATATCAAAGACGGGTCCACGATGAAGATCTGTTCAGTCAGCTGGATACAGTGCCGAGGAAGACTTCCTGACGTTGTGGTTTTCATGGGTTGGACTGGTGGGTTGTTGTTCAGCGTGCCGTTTTGGGTGCGAGTGGCGGGGCGGGGCAGGGTTACAGTTGTGTCGGGGTCGGAGTGGGGTTGAGGGTTACTGGTTTGAGTGCGCCAGTGTGCACATCGCGCTGTTTTGTTTGTCTGCCCATAAGGTCATATGTAGCTAAGGTCTGGTATTTAGTTATGTTAATTGCCTTTTCATAACTGTAGTTCATTTATCACTCTTACGGCAGCTATTTGTCATTGTCGCGGGGGAATTCTTCGGTCGACCAAAGCGTAACGACTAAAGGGGAAGGTAGAGGTAACTTAACTTGTGAAGTTGGAAATGAGGCTGACTTGGGCCTGTAGGCCTTTCTTCCTTTCTTGTTCCTATCCGTCTCCTGCCTGGGACGACCGCCTTGTGTGCATGCCGCTGGCTGTGACGTACGTTTCCAGCAAGGCTGCCGGTTCGAATCCGCGGGGCCAGGGCTGCCAACTGTGTGGAGGAGCAGCGTACTGCGAGGGACTGCTAGGTGGAGTCAGGCGGTTGTGCCGCTAGACGAGGGGAGTCTTGTGTGCGTTTTCCCCCACCGTGACCTCCGGTAACCCCTCTCACTGTATCTTTCGCGCATCATAGTTTGTCCTTTCTCGGGCTTATTCAATATATTTATTTGAGTCTAGCTTTCGATTAGACATAAAATTGTAAATATTATTCATTCGCTAGTTGAGAGTGTGTCTGCAGGCGTATATGCGTGCGCGTGTCCGTGCGAGAGCGTACTGTTTGAGTGCACGTGTGACATAAACAAATGAAACAGCAGTAAAAGTAAACACTGGGGCATACAACATTTGACAAAATGAATAGTCTACAATTTGAAAAGATCTTTATTCTGTTTTTGTCGTTCTCTCTCTCTCTCTCTCTCTCTCTCTCTCTCTCTCTCTCTCTCTCTCTCTCTGTGTGTTCCCAAGATAAATTGAATGTAACTCCTCGTTTTTTGAGTCAATCAGAGACAATGACAGTTGCAATCAACGGTAGATTCTGACCGAAATGCCATTCTGCAACCTCGCCGTTGCTATAGTACAAAGTTAAAAGTAAGCTAAGGAACACATGCACACTACAGACATTCCATGTAACCCAAATACAAGAAGGCAACGAATAAGAGTAAATACGTGAAGTAATAACTGTTGTAAACTGGTCTATTACACTGAAAAAAAAGCCTGTTAAAAAGGCAAAAAGCGAAGCGGGTGACGTCAGGTGGACAGGCAACGAATTCCAAAGACTGGCCCAAAAAAGGATAGACTGGATTTGTACATGTCAGTTCTGGGGCGAGAAAAGCTAAACTGACCTTGAATAACGGGATTTTTTTTTTTTTTTTTTTTTAATATACGTCAACATCAGCAATACATCTTAGTTTGGATAACATGTCGAGATTGTGGGAGACAGTCTTAGAGACACAGTTAATATGATTGCCATTTGAACAGGTTGTCCACGGTAACCCCAAACAAGTGATGTTGCGTATAGCTACTGCTTTTGACGTGTGGTTATGACCACTGATTCAGTCCTTTTTTTTCCCCCTTTTTTTTTTTTGTTGTTGTTGTTGTCTTTTTTGTCTTTTTTTTTTTTTTTTTTTTTTTGGGGGGGGGGGGGGGGTGGTAATATCATGTGATTACTATCAAACCAGGCAGACACTTCGGACAAGTAAGGTTTGAAAAAAAGAGGTGTTTACTGAATTCGGCAAGTAACTTTTGAGTTTTTCCATTAGGATGTTTTGACTTAGTAGGCCAAACGCTTTCTTAGAGAGAGAGAGAGAGAGAGAGAGAGAGAGAGTCTTTAGAAGTCGTCATTCTCCGATTCATTAACGCTTACCACTTGACTTTTAGACACCTTGCTGAGCTGGGTAACAGGTGTTGAATCCCATTCAGATCGAGATGGCTGTTTTATAAATCCAAGAAACAGTCCTTTAAAAGTTTCCCTGAACTTTGTGCCCGTCAAGCAGTAGAGGTAAAAATTAACGGCGCTGTTGCTGTACCATAACATACTGAGTAATGTGTACAGAAAACCTGTGACTGCTCGTGTCACATCATCCCGGGAACTTACATCAGGGATAAAATAAGAATTGTAAAGAATAAACAAAGCGTATGGACTGGAAAGGATTAGAAACACAACAGAGAGGACCACCAATGTAACTGTAACAGACGACACTTTCTTTGTGCGTTCAGACCCTCGCTCTGAATGACCTGTTGACAAGTTCATGTTGGCTTCTCGCACAGATGCCACCAATTTCCTTATTAATACAGTGTTGCTTACGGCAAGACAAAGAAACGGAATAAACGACGAAATGAGAAGATCAACTAGTGACCAGGTATTGTAGAAAAAATCTCGGTATTTGAGAATCGGAAAACCGCAACTTTTTGTAGTACTGTTGTTTGTATATTTAATATCGAATCCATACAGAATATGAGCATGGAGTGCACAAAAAAAATAAAGTTATTGTCACCGTAAATACTTGTGATTTTTTTCGGGTACAAATCAATTTAACTCGATGTGGCCAAACAACCGAAGCAGCTCTCTGTACCGTCATAGCAACCAGTAGCCATGGGGACAAGATCCCTGATCTGTAAATTGTGAACACTGATACTTTGCACGAACATCTGCTCAGGCTTCCAATGTTTATTCTAGATACTCGGAGCAAGAAGCTCTTAAGCAATCCTGTGTACAAAAGACATGTATCAGATATCGCGATGACAAGAAAAAAAACATTCATTGCTGATCCACTTGACCTCATCCTTAGGGCGAAAAATCCCAGGGCTTCCAAAAAGCTGGTCTCTGGTTGGTCAATTCTCGGCATGACCAGTATGACCGATAGGCCTGCAGTGAGTGAAAGTCGCTTGCACACTGCTATTTTGCTCAGATCCTGGGAATGGTATTTGCAGGGTCAAGGGGTAGTGTTTCCACGGAATAGCGGGAAGTCCCTTCTCAGCCATTGCCTTGACGACGATCATGATGTTTCCAAACGTCCCCAGAACGAGAATCAGTGGAGCTAGGATTATGCCGACCAGATCCCTAGCATTGTGAATAGTTCTCACCAGTGTACCCTCTTCATCGTCAGAACTCATAACGGTAGACATGGAAAATACACTGCTGACGGTTCCGTTTTCAAGAGAAAGATTCATCTTGAACTTCAAATCAAATATTTTGTGTGTGTCGCCAAAAAAAAAATAAATAAATAAATAAATAAAAATGGTAAAGTATAGATGTATTAAGTTTCAACACTATGGCGGCAGTGTATGCCTGGGTTGTTCCCAGCAGGAATTACGTAAAGCTTGGCGACGTTCCGCTTCCTTTGTTGAAATCTGGAAAAGAAAGGACATATGACAGAACAGTACCTTTCAACAATCTGAACGTGTTACAATTTGCCTCAAACAGCAATAATTATTTACAGCTTAGTGCTTGAACTGAAATACAGGGGATTTGGTCTAGTGGTTAAGGCATCCGACTTCGGATCCTGAGCTGCCAGGTTCGAGTCCCCGGTGGGCAGGAATATGGTGGGATTTTTCCTTCCCATATCGAGTCAAATCCATGTGCAGACTCGTTTGCGGTGCCTGTCTCGCCTTCGTGTACACACGCACGCACTTACATCAAGTGTGCACGCTAAAAATCCCACGTTCATCTTTCGAAGAAGAGTAGGCTGTGGCCGGTGGCGTGGTAAACAAAATAATAAAATACTGTCGCACGCACCAGAGTGAATAGCAGGGTGGAGGTTTGCACATAAAGTAGCGCTTAGCGGCAGCAGGCTTTCACTGCTTCGTCCTCCAGCCCTGCGGCGCCGTGAGCATTTCAGCAGAGATGGATACGTGCGCCGAGGAGAAGTCTACCATACCATACCATACCATACCATACCATACCAAATATTCAGCATGGCAAAATTAGGTCGAAAGATCCCAGGGCTTCCAAAAAGCTGGTCTCTGGTTGGTCAATTCTCGGCATGACCAGTATGACCGATAGGCCTGCAGCGAGTGAAAGTCGCTTGCACACTGCTATTTTGCTCAGATCCTGGGAATGGTATTTGCAGGGTCAAGGGGTAGTGTTTCCACGGAATAGCGGGAAGTCCCTTCTCAGCCATTGCCTTGACCGAAAGCGGGCCAGTTGATAAAACAGTCCACACCTGAGACGCACTCGGGCAGTCGGGTGCTATTTGACTGGCCACGTGTGTGTGTGTGTGTGTGTGTGTGTGTGTGTGGCTGACCCTCTGACATCTGCATTTCATTGAAAGAAAGGTTGTGGATATGTGAGATGCAAGTTTTGGTTGTACGGTACAGGACTGAATCTCGGGCTTATGGTTCTTGGGCTCTTATCTGTCTAAGCTTTGTTGGTGTGCATGTTTACTTCGTTGCTCGATCCCACTGAGCGTTTGGCACTTCCTGCTCACTGTGTCAGCGGATCTCACGCTAAAACTGAAAAAGGCGGGAATCGTGTATACTGTCAGTAGGGGAGACGTTTGACGATGTGCATACGCTGTTTTCTTTGTATTGTCGTTGTCGTTGATTTTTTTCTGTAACTTGAGCCGGAAATTTCATGTGACCAGCTCTGCCTAAAGAGAACTTGCTGGTGGCAGTGGACGGTTTTCTCGGCAGTGACAGACACACCCCCAAAAGGCGAAGGCAGTTCCAAAAAAAAAAAAAAAAAAAAAAGGCGGGGGGGGGGGGGGGGGGGGGGGGGGGGGGAGAGGTCGTCTGCCTAGACCGGCCTCCGTCGATTCATGCATGCCAAGAAAAACAAGACGAAAACTAAAACCTAAACACGTAAAAAATTCGATGAATCAGTAAGTTTGAAGTATTTTGAAATGGTAGAGCTCACAATACAAGCCGGAGAACGTTAAAACTACAAAAAAGAAGAAGACAAACTGGGGCTGCATTTGATCATGACACCAGTGACAGAGAAGGCTGTCACGGAGAGGTTCACGTCGGATGACGAAGCAAATGACGTCAAGTAATTTGACGTAGAACACAAGTCATTTAAGTCCGTAGTGGACAGAGATACGGAGAGCGTTATGACCTAAATCGGAGATAAGTTGTACTGAACTGAGAATAAACGATTAGTACGAGATACATAAACGAAGATTAATGTGAGGTTACGACTGACTTCGGATGATGCACGTTGATGATAGTCCCGCGGCCCGGCGTATAATCAGTTTTAGTCTAGAGCTAAGACTCAGACTAGTGTGCATTTTGTTTCATGCATCTGGGTCAAACGAATTAGCGATAACTGTCAGTGATATCGTACGCTGTTTGTGTCATTTGGGACAAGGGCCTAAGCGTCGTGGATTTTCTTCTGCTGACTTTTTTACTTGCTGATCTTTTACTTTGGCGAAATGGAAATGTATTCTAATATGCAGCAACTTTTCGTCGGCTGCCAAAGACTTACACACACTGTATAATGTTCGAAATGATACAAACCGGGAAAACACGGAACCTGACGTAGAATTGGAAAACAAGATCGACCTTGTGGAGAAACCTGGGTCGAGTTATTTGAGTTTCCTGGTGGATGACAAAACAAAATAATGACGTCATGCATGTTGACATGGAACATGATTCCTTTCAGTCGTCTGGGGCCAGAGCCACGGAGAGCGTTAGAACCTAAGTCGGAGATAGGCTCGACTAAGCCCAGACTAAATGATTAGTACGAGGTACATAAACTATGACTAAGGCGAGTATACGACTGATTTAGGGCTTTAAGCGTTGATACACACTGACACACTTTGAGACTAGAGCTAATTAACTCTCAGACTAGTGTGCCCTTTGTGTCATGCGCCTGAATCTAACCGTACGCCTGCTCGCAGTTTCCGTGATATTTGTTAGTCGATAACTGTCAGTGTTGTCGTACGCTGTTTGGTAAGTTGAGCCCCTCAGCTCAAGTCAAGTTTTCCGAGAGCAGCCCACACTTCTCTCCTTGAATGTTTCCGAGAGTTAGAGTGCAAGCAGAACCTCTATTCTGGCAGAGCGTGTCGCCCGAGGTAGAGTCGATCTGGTGTGATTAGACAGTAACTAATTCCCAGTACGGACCTTCTCTCCTCGAGTTTGAAATGGTCTAAAGTCTGTACCAAACTCCTTTCTCTTCGAGTGTTTCCGAGAGTTGAGCCGCAGCCAAATGTCTTTCCTAACATTTCCCGTGGTTTCTGGTAACTTAAACCACAACCTCTCTCTCTCTGACTGATCTTGGGCAGCGAGCAGGCTCTCAAGGATTGCTGAATGTCTTATAAATGTGGCAGACAATCTAGTTGAAGACCTCGGGCATGTAGTCAGGGACGTTTTGCCAGTCAAACTTTGATTTGACATGCGGGTCTTACTGATTGGTTACTAGCGCCTGTTATATATCGTGCTAACATGGTTTTACTGGGGCAGTAGACGCTCTACGTTTAGGGAAAGGAAGCTGTCCTGGGGGAAGGAAAACTTTAACTCTTTGACGACGGAGCGCAATTTCTGACGCACGATTTCCTATAGGAAATCGTGCGTCAGAAATTGCGCTCCGTCGTCAAAGAGTTAATCTCTAACCAAACCAAGCAGAGTTGGAGTGATGTCTGTGCCCTCGGAGACGTAGTGTGACTCCATTGTTAATACGGATTTCGAACAAATAAGTTGAATTGAAATGTAGTGTAAATTCTTGGAACACAAACACTCTTTCTACAATAATCACACCCGTTGTTTAACTTGGAAAAGAGTATTAGAGATGTACAGAACACTCACCACCTTCCAATGCTAAAACAGTTTCGAGGACAAAGGCGGTGTAGTAGATTTTATAGATGAAGCAAGTTACAAAATGCTATCCTTGTGTCAGTTCATATGTGTGTGTGTGTGTGTGTGTGTGTGTGTGTGTGTGTGTGTGTGCAATACCTTATTGAAGCAATTATTTGATAAAATAGTGTTAAAATTATTTATTTAACATATGGCAGAATTTTGGTTCCAACAGATTAGTGTACAACTTATTTGTAAAAAATATTATTCAGATGTTAGTTGAAATTCTGTTTAATTAATCACAAGAAATATATATAACCCCACGACCTTTCCATGAAATATGACATTTTGTTGATTTAGCGGGATTCATAATCAAAAAAGGTGCACATAAACTTTTGTAATATTTTGCCTGTTTCCTGGTACATGACTATGTTTATGTTACCAAGGATATTTTACGACTGAGCACTTTGTACGAGCAACCCCATGCGCGCGCGCACACACACAAACACACACACACACACACACACACACACACACACATACACACACACACACACACACACCGTTTTGCATAAGAAAAAATTCTACGAAATGCATATTCAACCTGTATTGTATTGGTTGAATTATTCACTTATACTGGTACTCAATACTAAGATCACCACTAACTCATAATATTTTTACCATTGCAGAAAACTATGGCATTGTATGGCTGGTCGTCTATTCCGCTTTGGAGACACTCAAAGCACCGCGCCGTCTGCTCATCCAGACTCAGCCTCCGTCTCACAACTAGCGTACTAAGTGTTTGTACACAACAGTTTGAACAGAAACGTTCCGTGGTGAGTTGTCTTTCTTGTTGTTGCTGTTTTTGCTTGTTTCTTTGTTTGGCTTGCTGGTTTGTTTGTTGGTTTTGTTTGGAGCATTTTTCGATAAATCCCATTCCGATCAGGATGACTGTTTTTCGGATCCAAGAAATCATCGTTTAAAATTTTCTCTGGACTTTGTTCATATTAAACAATACAACCGGTAAAAGTTGACAGCACAGTTACAGTACCACGAAATACCGAAAACCGTTAAAAAAAGGATAATTTCTCTGAGGCTGCTTGAAACAAGTCATCTCGATATCGTTCACGAGGTCGGAAGCACGTAACGTAAAGGAGAAACACTGTAGAGAGAGAGAGAGAGAGAGAGAGAGGGTGTTTGGGGGTTTAACGTCCTTTTCCACCACACAGGGGTGATATCAAAGACGGGGCAACGATGAAAAAGCCAGCACAAATATTTGGCCCCAGCCGGGATCGAACTCACGACCCGAGCATTAGAAGTCCAACGCTCTACCATTCGACCACCCCGGGAGAAAGAGAGAGAGAGAGAGAGAGAATGACAATGACAGTCTTTTTTATTTCAGCAGGCTCAGAGCCCATAACTGAGCACGCACTTCCGTGAAGGCGCACACGTGCAGCCACCAGAGCAGGCTAAGCTGAAACATAATGACAGTCCAACCGTCGCTGTTCAGTATCAACACATAGTTAAATAAACAACAACAACAACAAAACAGTGTTTATAACCTAGTGGTACTATACGCCAGTTAAGAGAACCATTACCATTAAGACTTTCTTATAGTTACAATGTACATACTCATTCTTTGTTATGTAACTCTAAGGCATAGTATACAAACTTAGCTAGCCGGAGTGTCAAGTTAGGACTATTATCCGTCATAAGAACTGCCATTCTAAACTGAGATGGATTCTTTTATATAGAATTTAAAGGGGATATAACGCTCAAGGAGTTCTTTGTACCTTGGACATACAAAAAGAAAATAATAATAATAATGAGTATTGTATAGGCGCTTTTCCCAATTTCATGAATCGGCTCAAAGCGCCGCGAACTGAACCCAACACGCACGCTCACGTGAATCATACGCAGGGTTAGTTCAGCTATTTAAATTTCGGAATTTAGAATTGCGTTTATTTTTCAAATTTGGTGGGCTGAACATTTCCAAAGCAGAGAGGGAGGAAGCCGGAGTACCAGGAGGGAAACCCCGACGATCTGCCCGAGTATTTCTGTTTCATCCTCAAAGCAGTAAGGGCAGTGTAAGACATTTTTTTGATGTATCGAAACGTTTCTTATCACATCTTAAGCAGTTACACCAAGTCTAAATCTCAAAAGTGTATCCCTCATCCCGATATGTCTGAGGTCAGTAAGAAAAGCACTCTGCACCATGTCTTGCTTAAATAGTCTGTATAATGAAAACCGTTCACTGCTATATAATTTGGAGTGACAATCTTGTCCAAAACAGTCACGAAGACGAATTTTAAATTCTTTTAGAAACAATTTAACATGCCAAACCCCCTGGTTTTCCCAGACAACACCAAAACCAAATTTGTAAAGGACGATCATAACATGGTGAACCCAAGTAATCTTATTTTGATGGTGGAGGTTGACTAGCATGCCAAGTGCTTTCCCTGGGAGACGATCAGCAGGCAATGACAGTAACCTTAGCCAGTAAGCAATACATCTTACAAATGAGTGAACATACAAAGGATAACGTCCACATTCTGCATAAATCATTGAATTTGGTGTTCTCGAAGAGACCCCCAAGAATCGCTTCATTGCAAATAAATGCACTTTTTCAATAATATTAGTATCTCCACTAAGTCCCCATATTTCTGACCCGTACATGAGAATGGGTTGTATTTGTGCGTCAAATAATTTAAAGAATAGTGCAGGTGTCCTGTCATTCAGAGTCCATAACACTTTTAGTATACAAATGACTGATCTGCGACCTTTCATAACAAGGTCTTCTAGGGCGTGTGTAAAGACACAACGAGTAGACATGAAGTACAAGTACTTAGGAGAGAGAGAGAGAGAGAGAGAGAGTTTAAAAGCCGTCATTTTCTGATTCAGTAACACTGACACCTTGACTTTCAGACATACTGCTGAGTTGGGTAGCATTTGTCAAACCCGAAATCGATTTTGAGCTACGGAATAACTGTTTGAAACATTCTCTAAATTTTGTTCCTGTCAAACAATACAGGTAAAAATTGACAGCGCTGTTACAGTACCACATCAGATTGAACAAGCTGGAAATCAAATATCTGATTGCTTTGGACAAATCGTCCTCCACATTGGGAACTAAATAAGCAGCGTACAGAAGATACACGACAAGTGGACCGGTAAGGATTAAAAACGTCACAGAAAGAACCACCAACGTAACGGTAATAGATGATACCCTCTTTTTGCGTTCAGACCCTCGCTCTGAATAACCCGTTGACAAGTTCATAGTGGCTTTCCGCACAGATACCGTTAATTTCCATATTAAAACAACATTGCTTAAAAAAAGCAAAATAAAGGGAATAAACGAAGAAATGAGAAGATCTACCAGTGACCAAACGTCATAAAAAAATCCGAAGTATTTATCAGGCGTAGCTCCACAATATACCGCAGTGTTATTGCTTGTACGCTTTAAGTCCATTCCATACAGAATATGGGAATGAAGTGCACAAAAGAACATGGTTATTGTCACCGTAAATATCTGTGCTCTTTTCTGCGTACAAATTACTTTCACTCGGTGGGGCCAAATAACAGATGCAGCTCTCTGTACCGTCATAGCAACCAGTAGCCATGCAGACAAAACGCCGGTTGTGTAAGAAATAAATAGTTTCATTTTGCACCCAAAACTGCTCGTTGCATCAGCGCGTATTCCAAACGCACGATACAAAAACGTAGTCAACATGCCAGTGTACAAAAGACACGTATCAGATACTGCAAGGACAAGAAAGAAGACATTCATTGCTGAACCACTTGACCTCATTCTGTGCAGAATTACAATGATCATAGTGTTTCCAAATGTTCCCAGGATCAGAATCAGCGGAGAGAGGATTACGAACGTCAAAACCTTAGCATCATTAACAGCTTTCACAAGTGCACTCGTTCCATCGTCATATGCAACGGTAGACACAGAATGGGCATTGCTGACTGTTCCGTTCTCAAAAGAAAGATCCATTCTGAAGTGCACACTAAGTGAACGTTCTGTTCTCGGACAAAGGATTTGACTGAACACTTCTCGGGTGATTATTGAGTGTTCTCACTATAGCGGTTGATTACTGCCTGTGTGCTGTCTAGGTTGAATGTAGACGCTCTGATGTTGTTCGGGGTGCAGTCTTCACTTAAGCTTGGTAATAATTCACATTTCTCGTTCAAATCTGGAAAGAAAGAACAGATTTTTGACACAAGACCCATAGAAAATAGACATACAGCAACATTTACATTTCACATTAGTCTGCTCCATAACCAGTTCCATCACGAGTGCTTGCCCTGCAGATCTAAGGCGTTAGGCGCAAGAATATGAAGTTGCATCTGCTTTAAACGTGCTATACAATTCTTTACTTAACTCTCATAGTTACTTCTCGTCTAGCGACCGGTCAATAGTCTTCGCGTGAGATGCGATGCGCGCGCTATTTGTCAGCATTTCGCCGGAGAAACACGCGAACGTACACCAACAGGTCAGGTGTTTTCATGATCTCATTCGGGCCGCCATCGATATAACTGTTACCTTGTTTAAAGCAGAGGCGTGGTCCTTTTAGTGACATTTGATTAGCTTTGTCGCTGTTTAGTAAACAAACAAAGGCGGGCAGACCGGCTCTCTCCCGTTTAGGCTGAAACGTATTTTGGGGAGGAACAATATGGGGATCACTGCAGGTTTTGCCGTTCCACTTTTAAGGAGCGCGCCTTACAGACGTTGACAGCCGTCGCTGTTGACGGACAGCAACGACGAGCTCCACAATTTACAGCATCTGATCAAATGCAGACCAAAAAAAAACAAAAAAAAAAAACAAAAAAAAAAAAACAAAAAAAAAAAAACAATCATACTTACGTTCGGCAGCATACAGGTCTTCACAAGGTTCTAACAGAGACGTACGTGTTCCATCGCAGAATGACTAGCGTCTCTATGATACATCACTTACAGTCCCACTGCTACTTTTACCCTAAACTATAAATCAACACATTTATATTCTCCGATGCTGCCCACAGGGTCACTTTTCTTTCTGAATAAACCCGCATAAGTCGCCGTAAACTGTCTGGTGTGAAGGGAAAAACACGTCTTCTTGGGAGCAATCATTGACACCCAGGCTACACCCCGGGGAGTGGTAGAGTGCCCTTTGCCTGTGGCGCTGAATGAGTAAGTTACGTGGACGTGTCTACTGTAACTGCACGAAAAATGTAATATCTCTGTGCGAGATATATTGGCGGTTTCGCATCAGAACGGGGAAAGTCTCCCAGCGCTAGTGAATGCTCTGACTTTTCTGAAGCGAAAATGGGAAATTTTGTTTGAGATAACCGAAGTTTCACTTATCCGTTTGGACTACTTTTTCGACTTGTCAGTCGACTTATCATCAAAACCTCAGGGTCGTTCATAGCTTTCACCAGTGCACTTTTTTCATCGTCAACATGTAGAGTGGTAGACACTGAAAGCATACTGCTGACAGTTCCGTTTCAAATGAGACTCACTTTGAAGAGCACTATGAGTAGGTTTGTGACGAGAGAGCTGACGAGATACGTGTTAGGCAGAGATGTGTGAAAATTAATAGTTCGACTATAACTCATTCAAGTTTGTCTTATTCTTGTCTGGAAACTCTTTAAAGCAGAAATGCAGAACAATCCGCTGCTGAAGCTCTCTGTGATTACATACAGTTTGGCGATATTCCATCGTTGAATTAGTATCGATTTTTTAAGTAGATAAGGTATCGTTAGTACAAGCAAATAACGGAGCTGTAATCGTAAATAAACCGTCATCTTTTTCACTATCACTAACAGCAACAACAAAAACCCTAAGTTTTCTAATCACTCTAGCTATAAGTTCAGCAGTTCTTCTGCCTAATTAAAACATACCAACACCAGTACTTGCAAACGAAAATGTTAATAACAGTGCTCTCTCTCTCTCTCTCTCTCTCTCTCTCTCTCTCTGCAGCTTTAAAATCGTGTGTCCAACATTCAGTACTGGATTTTAGTTACCAGAAAGGTTAAGTGGAGATAATGGTGTGAGACAAATTCAACCGCTACATTCCCAGACTGAAACTAATCATTCTGAAATTTACCCGACACATTTTATAGGAAAGAGAAGTAAGTTTTCGAGAATTAAAAATAACATAGAAATGAAGTTTACCATATTTTGTTCTTGTTCTTTATTGTTTGTCAGAAATTCAGTTGACAGCCATTAGCAACAATAAATGACCTATTAAGTGCACACGCGTGCGTTCGTGTGTGTGTGTGTGTGTGGTGTGTGTGTGTGTGTGTGTGTGTGTGTGTGTGTGTGTGTGTGTGTGTGTGTGTGTGATTCCTAAGTGATGGTAACGATATTATTCAATGTGAATTATTACACCGCTTACAGCATATTTTTGGCAAATAGCTGTGCACTAATTTAGGGATGACAGCTTTTTTTTTTTTTTTTTTTTACTTCGCTATAAGCCGTGCCTACATAATTCATGAATATGTGATTTAGCGTTTGAGGAAACAGGAAATGATTGTCAGAATTCGCAACATTTTTATTATTATTATTTATTCATTTATTTATTTTTGGAGAGGTTTGAGGGGGGTGGATATATCATCGCCGGTAATACAGGAGAGAATTAGTATTAACTGCCACATAAATTTGTCGTGCGAGTAATTCTGGCTGGTTTATTATCTGGACGAAAGTGGAAATATTTGAATATGATAAGCTTACAACAAGAGAGAGAGAGAGAGAGAGTAAAGCTGTTATGTTCAACGGGTTCATTCCTGTAATTACTTTCTGCAGATGTGGGCGCAAAGAAAAGAAGAGCCAGCAAGGCTTCAGGCTCGCCCGTCACCTCCTGCTGCAGGTGATGTCAAGTGGCCAAGTCCAGTATTATCACAGTTCATTCAGGAAGAGGAGATGCGGCATTGGCGGATCTACAGGTCACATAATTATGTATTCATATGAACCAGGTTAGTAAGTGAGAGGGCGGATATCACTGAAATGAATTTCCTTTGTTTTCCTCAAAGTTTCAGGTGCTTAAAATGCATTTATCGTAACCTCTGTTTGTGGGAATGGTAAAAAATAGGCATGTTTGGTATGTCAGAAAATGGAAAGCTTGGCTTGAACGGTGTTGTGTTCTGTGTCGTTCTGTGATGATTAGACTGAGTAGAAGCCCGTGCAAAAATCTTACTTGAAATCTTCAGATTACTAGAAGCCACTTCAAGCCACTACTAGCGGGTAAGGCCCATGCCTTGTGTAATAGTGGCTTCAAGTGGCTTCATCTGGTGTGTAGTGGCTTGCTTTTTTTCAGCGTCCTTTCATTTAGCGGGTAGAGCTGGTCGCGCTCGGGCTATTAACTCATTCAAGAAGGGCCGATATTTCCTCAGCCATCCCGTGTAGACGGGCCGATTTGTGACGTTCAGAAAAAAAAAAGATATAGACTTGAAATTTTCAAATGTTCACGGTAGCAAAGGAGTGAACCAGTCTTTGACGATGTTACTTGTTGAATCAAGGATGCCATAAGGATTACTAGTCTCTGTTTGAATGGACGCAGTGGAACAGTCTGGCAAGGTAATGTTCCAAACTGTACTTAAAACTCTGTCGTGCATTTCCAGTTTTCAGCGGCCTTAAACTTTAGAGGGAAAAATCTGTTGCCGATGAAATCCACTATTCCTGTGGTGGTGGTGGTGGTGGTGGTGGTGTGGTGGTGGTGGTGGTGGTGTGTGTGTGTGTGTGTGTGTGTGTGTGTGTGTGTGTTGGGGGGGGGGCCGGAGGTAATCCGTATTGTCTCCACCGGAAATTGTGTTTCGCCATATTGCACCGACCGCTGTCTCTTAGCAAAAGAAAACTACATTGTGTTTAATGCTCGTTAACACTTCCTCCAATATGAATTATCATAGTCTTTCTACTGTTTCGACATGAAGGCTCCAAACCTTTTCAGTTCTGACTTTGCATAGAAGAAGTCATTGAATGCTTTCAGACAGCAGATTTTTATCAAGTTTTTTTTTTTTTTTTTTTTTTTTGAAAGAGATACAGGAAATAGATCTTTGCTCGAAATGTCATTTTACTCAAACTCCTGTATTTCTCTTAAAACAGCATGTTGTCCTCTGGATAAAACGTACTGCAAAATGACAAAATGATGGAGGAAATTAAAAGTAAACTGACCTTCCACCTCAAAGGTATTACAGACAAAGTGTGATGTTTTCAGAAGTTCCTAACAGTCGGCTAACGATTCGGCTCTAGTGGAATGTCAGCTCCATATATACGATGTTAGCGGATAGACTTTATAGGAAGTAGAAGTGCTAAATATGAAAGAATATCAAATTTATGAGATAATAATTATTAAATCTACTATTGTGTTTTTGTTGTAGGAAACTATACAACAGTCGTGTACTAAACAGGGGCGGGGGGGCCGGGGGGGGGGGGGGGGGGGGGGGGGGGCCCCACCTTACCCAAGCAGGGGGGGGGGGGGCAAGAGTATTTTTGCCCCCCCCCCCCTGGAAAATCAGGTGAATATGGCAAGGGGGGGGGGGGGGGCAAAGCCATGGTCTTGCCCCTCCTCCTTCCCTACCCCTCCTCCCCCTCTTCCTGCTCTGTCCCCATCCCACCCAACAGAGAACTCAGTTTAGCCGTTGCATGAAATATCAAAACGGCTTGGCAGAAAGTCGTCTCCTCCCCCCCCACCCCCCCCCCACCCCCCCCCCCCCCCCCCCCCCCCCCCCCCCCCCCCCCCCCCCCAATTTTCACTTTCTTTGGGCAACATCTTACCTTTCAGTGGCTCCCTGGTTCATAAAGGTTTTGTCTTCGCAGCATCTGCCCCCCCCCCCCCCCCCCCCCCCCGCTTTTCACTTTTTCCCGGCAACGTCCTTCCTTTCACTGGCTCTGGCCTTTCCCCCCTCTCAGATTCTGTCCCCCCTCCCCCCAACATCTTCCGGCGCCCCTGCTAAAGTATACATAAAATTAATGACGTTGAGTACAAAACTCATTGTTAGTACCAAACGGTGGCAAAAATATTTTGCAAGCTAATTTATTACTCTAGTACAATATAATGGTTCTCACAGATTGCTATAAAATTGATTTACGAGAAAAATAGTTTTTAAACTGAAGCTGTAATCTCTGTTTTAGCATTTCAGGAAACCGGAAAATAATTATCTTGGTTGTATTTTTTTTCCGTGATATGATTATAACCGGTGCAAGAGAATGAATTAAATTTGATATAATTATGATTTGTCCAAAGTACAATTGTGGCTCTTTTTACGAGACTGATGAATGTTTGATGAATGAATGGCGTTATGAGGTAAATATTTTGAAGATAATATTATGCAATTGTTTAATTTGAATTTTTTTTTCATGAGTTACACACACACACACACACACACACACACACACACACACACACACACACACACACAGATCACTTCATTTCACTTTGACAATACGTGTTTGTTTTTTTAATTGAAAAGTACATTTCTGACACAGACCTCTGTAACAATCTCTTACTATCTGATGACACTAGATAAGATAAATTACAGAATACGCCATTAAACAGAGAGGTAACAGTCATCCCATCACAAACACGGGAGCTTGAAGTCAAACGACAAGGAAACTGTGTCTGGTACGTTGTGCTTGGAGCCGGGATAGGCGAATGGTGGAGCGTTGGAGTCCCAATGCTCGGGTCGTGAGTTCGAATCCCGGCTGGGGCCAAATATTTGTGCTGGCTTTTTTTTTTTTTTTTGGTCGTTGCCCCGTCTTTGATGTCACCCTTACGTGGTGGAAAACGACGTTAAACTCCCAAACAACCCAACGTTGTGCTTGCTGTATTTTGCTCACTGAGTGCGATATACAGCTCCATAGCATTGCGTTTCCCAAGGCTAACGTTCTGTAACGTTTTGCACCGTGACTGCGGGAATCGATGTGTTGACGGCGAACGCTCGTAACGCTCGTGAACGGGTGAGAAAGGTAGCTGGCAGCGTGTCCAAAATGGCGGCAATTTTGTTCGGCTTCAAATTCGACAATGGCATGTTTTTAATGATGCATCTGCCGACGAAATACCGACCCTGAGCAGACGTGTGGTAGACTGATAGTATCCGCTGGTGTTTTCAAGCATTATTTTATCAACCGTTTGGCTGTTACTATGTGTACATTTGAGGTGTTTTTTTCATGCGGCATCTGTACGATTCACTTGTTTCTACGGAAGAGATTGGTAAGCTACGTTATACAACTCTCCGGCGGAGAAGTATCAAGGGACGTAAATCTCTTTAAATCCTCAATCCTGACAACTGAGAAACTGAGAGATTGTTGCTCTGACTGAGGGACGCATTGCAGAGGTGAGTATTCTACAGCTGTAAGTACAACAATGCTCTCAATAATCTGTAACAAATGGTGCCAGTGTCGAACACAAGCTATCTGTAACACTCGTCATTCATCAAACGACGTACAAAACAATTATCCCAACAAAGACCGTATTGGTTGCAAAAAAAAAAAGCAAAAAAAAAAAAAAAAAAAGCAAAAAGAAAAAAAAATGTAAATAACGACCGCCCCCACCCCCACCGCACCACCCCCCCCCCCCACCCCACCCACCCTCTCTCTCTCTCTCTCTCTCTCTCTCTCGGCTGTGTCATCTGTCTCATATTACTATCTGCCCGTGTGGGCAGCCGGGATGGCCGAATGGTAGAGCGTTGGACTTCTAATGCTCGGGTCGTGAGTTCGTATCCCGGCTGGGGCCAAATATTTGTGCTGGCTTTTTCATCGTTGCCCCGTCTTTGATATCACCCGTATGTGGTGGAAAAGGACGTTAAACTCCCAAACACCCACTCACCCACCCTATCTGCCCGTGAGCTGAAGCAGTAAGAAATTGGAATAGGTGGGTGGATGATTAGGGTTTAACATTCCCACCCACCTACCCACCCACCTACGCACTTACCCGGCACGGACTTTAAGTTAAACACTTGATGAGAACACGTCAATGTGGGTATGTGAATCAACTCATGCACACATACTGCAGCACACAACGGCGCAAAAAAGTCCAAAACAAGGTAGAAATACACCAAGGGGTTACGACAGGTTTGCTGCTAAGGGGAGATGGATAAGCTCAGCGGGCGTGAACAGGGAGAGAGAAAGGGAAGGAGAGAGAGTCAGAATTCATCATTTTCAAATTTTTGATTGGAGACAGTGAATTTCTCTGAATTTTGACTACAATGAGTCATGTTTGTGCTGGAGTGTTGTTCCGACTTTAGTAAATCAGTTGGACGCAGACATGAACATACTATTTGCCGGAATTCTTTCCGGAACTTTGTCCCCGTCAAACAGTACAGATAAAAGTTAATTGCACTATTGCTGTACCACGTCATGTTTCCAAAAAACACCAGAATGTCCATGACGGCGATAAATGATTCATCTTGCCGTTGCTCGGATGAAACGAAATAATGGATGTAGAAGATAAAAATCGCAAAAGGAGAGGTCAGCAATAAGAATGTCACTGACAGGACAACAAGAGTTACCGTTACAGACGAAGCTTTCTTTTCACGATCCGCAACCCGCTGAGTGTGACCTGTTGCCAGTGTCATTCGGGCGTTACGTACAGACACCGTCAGTTTCCATATCAGTATAGAGTTACTGATGGCAAGCAGAACAAACGGAATGAAGGATGAAAACAGCAAATCTACAAGGGGCCATACCTTGCTCATAAAACTTCGATATTCCTCAGACAAAGCGGTGCACTTATATGAAGTGCCATTTCCTCGTGGAACTAGCCCATACCCAAACAGAAAATGGGTGTGAATTAGCACTACTAACAACACCAAAGCGAGTGTAAATAATGTGGATTTCTTTAGAGTGCAAATCACCCTGACACGATGTGGCCAGACAACAGCGGCAGCTCTCTGAAATGTCATAGCCACCAGCAACCATGCTGACAACACTCCTGAGGTGTACAAGACGTAACGCAAAACTTTACAGAAGACAATATTAAGTTCCATAACGTTGATATGAAATGTGTAATTGAGCCATATTCTAAAAAGCCCGGAATATAAAAGAGAAATATCTGACACGGCAAGCGCCATGAAAAACACATTCATAGCCGATCCCTGTGATCGCATTCTGTAGAGAACAGCAATAATCATCACGTTTCCAAATGTTCCGAAAAGCAAAATTGTCGGTGGCACGATCTGTGACAATATTAGGCGGACTGCTTTCAGGGTCAGAGTAAGGTCTGTGAGTTCTTCATTGTAGACACTGGTTGAAACAATGGTGCTGCCAGTACTTCCGTTTGAAGTGGACTGCTCCATATTTCACAGTAACCTGTTTCTTCGTATCAACAGGTGAAAGGAAATACTGAAGGTTTCAGTGGCTCTCTTGAGTCAGCTGGGTGTCTTTCGAAACACTTTTTGAATCATACACGTGATAACACTGTGAAGTTTCAGTGACGGAATTTTCTGTGTGAGTGATTCAAAGCGACTTGTACATCAGGCTGTTTCAGAGAGGGAAAGGAGGGAGGCGCGACATACAGAAAATTACTCTGTTCGTCCGTTGTTTGAACACTTTTCCTTTTTTCCTCAAACCTTCATCACTTCACGCGTTTCACACATGTGTCTTTGTATTTCGTCTCCAAGCTGATCGGGAAACCTTTTGAAAATTGTAGTCAATTGTTAGAATAAGGCTGTGTGGCTGCTCAGGGTATATTTTACCTGAAAAAGAAATTATAGTCTGTAAAAGTAATGAATGTTAATCTGTCTCAGTCATTGTACAGTGTCATCTAAAATAAACAAGACAAATTTTGTTTTGGCACTGTAAGAAAATAGTCACAGGTCACTTTTTTGGCAGTTGAATTGTCATCTGAAATATATGTGTAAGTCTAAAACAACACAAAGTGTTTTGAATTGTTTTCATTTCTTAACGTACCACTCTTTGTCGCGTCCAGTCATCGTCTGACAGTCTGCGGTTTCTAGGCCAGTCTGTGCTGTGTAGACTTTTAATCCTTCAAGTACCAGCATCAGGCATTGTCAGTAGCTCACAAACGTCTTTTCAGTCTCATGTAGGTATTGGTCAGGTTAGCAATCATTACTCAACTCAGTAAGCACGCCAATGCAGGTTGTCCGGCCGGCTCGTCAATAACGGGTTGGATGCGACAAAGAGTGACACTGCCAGAAATAAGAACACCTCAAAATTTCTTAGACTGTTGTTTTAGACTGAAATTTGACTGTATTCACTGTATTCTGTTACCTTTATGCCCTTATAAAAAGTAATCAAATTTCACTTTTAAGTTCAGCCGGAAATCGTGAATGTCGCAAAACCACTGTGTGGGAGTCGTGCATCACGTGACGTAGGTAAATTATGTTCGTTTTACATACCATTCGCTTTCTGAATGTCTCGCGACTTGTCTGACTGTGGTATTTGTTTGTTTGGTTGGTTTTCGTTCTTGTTTTTATTGATTTTTATCCACTTACTACTTTACAGCGTATGTAGTATGTAGTATATTGTTGTCCTTTGAATCGATCAAGAAGGCTAAAGACAAACAGAAAGAAATCGGAACAACCCAAGAGTAACATGAAGGGACCAGAATCTCAGTATTTGTGAGGCACACGCGGAAAACGTTCCAGTGGTATTACTTCAGAAAGATTAAAAAAGTAAACACATGACACATACATTTCAAACTAACCATTAAACTAATAGGAAAGACTTGTTACGTGATTGGGGGGTGACCGTCAGATGTTCGTCTATTCGGCAATTTTTTTTTTTTTTTTTGTGGTGTGTGTGTGTGTGTGTGTTGGTGTGTGTGTGTGTGTTGGTGTGTGTGTGTTGTGTGTGTGTGTGTGTTTTGTTTTGTTTTGTTGTTGTTGGTGTTCTTGTTGATGTTGTTCTTGTTGTTGTTGTTTGTGTTGTGGTTTATATGTGATATAATAACTATAGCAATGACGTTAACTTTTTGAAGATATTACTTTTTTTTTTTTTTTTTTTTTGAAGAGTGGTTTGATCGTGATCAGATGTAATCTCCTTGTTCCCTGGATTTAACATTTACAAATGACGCCTGCACACACCCACTTCCGGAAGTTTAGATATCTCACAGTTTTTAACATACATATTCAATTGTGTTCTGAGTAGCAGCTTCGTCGACCGGTAAAGCTGGGTCGTGGATTGTTGTCTGTTGTTTTGATATGTGTATCTCGGTTTTCTCTTTCTATTGTGTTGAGTTGTATGGATTTAAAGTCGGAGACAGAGTGTGAGAACTCCTTTGATAATACAGATTTTGCGAACGTAAGTTGAATTGAAATCTGGTGTCAATTCATGTAACAAATACGCTCTTTCTGCTATAAAACACACCCGATGTTTTACACAGGAAAGAGTGTCCAGAGATGTACAGAACACTCACCACCTTCCAATGCTAAAACAGTTTTGCGGAAAATAGCGGGTGTCGTATAATTTATATACGCAAAGCAAGTTACAACAAGCTACCCTAAGCGCGCGCGCGCATGTGTGTGTGTGTGTGTGTGGTGTTGTGTGGTGTGTGTGTGTGTGTGTGTGTGTGTGTGTGTGGTGTGTGTGTGTGTGCGAAGCATATTTTGTGACATGATACTGTTCCAAAATAATTTTACAGAGAACAGTATTATGGTTGTAAGAGATTTATTTTCAACGATTTTTTTTACATACGAGTTGGAAGTTTCTGTTCTATCACTGGTTAATCTCACCTGTTAGAAATAAAAGCATATCTCCTAGAACCTAGGAGGAAATAGTGTGTTGATTTAGCGGGATGCACAGAAGAAAAGGTGACATAAACTTTGTAGTAGTTTGCCTGTTTCCTGGATATGACTATGTTTATGTTTCCAAAAATATTTCACGATCGAGGTTCAACTATCTGAATCACAGTAAAATATTATTCAAAGTAATTTATTACACCAATTACGGTATGATATTTTTGGTAAGTAGCTTTGCAGTGAATATATGGGTGACAGTTTGTTTGTTTTGATTTTTACTTTCCTATAATCTGTGTCTGTATATTTATGAATATGTAATTTTCAGAATTAGCACCTTTTGTTTATTTTTATTATTTTTATTTATTTTATTTTACTTACAGATTTTTTTATTTTTTTAGGGTGGGGTGGAGGGAGGTTTATTACAGCGGGTAACACAGAACAAAGTTAACATTAACTGCCACATAAATTTGTCCAGCGCAGAAATCCGGATGATTTATTATCTAGACGAAAGTGTACATATGTTTGAATATATTAGGCATACAACAGAGAGAGAGAGAGAGAGAGTAAAGCTGTTATGCTGATCGGGTTCATTCCTGTAATTCCTTTTCGGAAGATGTGGGCGCAGAGAAAAGAAGAACCAACGGGGCTTCGGGCTAGCCTGTTATCTCCTGCTGCAGGTGATGAGTCAAGTGGGCAAGTCAAGTCAGGCAAGTCCAGTATTATTAACTAATTCAGGAACGGAAGATGCAGCATTGGCGGATCTACAGGTCACATAATACAGGTCAAATGGAGAAGGTCAGTAATAATAATAATAATAATTGTTCTTGTATGGCGCAGAAAGTCTGCCCAAGAGCCGGAGCACTCAGTGCGCGCTACACACACACACACACACACACACACACACACAGACCCGACGGACACACACACACACACACACACACACACACACACAACACACACACACACACACGGCGGACGTGGGATACAGGGGAGGATACAGTAAAGAAAAAAAAATAGTTGAAAGCTTGCCGAAACAGGTTTTTAAGGTGTGCCTTGAACTGTGACAGAGCAGGGAGATTCCTAAGTGAGACGGGCACGTAAGTAAGAGTGTGATATTATTGACATAAATTTCCTTTGTTTTCCTCAAATTTTCACATGTGCTTAAAGTGCATTAATTTTAACCTATGTGTGTGGGAATGGATAAGAGGCATGTTTGGTATGTCAGAAAATGATAGGCTTGGATTGACAGGTGGCCTGTTGTGTGTTGTTCCGTCATGATCAGACTGAAATGGTGACAGTCGTGTACTTTCATAGCAATACAGTACGCGGCACACTGTTGCGAGCGACACAGTCACCGTGACCATAAACTTACGACGGGTAAAAAAGTTAAATCAGTATAGAGATTTGCAAATGCCACTTCTCTTGGTATGGTAGGGTCTACTGCGGTTTCTGCTTTTTTCCATTGTCAATGATCTCCGCTTACAGAAGATGTTGATATTACAATTAGTGTACTATGCATCCTCAATACATGGTAAGCGGCCTTCAGTATCGTCGTAAATATACGATATTGATCATTTCCGCTCTGATTTGTACTGTTGGCTGAGACAAATTGGCGAGCTGCTGGCAGCGCGCGGCGAAGAAACCTTCAGTATACAAGAACTCACAGAACGTACACACATTTAGCAATGCTAATATGGTTACGTACGCGTTAGCTCAACCTACAGTTACGCACATCAGATCTCACAGGTCCACAGCTGCATGCACCGGAACAAACAGCGTTTGTATTTTCCAAGATTCTTTTATTCACCGAGCATTCATACCGGCGTACCTTCCTCCTCCATCCCCCTCCTTCCAACACAACATGTCACAGTTACACCCAAAACAACTCGCACATACTCTAGCTTACTAAGGGACACGGAATAACACACACACACACACACACACACACACATTGTACAAACCACTCCATTTGTCAAAACATTGTCATATCCTATTTTATTGCAGCGGCTCACCTGTGCGAAATGCCCGAGATGTGACGTCATATGTGTAACTTGTGCAGGAATCCGAAACCAGTATTAACGGGCGTTTGTACAGTGTTGGAGAGCTAGTCCTAGGTGAAAAATCGTAGTCATCTAATAAGCTGTTATATGACAGAATTACAGTATACAAATCAAAACATGATCTGAGAAAAGTCACCTGCCTGGTAGCATCTTCTGTAAGGAAAAGTGTAATGGGACTGAGCCCCCTGAGTCACCAAAGGTGTAAAAGGACATCAAACTTGTTTATACTAAACCTGAGAAGTTCAAAGATAATGAAATGTGAAACACTGACTTCTGCTGACGAAATACGGACCCTGAGTGGACGTATTGTTCACATATATCATCCGTTGACATTTTTCAGCTTTATATTAGTAACTGTTTGGCTGCTCTCTGTACTCTGTGTACATCTGATTTTCTTGATGCAGTATCTGCAGGATTCACCTGTGGCAGACGACACTGTTTGCGTCGTTTCTGCAAAAGAGATCGATTAGCTAGGAGAAGTATCGTTGTCGTGAAGTAGGCTATGTTTGACCCTATGCTTTCTAGTGGATCTTCATCGGAACACTCATATGAACCAAGATTATCTTTTTATGCTTTGTCCATGAGATTTTCCTCGCTACCCGTCGCCACCTTGAAACTACAGCCTTCACAAAAAGTTAAGGACCACTTGCAAATATCATTAGAGAGAGATAGCAGGCATTCGTCGGCTAACATTCTTCGTCGTTAGGAGCCGAAGACGCGCGCACAAATCTTTAGCATAGCAGCGGCCTTCGTCGGCGGTACGCGTTCGCGACAGAGTGGTGTCCCTTCACTCGATCTGTATGAGTCATTGTTTTTTTTTCAATAAATTGTTTGTACTCGTGCATGCTGTCAACTGTCTTCTACATCAACACATTAGTGTTTATCAGCCGGAAGCAAAAGTAAGAGCACACTGAATCGAATACTTTTTGCACCTATCCTGCAAAAAAAAAAAAATCCCGACATTTCCCAGGTTGACGAGAGACAAGGAGGTCATTTGTGCGATGTTCACCATCATGGTAAATCAAACTTGCGCAAAAAATGGTACCCATTTCACAGGCCAAAATGTACAAGCGCCGTACCGTTACCGATGCGAAAGATCATATCGGTCAAGAAATATGATGTTCAAAACAAAGTAAAACTCAGTTTAAACCTTCAAACCTCTAAGAAAAGACAAGAAATAGCGAACGAACTCACCTTCGGATTTCAGCCTGTTTTTACGACGAAGATACGGATGCTCGTCGGCTCTTCAATATGCGCGCATGCGCAGTCGGCGAAAATTGTGGGGAATCCCGACGAAGGTTGGCCGACTTGCTATCTCTCTCTATTCAACTTTTGTCGTGGTGGCATGCTGGTGTAGTGCTGAACATCGCTGAATCGGCGGCTTATGTAGGCAAACAAATGAGCACAGTTCATAACCAGGGATGCATTCTTTGACCTGCATCTCATTTTGGCCGTGCAGAAAGCCCCAGGTATCGCTCACTGAACACTGAAACTCGGTCTAGTTTTGCCGAAATTGCAGATTTTC
Source organism: Batillaria attramentaria (assembly GCA_018292915.2). Classification (NCBI taxonomy): domain Eukaryota; kingdom Metazoa; phylum Mollusca; class Gastropoda; family Batillariidae; genus Batillaria; species Batillaria attramentaria. The sequence continues at coordinate 411,647 of JACVVK020000228.1, forward strand.
AAACGCGCCAAGCATGCTGTGTGATGCGCACGTGCCATCCACACAGTGGTCGCCATGTTCATTAATTACCCCTTAACCTTGCTACCGAACTTTACGGGAAAAAATTGTTATTCGTTTATGTTTTCTGATTTATTGAAACTGTCACCCATTATGTTGACTGGTCCTTAACTTTTTGTGAAGACTGTATATAGTCGCACCGTTAGGGGCTAGAACTCTTCAGGATACTGCATCCTTCTACCGTTGTCGCCTCCCCTGAACCAGTCGTCGCGCCTACTTGACGTGATGGAGAATAATGTTTGTGTTTCGGAACTGGGTAGGATCGGTGAGGGTTTAACATACCCACCCTCCTACCCATTTACCCCTTACGGACTTTAAATTAAACATTTGATAAGAACACGTCAATGTGGGTATGTGAATCAACTCATACAGGCAGGCAGCGGGAGAGGGAAAGGGAAGGAGAGAGTCAGAATTCATCATATTCAACTGCTGCATTGGAGACAGTGCATTGCTCTGAATTTTGACTACAATGAGTCATGTTTGTGCTGGAGTGTTGTTCCGACTTTAGTAAGTCAGCTGGACGCAGACATGAACATACTATTTGCCGGAATTCTTTCCGGAACTTTGTCCCCGTCAAACAGTACAGATAAAAGTTAACTGCACTATTGCTGTACCACGTCATGTTTCCCACAAACAACAGAATATTCATGACGGCGATAAATAATTCATCTTGATCGAGTGAAATGAAATAACTGACGTAGAAGATGACTATCGCAAATGGAGAGGTGAGCAATAAGAATGTCACTGACAGGACAACAAGAGTTACTGTAACAGATGAAGCTTTCTTTTCACGATCCGCAACCCGCTGAGTGTGACCTGTTGCCAGTGTCATTCGGGCGTTACGTACAGACACCGTCAGTTTCCATATCAGTATAGAGTTACTGATGGCAAGCAGAACAAACGGAATGAAGGATGAAAACAGCAAATCTACAAGGGGCCATACCTTGCTCATAAAACTTCGATATTCCTCAGACAAAGCGGTGCACTTATATGAAGTGCCATTTCCTCGTGGAACTAGCCCATACCCAAACAGAAAATGGGTGTGAATTAGCACTACTAACAACACCAAAGCGAGTGTAAATAATGTGGATTTCTTTAGAGTGCAAATCACCCTGACACGATGTGGCCAGACAACAGCGGCAGCTCTCTGAAATGTCATAGCCACCAGCAACCATGCTGACAACACTCCTGAGGTGTACAAGACGTAACGCAAAACTTTACAGAAGACAATATTAAGTTCCATAACGTTGATATGAAATGTGTAATTGAGCCATATTCTGAAAAGCCCGGAATATAAAAGAGAAATATCTGACACGGCAAGCGCCATGAAAAACACATTCATAGCTGATCCTTGTGATCGCATTCTGTAGAGAACAGCAATAATCATCACGTTTCCAAATGTTCCGAAAAGCAAAATTGTCGGTGGCACGATCTGCGACAATATGAGGCGGACTGCTTTCAGGGTCAGAGTAAGGTCTGTGAGTTCTTCATTGTAGACACTGGTTGAAACAATGGTGCTGCCAGTACTTCCGTTTGAAGTGGACTGCTCCATATTTCACAGTAACCTGTTTCTTCGTATCAACAGGTGAAAGGAAATACTGAAGGTTTCAGTGGCTCTCTTGAGTCAGCTGGGTGTCTTTCGAAACACTTTTTGAATCATACACGTGATAACACTGTGAAGTTTCAGTGACGGAATTTTCTGTGTGAGTGATTCAAAGCGACTTGTACATCAGGCTGTTTCAGAGAGGGAAAGGAGGGAGGCGCGACATACAGAAAATTACTCTGTTCGTCCGTTGTTTGAACACTTTTCCTTTTTTCCTCAAACCTTCATCACTTCACGCGTTTCACACATGTGTCTTTGTATTTCGTCTCCAAGCTGATCGGGAAACCTTTTGAAAATTGTAGTCAATTGTTAGAATAAGGCTGTGTGGCTGCTCAGGGTATATTTTACCTGAAAAAGAAATTATAGTCTGTAAAAGTAATGAATGTTAATCTGTCTCAGTCATTGTACAGTGTCATCTAAAATAAACAAGACAAATTTTGTTTTGGCACTGTAAGAAAATAGTCACAGGTCACTTTTTTGGCAGATGAATTGTCATCTGAAATATATGTGTAAGTCTAAAACAACACAAAGTGTTTTGAATTGTTTTCATTTCTTAACGTACAACTCTTTGTCGCGTCCAGTCATTGTCTTTCTAGGCCAGTTTGTGATGTGTTGACGTTTAATCCAACAAGTATTAGCATCAGGCATTGTCAGTAGCTCACAAACGTCTTTTTAGTCTCATGTAGGTATTGGTCAGGTTAGCAATCATTACTCAACTCAGTAAGCACGCCAATGCAGGTTGTCCGGCCGGCTCGTCAATAACGGGTTGGATGCGACAAAGAGTGACACTGCCAGAAATAAGAACACCTCAAAATTTCTTAGACTGTTGTTTTAGACTGAAATTTGACTGTATTCACTGTATTCTGTTACCTTTATGCCCTTATAAAAAGTAATCAAATTTCACTTTTAAGTTCAGCCGGAAATCGTGAATGTCGCAAAACCACTGTGTGGGAGTCGTGCATCACGTGACGTAGGTAAATTATGTTCGTTTTACACACCATTCGCTTTCTGAATGTCTCGCGACTTGTCTGACTGTGGTATTTGTTTGTTTGGTTGGTTTTCGTTCTTGTTTTTATTGATTTTTATCCACTTACTACTTTACAGCGTATGTAGTATGTAGTATATTGTTGTCCTTTGAATCGATCAAGAAGGCTAAAGACAAACAGAAAGAAATCGGAACAACCCAAGAGTAACATGAAGGGACCAGAATCTCAGTATTTGTGAGGCACACGCGGAAAACGTTCCAGTGGTATTACTTCAGAAAGATTAAAAAAGTAAACACATGACACATACATTTCAAACTAACCATGAAACTAATAAACTAAATGTTTTACAGATAGCGAGGAGAAAATCTGATCGGCGGTCATTTGTTTGTTTAATCCCTCTTTAACATTCCTAGCTGGCCACGAAAACAGTACGAAATACCATGAGATTAACCATGATAGTGTGGGATTACCCTAACATGGCCTCCCGCAGTCTGGTCTTACCGTCAGATCTAAACCTAATCTTGCCAAATGATATGCTTATCAGTTACCCACATTTCTACAGTCAAGAGAACACACACACACACACACACACACACACACACACACACACACACACACACACACACACACACACACACACACACACACACACAAACCAATTCTCAATGCACCTTGGCAAGCATCGGATAAACGTGGCGACAGTAAATGGCCACTAACGACCAAATCTTGTCATAGAAAACCGTTACAAAGTAAAATGTAGCTAATTATGATTATTTGAAGATGATACAGTGCGCATACAGGTGAATTTTATGTACGTGCTTCTCAGCAAAGCCATTCACTCGACTGTGCGACAGTCTGAAATACGAGACAGAGCGGAAGTAAAATATATAGTTATAATGGTTTACACTGTACTTATGCACGTGTAGGAAAGACTTGTTACGTGATTTGGGGGTGACTGTCAGATGTTCGTCTATTCGGCAAGTTTTTTGTGTGTGTGTTTTTTTTTTTTTGTTTTGTTTTGTTGTTGTTGGTGTTCTTGTTGATGTTGTTCTTGTTGTTGTTGGTTGTGTTGTGGTTTATATGTGATATAATAACTATATCAATGACGTTAACTTTTTGAAGATATTACTTTTTTTTTTTTTGAAGCAGTGTTGATCGTGATCAGATGTAATCTCCTTGTTCCCGGATTTAACATTTACAATGACGCCTGCAACACCCACTTCCGGAAGTTTAGATATCTCACAGTTTTTAACATACATATTTCAATTGTGTTCTGAGTAGCAGCTTCGACCGGTAAGCTGGATCGTTGATTGTTTTCTCTTTCTATTGTGTTGAGTTGTATGGATTTAAAGTCGGAGACAGAGTGTGAGAACTCCTTTGATAATACAGATTTTGCGAACGTAAGTTGAATTGAAATCTGGTGTCAATTCATGTAACAAATACGCTCTTTCTGCTATAATCACACCCGATGTTTTACACAGAAAAGAGTGTCCAGAGATGTACAGAACACTCACCACCTTCCAATGCTAAAACAGTTTTGCGGAAAATAGCGGTGTAGTAAAATTTATACGTAAAGCAAGTTACAACAAGCTACCCTAAGCAAGCAAGCGCATGTGTGTGTGTGTGTGTGTGTGTGTGTGTGTGTGTGTGTGTGTGTGTGTGTGTGTGTGTGTGTGCGAAGCATATTTTGTGACATGATACTGATCCAAAAATAATTTTACAGAGAACAGTATTATGGTTGTAAGAGATTTATTTTCAACGAGTCGTTTTACATACGAGTTGAAGTTCTGTTTCTATCATTGGTTAATCTCACCTGTTAGAAATAAAAACATATCTCCTAGAACCTAGGAGGAAATAGTGTGTTGATTTAGCGGGATGCACAGAAGAAAAGGTGGACATAAACTTTGTAGTAGTTTGCCTGTTTCCTGGATATGACTATGTTTATGTTTCCAAAAATATTTCACGATCGAGGTTCAACTATCTGAATCACAGTAAAATATTATTCAAAGTAATTTATTACACCAATTACGGTATGATATTTTTGGTAAGTAGCTGTGCAGTGAATATATGGGTGACAGTTTGTTTGTTTTGCTTTTTACTTTCCTATAATCTGTGTCTGTATAATTTATGAATATGTGATTTTCAGATTTAGCACATTTTATTTATTTATTTATTTTTTGTTTTATTTTATTTTACTTACAGATTTTTTTATTTTTTTAGGGTGGGGTGGAGGGAGGTTTATTACAGCGGGTAACACAGAACAAAGTTAACATTAACTGCCACATAAATTTGTCCAGCGCAGAAATCCGGATGATTTATTATCTAGACGAAAGTGTACATATGTTTGAATATATTAGGCATACAACAGAGAGAGAGAGAGAGAGAGAGTAAAGCTGTTATGCTGATCGGGTTCATTCCTGTAATTCCTTTTCGGAAGATGTGGGCGCAGAGAAAAGAAGAACCAACGGGGCTTCGGGCTAGCCTGTTATCTCCTGCTGCAGGTGATGAGTCAAGTGGGCAAGTCAAGTCAGGCAAGTCCAGTATTATTAACTAATTCAGGAACGGAAGATGCAGCATTGGCGGATCTACAGGTCACATAATACAGGTCAAATGGAGAAGGTCAGTAATAATAATAATAATAAATTGTTCTTGTATGGCGCAGAAAGTCTGCCCAAGAGCCGGAGCACTCAGTGCGCGCTACACACACACACACACACACACACACACACAGACCGACGGACACACACACACACACACACACACACACACACACACACACACACACACACACACGGCGGACGTGGGATACAGGGGAGGATACAGTAAAAAAAAAAAAAAATTGTTGAAAGCTTGCCGAAACAGATAGGTTTTAAGGTGTGCCTTGAACTGTGACAGAGCAGGGAGATTCCTAAGTGAGACGGGCACGTAAGTAAGAGTGTGATATTATTGACATAAATTTCCTTTGTTTTCCTCAAATTTTCACATGTGCTTAAAGTGCATTAATTTTAACCTATGTGTGTGGGAATGGATAAGAGGCATGTTTGGTATGTCAGAAAATGATAGGCTTGGCTTGACAGGCGGCCTGTTCTGTGTTGTTCCGTCATGATCAGACTGAAATGGTGACAGTCGTGTACTTTCATAGCAATACAGTACGCGGGACACTGTTTGTCACAACCCGCTTCGGGTCTACTGAATAAATCCGCTGCGGCGGAGCTTTGTGCCGCGTTATTGTGTTGTGTTGTGTGCACGTGCGTGTGTGGATATCGTGACACGGATAGACCGTCAAGCACGGGCAGACCGTTAAGCACGGGCTCGACTAGCCTCGGTCAGCACTTCGGACCGCGTGACCACCGTCCCTAAGCTATTGCCTTTTCGCCATTGACCGTGCGAGGGTGGACCGCTCGTCGCGGGCTAGCTCAACGCTAGGGGAACTGGTTCCGACGACCAGATTCTGGTAGCTGTTCGGTCAGCGCCAAGGTGTTTCCTGACGCTGGGATTCGAGGGCCGGACGGGTAGGTGTCTTTTACCTAGGTGGGCCCTATTCAGTGCGCCGTTTGGGTGCGTGTAGCGGGCGGGGCGTGGGCCGGTCGTGCTGGGTCGAGCTGAGGGGGAAGCCTGCCCGAGTTGGTTTACCTTGACGTGTTTGTGTGTCCTACTCTATCTGCCTGTCTCTCTACGTTTGTGTATGTATGTCCCGTTAGCGTTATATAAATACAACTCTTATTCTAGACTAGCCTGGGGTAAGGCTACGGGACTGGCAAAAGCCTAGCACTGGGGACGAGGGGGGAGGTGAATGTATGACCACCGGACTGATCCCGGCCATCCAGGCCTTTTTTCTTTCTGTATTCCCTTCTCTTCTTGCGGTGACGTCCCTGTCTCGAGGCATCTCAGAGGGGAACGACCAGACGGCGGAGCGCGGGGCTGCTACGGGAGTAGGCCACCGTTCCCTGGATCGTAAGCACCCGACCGCCATGAAGGACTGCTGCGCATGAGTGCCTGGGACTGCTACGGGAGACAGCCACAGTCCACCGTCTACGGGAGACGACCAGTCCACAGTCTACTGGAGACGACCACAGTCCACGAACTATCAGGCTGGTCACTCACTGTCTCACTCGCTCAAGTGTCCTCGTGCGTGCTACGCGGCTGCCGGTTCCCTAGACTGCCTCATTACTTAGGACGCTCCCTAGAGCTAGAGTGTATTAATATGATGTGTAGTTGTCTTAGTTGTGTGTAGGGGAAGGGTGGGGTTCTGTGTATAAACTGTATCTAAGTGTAAATATTGTGTCCATTGCTGGTGTTCCGTGCGAGAGCGTGCTGAGTGAGTGCGCGTGTGACACTGTTGCCAGCGACACAGTCACCGTGACCATAAACTTACGACGGGTAAAAAAGTTAAATCAGTATAGAGATTTGCAAATGCCACTTCTCTTGGTATGGTACGGTCTCCTGCGATTTCCACCTCTTTTCCATTGTCAATGATCTCCGCTTACAGAAGATGTTGATATCACAATTAGTGTACTATGCGTCCTCAATACATGGTAAGCGGCCTTCAGTATCGTCGTAAATATACGATATTGATCATTTTCGCTCTGATTTGTACTGTTGGCTGAGACAAAATAGCGAGCTGCTGGCAGCGCGCGGCGAAGAAACCTTCAGTATACAAGAACTCACAGAACGTACACACATTTAGCAATGCTAATATGGTTACGTACGCGTTAGCTCAACCTACAGTTACGCACATCAGATCTCACAGGTCCACAGCTGCATGCACCGGAACAAACAGCGTTTGTATTTTCCAAGATTCTTTTATTCACCGAGCATTCATACCGGCGTACCTTCCTCCTCCATTCCCCTCCTTCCAACACAACATGTCACAGTTACACCCAAAACAACTCGTACATACTCTAGCTTACTAAGGGACACGGAATAACACACACACACACACACACACACACACACACACACACACACACACACACATCTCACGCTGTCTGGTACAAGTACAATGTTCACGGGGAGACTGGCAGACACATCATGCTCCAAAGAAGGCCAGGCGGGGAGAAGGTCGCTCTTTCACACAACGGTCCCGGCGGCTTGCGATGTCCCAAACGGGTGTCTTGTCATCGTGCCAGCACGCTGTAACGTTACAAAATATCCACCGATCATTCTCTGGTGTCAGTCTGGTCTACAAAACGTGTGTCAAGAATGTCCGTTATCCCACAGTCTACAACATTTATACTAACTCAATTCTATGTTTTCCTTTTCCTAACAACAGTCTTCAAAACAATATGTGGCTTTATATGATCTAGTAGTGAAAATGGATCACATACTGAAACGCCATTTTCAAAACCAGATTTATCAAAGCCAATACAACATGAATAAAAATATTTACCTCAGGCCAACGAACATTCAAATCCATTCACGCATATGTATAGGTAGCGCTTCCAGGCATCAGTTTCAAGGTCGAGTCTGTCCCCATGCAAGGCTCAGGGAAACGTGACCGCTACCCGAGCCGTTTTCACTCCCCTAACACTAGCCACAGCACGTGGTACCCTGCCACGGTACCCTACCGTGCTCACAGCTCACTAGCACAAACTATACTGACAAACAAAAGAAATGTTAAAATAATTTAGAAATCTTTGGTTATCTCCACACACACACACACACACACACACACACACACACACACACACACACACTTTGTACAAACCACTCCATAGTTTGGAGTCATATATGGTCGGCAAGGTGGCCTGCAGTGTACCACCACAATTTAATTTGTTCAGAGTCCTTCACAACATCCGAACACAATGTACACAATCATTTACAACACATGTCATAAAATTCACTTTATTTATTATCTAACAAGAAGCAAGAAAAAATAACCCCCTCAGTTACAATGACATCACTGTAGATAATCTTCGGAAATAGCATCACTGGGATCATTTGTTAACGAATGCAAAGAATGAAAAGGTGGATGGAAGTTAGAGGAAGCAGATATGTTTGGAGAAATATCTCACCTTGTTCAGAGTGGCAGATGCTGCTCCAAATTAAAATGGTTCGACTTTGCTTGGATGACGATCGAAGCACGGCTTACGTCACATTTCTGATGACGTTTTTCTGAAGAACTTTGTATTTTGAACGAGGGGCCCTGTTGCCACGAGTGTGCCACATGGGCGTTAGGCTGGCGCTTGGCGGTCAGCCCAGATTGTGGATCCGCGATAACGCAGGGAGGAAGTCTATCATGGTTGTGCTGGAGGGCGGTAGGCTGGCGCCTGGCGGTGAGCCCAGATGTGGATCCGCGATACCGCAGGGAGGAAGTGTATCATGGCTGTACTGGAGGGCAACTGGAGGGTACCCAATGGGCAGTACTGGGAGCCCAGAATATCATGGTCAGCCAAGGTGGGGCCAGGGCTGGTACCATAATAATGCTTTATCGTATTGAGGTCTGCGGGGACGCTGCTGATTTAAATTAAAAAGTTTCCAGATATGGTGGCATTGTCTCGTTGAAGATTTTATGTATGAATACACACTTATTGTAAGTAAGCTGGTGTTCAAGGCTGAGAAGATTAAGGTGTTTTTTTAATGGATCAGTTATGTGAATTAGCTGAGAAAGTAAATATACGTTTTTCGAAAGTTTTACACAATGCATTTATCTTGGCCTCCCATTTCAGCTGATCGTCAGCAATAACACCTAAAAATCGATGGTCTGTAACTTGCTGAACCGGCTGGCCGTTCAAACAAAGGTGTAATGGGGACAGATGGCGCTGATGTTTTTGCCGCGTTGTGACTAGCATACTTTGTGTTTTATTGGGATGTAAGACCATGTGGTTGTCATGACGTCATGTTACTACTTCATTTATGCTATCTTGCAAACACATGTTTATTTCTGATACGTGTTTGCCAGTAGCATGCAAACTAGTATCATCAGCAAACATATCGCAATTTACATTTGTGTCAGTGACATGCAGGGGTAGGTCGTTAATAAACAGGATAAATAGCAATGGACCTAAGATGGACCCCTGCGGTACCCATAACGAACATGCCCATCGGCGAGAGGGGGTGTTTGTGGGCTTAACGTCCTTTTCCACCACATACGAGAGAGAGAGAGAGAGAGAGAGAGAGAGAGAATGACAATGCCAATGACAATCCTTTATTTTCCAGCGGTAGAAGATTTTGGCCAAAAGGCCAGTTTACAACCTTGCCGTTGCTAGACTACAGTACGAGAGTAAAAGTAAGCTTAGGATTATACACATTACAGACATTTAAAACTGAAATACAAGAAGGCAGAGAATAAGCATAATAGTTAAAATAGATGGCAAAGATAACCAAGAAAACAGCAATGATTAAAGTTAATGCAAACTAACATAATTGTGTAAATATTAACATGTTGGGTGTTTATACATGACTACGGTAATAAGAGAGAGAGAGAGAGTCAGAACTCATCATTTTCAAAATCTGTTTTGGCAGCAGTACACTCCTCTGAATTTTGACTGAAATTAGTCATGTGTGTGCTGGAAACCTGTTTTGATGTTGGCAAATCAGTCTGACGCACAGATAAACACACTAATTGTCGGAGTTCCTGTCGGAATTTTGTACCCGTCAAGCAGTACAGATAAAAGTTAACTGCGCTATTACTGTACCAGGTCGCGTTTCCCCAAAACAGTACAAACCTTAAGATTGCGGCGAATGATTCCTCTTTCCATCGTTCACGGTTGACGAAATGACTCAGATAAAAGAGTGTAATCACATATGGAGATGTCAACAATAAAAATGCCGCAGACAAAACAACAAGAGTTACTGTGACAGACGAAGCTTTCTTTTCACGATCCGAAACCCCGTGCGTGTGACCTGTTGCCAGAGTCATTCGGGCTTTACGTACGGACACCGTCAGTTTCCATATCAGTATAGAGTTACTGATGGCAAGGAGAACAAATGGAATAAACGATGAGATAAGCAGATCTACAATGGACCATATATTGTACACGAAACTTTGGTATTCATCAGATGGCATGATACACTGATATGAAGTGCTATTCCCCCGCAGAACTAGCTCATATCCCATCAGAAAATGGGTATGCATCAGAAATATGAACAAAAACAAAGCAATCGTAAATATTTTCGATTTCTTTTGAGTACAAATCACCCGGATACGATGTGGCCAGACCACAGAAGCAGCTCTCTGAAATGTCATAGCCACCAACAACCAGGGGGACAACACTCCTGTGCTGTAAATCAGATAAATAGACACTTTACAGAAGACGACATTTAGCTTCGCAATGTCAACACTGAATGTGTAATTGAGCCATTGCCTTAAAAGACCTGAATATAAAAGAGTCAAATCTGAGACGGCAAGCGCCACAAAAAGCACATTCAAAGCGGATCCCTGTGATCGCATTCTGTGGAGAACAGCAATAATCATCACGTTTCCAAATGTGCCAAAAAGCAAAATTATAGGCGTAAGGATTTTTTCCAAGAATGGACGTACTGCGTTCAAAGCCAGAGTAGTGTCAGTGAGTTCTACGTTGTAAGCACTCGTTGAAACATTGGTGCCGCCAATACTTCCATTTGAAGTGGACTGCTCCATGTTTTCAACTAAGTTGAATGTTCAACCAGTGGAACACGTTTCAGGAACAGCTGTAACAAATATTCTAACTCTGACGGCAGTATAAACCTAATCTTTGCCCCAGTGTCCTTCAAACAGAAAACAGAAACTTTGAGGTTGTTCACAGCAGTCGGGTAACGTTCCGCTCCTGTTGTTGAAACCTGGAAAATAACGGGCAGATTAGGATAACACGGTATTTTTCCGAAACAAATTTAAACTGAGGCTATTCAAAACATCTGCATGGTCTTTAGGGTCTTTCCATGAATAAGCAAGGGTTTAAATGTCTTCAAGAATTTTGTGGAATCAGTGTCAATTTTCCTGGAGCAGATGTCAGACGGTAGTTTGATGGCAACCTAACTTTCAGAAGGACGAATTAATCAGCTCTAGGTTATGATAATAGTCATACAAATTTGCCAAAATGCTGCTTTTAATCAAAAGTAAATCTGGCCTCGAACAGCAGTAACTACCTTTCAGAGGTCATTACATTCCCGAAAGTTCCTAAAAGAAGAATCAATGGCGAGACAACAGTACCCGTAACTTTCCGCGCTCTCAGAAATGTTTCTGTCAGTCCATCTTTTTCTTCAAAATTCAAACCTGTAGGAAAAGAGACATCAGTGGTATTTGCAGGGTGGCCTCCAAAGGACACATTCATCTTTTGTTGTTTAGTACTTTGTCCTTAGCTTTCGAGAGAATTTTATTTTTTTACAGTTTAAAAAAATAGCATTCGGTTTAAGAAGGCTTTTGGTGATATGTAATCAAGAGTGTTACAACCAGACGCTTAAAGATGACCTCTGAAGAAACACGTAGGGTGTGGTCAGTTTTTGAGGAAATACGCCTTTGCAAAAGTAGAACACAGATGTAGCTGATTCCTTTCTCCTTCGTCTCCTCCTCCTTCTGTGTTTTTTATCTGAAGAAAAAGCTAAAATTGTGAAATTCAAGGAGTTTTTGCGTCCTACGATGCCATACCTCTGTGAGTGAGTGAGTGAGTTTTTATGGCAGGCAACAAAGACTAATTCGCGATTAATTGTGCCTGCACTACTTGATACAACAAACAAAATATTTCCTTGGACAAATGGTGGAAACTTGTCTACGGGGCAGTATAAACCTAGCACATGCAGGAGACGCTGTACCTTCTTGCTTATTCATCGAACTTCCGATTAACAAGCGTAGAAAACAAATATGAATTAGCTTACAACTGGGTCAAACAAACATAAATACTAAGCGCACATACAGCAAATATTTAGCTGTTACACGGTATGACGTGGTTGAATACCCACTAGTATTTGCTCCTTAACTGTTACCTTGTTTAAAGCGTGTGTCCTTTCAGTGCTATTACCTGTGTCGCTGTTTAGCAAACAAAGGCGGGTAGACCGGCTCTCACTCTGTCTGTAGACAACTGGGGATTTCTTGGCAGTATTTTGGCATAAAGTAAGTGCATTCCATCTGAAAATACATAACAGTAAGGTGCTAAATCCCACATGCTGACGTACAGATACTTTTGCACTCGAATACACTCGCTGAGGGCCTAAAGATTAGGCATTGAACCGTATTTTGGGCAGGGACAATAATAATAGGGGGACCACTGCAGGTTTTGCCGTTCCACTTGTAAGCAGCGCGCCTTATAGATACTGACAGCCTTCGCTGTTGACGGACAATAACGACGAACTCCACAATTTACGGCATCTCATCAAATGCAGAACAAAAACAATCATACTTACGTTCGGCAGCATACAGGTTTTCACAAGGTTCTAACAAGGACTTACGTGTTCGATCGCAGAATGACTAGCGTCTCTATGATACAAGACTTACAGTCCCACTGCTGCTTTTAACCTGAACTATTAGATCAACACATTTATATTCTCTGATGCTGCCCACAGGATCACTTTTCTTTTCGAATAAATCCGCATAAGTCACCGTGAACTCTCTGGTGTAAAGGGAAAAACACGTCTTCTTGGGAGCAATCATTGACACCGAGGCTGCACGCCGGGGAATGGTAGAGTGCCCTTTGCCTGTGGCGCTGAATGAGTAAGTTACGTGAACGTGTCTATTGTAACTGCACGGAAATGTAAAAACTCAGTGCGAGATAATTATATTGGCGGTTTCGCATCAGAACGGGGAAAATCTCCCAGCGCTAGTGACTGCTTTGACTTATCCGAAGCGAAAATGGGAAATTTTGTTTGAGATAACCGAAGTTTGACTTATCCGTTTGGACTACTTTTTCGACTTGTCAGTCGACTTATCATCAAAACCTCAGCGTCGTTCATAGCTTTCACCAGTGCAATTTTTTCATCGTCAACATGTAGAGTGGTAGACGCTGAAAGCATACTGCTGACAGTTCCGTTTCAAATGAGACTCACTTTGAAGAGCACTATGAGTAGGTTTGTGCAGAGAGAGCTGACGAGATACGTGTTAGGTAGAGATGTGTGAAAATTAATAGTTTGACTATAACTCTTGAGTTTGTCTTATTTTTGTCTGGAAGCTCTCTAAAGCAGAATGCAGAACGTCCGCTGTTGAACCTCTCTGTCGTTACATACAGTTTGGCGATATTCCACCTTCTTTGTTGAAGTGTGGAAACGAAAGAACTGATCGTAACAGATTAGACCAAGCCTTTTTCAGGAAAAATGGTAACCATTGGGACAAAGTTACAATGCACGCTTCATGGTGGATTAGAATGGATTTTTTAATAGAAGTATCGTCAGTACAAGAAACTAACGGAGCTGTAATAGTAAATTGACCGTCATCTTTTTCACTGTCACAAACAACAACAACAAAAACCTGAAGTTTTCTAATCCCTTTGATAGTAGGTTCAGTCGTTCTTCTGCCGAAAGAAATCAATACACAACGAGTACTAGCAAACGAAATTGTTCATAACAGTGCTCTCTCTCTCTCTCTCTCTCTCTCTCTCTCTCTCTCTCTCTGCAGCTGCCTAAGCGTTTATCCAACATTCATCCAACAACTGGATCCTAGTTACCAGAGAGATTATAGTAGATGGAGATGATAGTATCAGACAAAATTCAAACACTACATTCCGAAGCTGAAACCAATCACTTAGAAATTTAGCCGACACATTTTATATGAAAGAGAAGTAGGTTTCGAGAAAAAAAATATACCATAGAAATTAAGTTTACTATATTTTGTTGTTGTTGTTTATTGTTTGTCAGGAATTCAGTTGAGAGCTATTAGCAACAATAAATTAATATAGAGATATATAGAGAAAAAAAATGACCTATAAAGTACGTGTACACGCGCGCGCGCGCGCGCGTGTGTGTGTGTGTGTGTGTGTGTGTGTGTGTGTGTGTGTGTGTGATTGCTAAATGATGGTAAAAATATTATTCAAAGTAATTTATTACACCGATTACAGCATATTTTTGGCAAATAGCTGTGCAGTAATTTAGGGATGACAGCTGTGTTTTTTTGTTGTTGTTTTTTTACTTAGCTATAAGCCGTGACTACATAATTGACGAATATGTAATTTAGCGTTTGAGGAAACAGGAAATGATTGTCAGAATTCGCAGGTTTTTTTTTTTAAGAGGTAATACAGGACAGAATTAGCATTAACTGCTACATAAATTTGTTGAGCGAGGAAATCTGGCTGGTTTATTATCTGGACGAAAGTGGAACTATTTGAATATGATAAGCATACACGAGAGAGAGAGAGAGAGAGAGAGAGAGAGAGCACTTATGTTGAACGGGTATGTTCCTGTAATTACTTTCTGCAGATGTGGGCGCAAAGAAAAGAAGAGCCAGCAAGGCTTCAGGCTCGCCTGTCACCTCCTGCTGCAGGTGATGAGTCAAGTGGCCAAGTCCAGTATTATCACAGTTCATTCAGGAAGAGGAGATGCGGCATTGGCGGATCTACAGGTCACATAATTATGTATTCATATGAACCTTTGTTTTCCTCAAAGTTTCAGGTGCTTAAAATGCATTTATCGTAACCTCTGTTTGTGGGAATGGTAAAAAATAGGCATGTTTGGTATGTCAGAAAATGGAAAGCTTGGCTTGAAAGGTCTTGTGTTCTGTGTCGTTCTGTCATGATTAGACTGAGTAGAAGCCCATGTAAAAATCTTACTTGAAATCTTCACATTACTAGGAGCCACTTCAAGCCACTACTAGCGGGTAAGGCCCATGCCTTGTGTAATAGTGGCTTCAAGTGGCTTCATCTGGTGTGCAGTGGCTTGCTTTTTATTTCAGCGTCTTCTCATATAGCGGGCAGGGCTGGTCGGGCTCGGGCTATTAACTCATTCAAGACCGGCCAGTGTTTTCCTCAGCCATCCCCTGTAGACGGGCCGATTTGTGACGTTCAGGAAAACAACAACAACAACAACAAACATAAAAAAATAACAAAACAAGATACAGACGACATTTTCAGGGTAGTTTACTACGATATTTATGCAGCTATTGCTGAAATTTCAGCTTTCAAACTTAAATATCTTTGTTGTTAGTCATGTTGTACAAGAGAATCACGATCCGCATAATTATGTGGCTGTTCGTCTGAAACCGATGTGTACTGTAGGGTCACATATGCGGCCATTCGTCCGGAAAGAGCTAAGAGTTAATAGAAATACTGTACGTGGCGTACACTGTAGCGAGCGACACAGTCGTCGTGGCTATAAACAACTACCGGGAAACAATTGTACAGTTTCCCTTTAATCAGAATAAAGATTGTCACATGTTGCTAGTATGGCAGGGTCTACATATTTGTAAAATAGGTTTTCATTATAATTAGTGCACTGTGTCAATCAATACATGGTAAGCGGCGTTCATTGATCATTTTAGCTCTATAATTAGCACTGTTGGCTGGGACAGCAGCATGCGGCGAAGAAACCTTCAGTGTGCAAGAGCTCACACAACGCACACTAATTTAGCAAGGCTAATAGTAATATGTTCTTTTGACAATTTACAGAGTGCATTTTCATCTGCACAATCTCACCAAATTAACGCACTCGCTGTGTGGGCGATGGAAAGTGTCGCGGTGTGTTGCGTGTTGTTGTCCGTGTGTATAAGGTTGAGGGTGATTTCCCGCCTCGGCTGGTAACGTATCTCTGTTGTCTGGGTCCCACTCTCCGCCGTCTTTTCGGGGTGCATTTACTTTTCTAGCGAGGCATGTTGCACGCTTTGGCGGGCACGGGGTGCCTCGGATTTTTTCGAACACTGTTCGCTGGGGTTCAGAGGGGATACCAGGCCGAGTGCAGAACATGTTTGAGAGCTCTTGAGGTAGCTTCATCATTAACCCTTTCAGCCCTTGCTGGTTCCAGGCCTGAATGCTGTCCCTGTCCTGGGCACTTTTTTTACCTAGCCAGTCAGTCAGTTTAAAAAAAACCAAAATCGCTCAAACCCATGTGTTAACCTGATCCATACAAAGGAAATGAAGTGCACAGCAGAGTAGTGCCCCTTGTTTCATGAATATTCAGTAGTCTGGTAAATGAGGAGCGAGTAGAAATTTTCACTAGCTCGCAGGTACATGTACCTGCATAGGCATACGCGGCGGGCTCCTCGCGCAGGTACATGTACCTGCGTAGGGCTGAATGAGTTAAAGCTCGCGTCTGAGACCCGTTGTATATGATACACTTATGTGGTGTTGCCGTTGCGGCTGAGGTGTTTTGCGGGAAATACACCAGGGGAAGTCTACGTCCTTCTATGTAAATATTTATCTGGTTCTTTATCTTTGCCTTTCCTTGTCTGTCTCTGCTTCTGGTGAAGTCTTTGTGTGTAGTTAGGTGGCGAGAAAGGGGGAGGGGGGGGGGGGGGCGAGTCGGTTAGTCATAGGTTCACCGCTGTTTCACTATCATGCCAAGTGTTTTGTCCCTCTTTCAGTCAGTTTCCCCTTTCTTTAATTCATCATCATTTTGTCATGCCATCGTGGTCGGTCATTGTTTTCATGTATGAATTATTGAGAACAGCATTGTGTCCAGTAACATTTCTGTGGTGCTGTTGGTTTTGATGTACCTACCTGTGTTTTAATCGTGGGTTAATCTTGACCTTCCAGGCCTGTCTGTGAATTTTCTCTTTCATGTCACCTTCGACTCGTGAGGCCGGGATCAGCCGCGAATTAGTCTTTGTGGCTTGCGCGGCTTTAAGCCCTAAAAACTCACTCACTCACTCGTGAGGCCGGGTTGGTACGCCGATGAGAGCAGTCCCGGCAAATGCAAAACTTGCTCGAAATACACTTGATCTGACAAAACATTGACCTGTGTCACACATGTGTATACGGCCGGCCAGCACCACAGGCCATCACATATAGTGTGCGTAGTGAACACACTTTATCATCCCGTGAGTGATAGCGTTAATAAAAAGCTCCTATCGTCGTTCCTCGTGTGTTGTGTCGTTCATGTGTCTCTTTCGGTTCCTGTCTCTTTTGTTGAAAAGAGATCTCTCACCCAGGAGTGGGTGGGGGACGCGACAGAAAGTATTGTGATGCTCGATTTGTGGTTTAAACAGCAGTGAAGGTATGTCCTCGTCAGTGGAAATAAAGGAAGTGAATGTACTACAGCGCTGGCGTTGTCACTGTGTACAAATTGTCTGCGTGGGTTGTCGTCAGAACGAAATTTCAAACCTCTTGCACTTTGTAAAACATTGTGAAGACCTTTGTAGTGAAGTGAAGCTGCAGTAGTGGTATATTGACGAGGAAGGAACACTTCAAGAAACATGCAAATCTGAGAACACACACACACACACACACACACACACATACACACACACACACTCACACACTCACACACACACACACACTGTACAAACCAATCCATTGAGTATACATGGATTTTATTTCAGTGTAATGTACTGTGTTTCTCTCTCGTAAACGCCGGCACGTCACCAAATCGGGGCAGGGCCGCTATTGCGCGGGTCCGCTTTGCGGTCAGCAACAACTGCAGGGACAAGAAATGTGGGCAGTCGAACTCAGCGCTCTCCTAACCGCTCTCTGGCTGTGGACCTGGTGGGACCTATCTCTCCTCCTAGCGAAGATGGTCATCGGTACATCCTAACGCTTGTGGACTACGCCACGAGGTATCCTGAAGCTGTACCGCTGAAGAAAATCGACACCCCGACGGTTGCAGAGGCGCTTGTCGACATGTTCAGTCGCCTGGGGATTCCTGAGATGTTAACGGATCGAGGGACTCAGTTCATCTCAGACTGCATGGAGGAAGTCAACCGCCTGCTGAGCATCCATCGACTGACAACGACCCCGTACCATCCCATGTGCAACGGCCTGGTGGAGAAGTTCAACGGAACTTTGAAATCCATGCTGAAGAAGTTGTGTGCAGAGCAGCCGCGGTCATGGAACAGATACATCAACGCCCTACTTTTCGCCTACCGAGAGGTACCTCAAGATTCTACGGGATTTTCGCCCTTCGAGTTACTGTACGGCAGGACTGTAAGGGGACCCATGCACATCTTGAAGGAGCCCTGGACCAAGGAAGTCGACGCACCTGAGGTGAAGAACAGCTACCAGTACGTCTTCGAGCTGAGAGAGAAACTGGAAGACACCCTCAGGATGGCTCGAGAGGAGTTGGAGAAGGCGCAGAACAAGGGGAAACACCACTACGACCGCAAAGCCAAGCCACGACAGTTCAAGCAAGGGGACCAGGTGCTGGTTCTTCTTCCCACCGACAACAACAAGCTACTGATGCAGTGGAAGGGACCATACATGGTTGAAGCAGTGGTCGGCCTCAACGACTACAGGGTCCAGGTCAACAACAAGGTGAAGGTGTACCACGCCAACCTCCTGAAGAAGTACGTCGAGAGAGAACACCCAGACGAGCCTCAAACAGCAACAGTGGCATGCTTGAGCGCTGAGGAAGAGCTGGACGACGAGAAACTGTTCGACCTTAACGAGGTACGCCGCAAGGAGAGTATTGCAGACGTCAAGTTGGGACCGAAGCTGAGCCAAGCACAGCAAGACGAACTGAAAGCCCTGACAGAGGAGTACGAACATCGGTTCACACCTGACCCGGGGACAACAGATACCATCCAGCACGAGGTGAACCTGACATCAGACAAGCCCATACGGTGTAAGCCGTATCCTCTACCCTACCACGCACGAGAAGAACTGAAGAAAGACATCCAAGACATGCTGGAGCTGGAAGTCATCAGGGATTCTAAGTCACCATACGCATCTCCAGTGGTTGTCGTGAAGAAGCCAGATGGATCCAACCGTGTATGCGTGTATCCATCAAACATTATGCTTATGGTTGTTATCCCTGGTATATTTTAATCATTCTGTACTCTTCGGTATGGACAAATATTGCAATTCGCTTATGACTGAAATATATCAGATCAAACTGTCAAGACTGTTTCTCTCAAAATTCGTCATTTTCAGACTGCAGGGAAGATGGCAGATCCTGTCTTGATGTTGAACTGAGCTGAGACATGTTTGTAGAGGAAAAGTTCTCTATTGCAGTTGATTTCTTTCCATAACCGAAAATAATTCTTTTGAATTCTTCCCTAAATTTTGTTCCTGTCAGACAGTACAGATAAAAGTTGACGGCACTATTACTGTACCATAACACATTGCCAGTGAAATATAAATATGAGAACACTAAGGCAAAAGAGGCGTTTTTAAGGAGTTCGTCAGAGAGAAAAAAACCGGTGTAAATGAGCAGTATTGAAAATGGGCAAGAAAGCATAAGGAATGCTAGAGAAAGTGCGATAAGGGTAAATGTTACAGAGGAGGCTTTCTTTTCACGGTCAATCGTGTTTTGTGAGGAACCTGCTGACAAATGCATTCGGGCTTTGCGGACAGACTTCGTTAGTTTCCACACAAGTATCAAGTTACTTGCAAATAGAGAAACAAAGGGGAGAAGAGAGAAAATCAGCAAATCTACAACTGACCATACACTTCTAAGAAACACTGTGTAGCTGCCAGAATGTGAACAGACATATGACGTTCCTGTCTTTGGAAGCATCCGTCTGTACCCATACAAAATATGAGAGTGCAAAAGCATCACAAACAAACAAATGGCCAGTGTGAAAACTTTAGCTTTCTTCTGTGTGCACATCACCTTGACGCGATGCGGCCAGACAACCGAGACAGCTCTCTGTATAGTCATAGCCACCAGCAGCCAAGGGGAGAGCACCCCTGTTGTGTACAATGCCCATATTCCAACCTTGCATGAGAAGCTATTTAAGCTAAAAATATCTATCTGAAATGTACGACGTATCCAGCTCCTGAAAAGCCCCGAATACAAAAGACCTAAATCTGACACCGCAAGCGAGATAAAGAAAATTTTCATTGCTGATCCTTTCGATTGCATTCTGGACAGGGTGATAATGATCATTACATTTCCAAACGTGCCAAACAATAGGATAATCGGTGAGATTACTGTTCCCAAAAGATTTCTTATATTTGTATTCGGTGAGTCTGTCGTATCTCCTTCAGCATTTGCCACAGTTGAAACAAAAAAAGTGTTTTTGACAGTTATGTTTTCTGCAGAGGCATCCATGTCAAATGTAACAGTGGACCAGATAATCTTATTTGTTGTTATGTGTTTTTGATGGTGTCAAACTTAACAGCTTTTCTAAAACCCTGGTGTGTTATTTGTAGTGAGAATGTTCTTTGTCAGTCAGGAGACTGAAAACAGGGAACACGTTGGTCGTGCTCCATGCAGGCTTGTCAGTACAGGGGATTCACACCAAGCGTTTTCGCTAGGAGTGCTGTAAATCTTCTCGTCTTGGTCAGTTCTGGGAAAACGTCTGTTAGCACAATGTTGCCTGACATCAGACCCTGAAATAACACACACACACACACACACACACACACACACACACACACACACACACACACATACACACACACTTCATATTTTTACAATAGTAATGGAAACAGTATTATCAGAAGGGAAGATATTTCTACTTTTAGAGACGTTCCTGTGCTACAAACGCACGTCACTGGCATTCTTTCCGGAGACGATGATGCAAGCGTAACTCTGGCAATGACGTCATATAACTTATGATCATGACTGACGCGTACGATGCACCAAGATGCATTGTCAGCTGTATGTCACTTCTGTCTGTCTGTATGTGTGTAAGTGTTTACGGGCTTGTCTCTTCGAAACTACTCAACCGAATGACTTAAAACGTAGGAAACAGAGTCTATGCTTTTGGAGTTATACCCCTTTCGGCAATAGTCGGCTGCCACGCGTTTTCAGCGAAAAATCCGTCTTTAATGTTTGTCCCGCGTAACGCCACTGTACCCATGGCTAGTTTCTTGATACAATCAATATCATTGCAACGAATATTTTCAACAAAGTATGATTGCTCCCTGCACTGACATCATCATACCCTGGGATAAACATCTCTTTTTTGTAATTATCAAAAAACAAAAACAAAAGCAAAAAACACGAAAAGCACCAAACGGTTGTTACGCCGATGTCCACTTCAGCGACCCGCGGTTTTCTCATTCTGTTTGCACAGTTTCTTTACTCACCCGACTTTTTACATCTCGTGATTTGAAAATAATCGTGGAAGTGAAAACTTGAGTCACGTGCAGTTCTCACATTGTCCCCAGCTGCCTGCGCCGAACCAAGCAGAGTCGGGGTGATGTTGCCTATGTCTTCCTGGACTTCTACGATATTCCCACACGATGTGTAAAATGGAAAACAACAGTGTCAGAAATGTACAGAACACTCACCACCTTCCAATGCTGAAACTGTTTCGCGGACAATGGCGGTGTGGTAGATTTTATAGGTGAAGGGAGTTACAAAAAGCTACCCTGTGTGTGTGTGTGTGTGTGTGTGTGTGTGTGTGTGTGTGTGTGTGTGTGTGTGTGTGTGTGTGTGTGATGCTTTGGTGAAGTTTTTTTGTGTGGATAAGATACTGCTGAAAATTATTCATTGAACAGATGAAAGTATTATGGTCCCAAGAGATTTATTTTCAACGATTTTATTTACGTACGACTTGAAGTTCTGTTACTGATTGACCTTACCTGTTAGAAACACAAGCATGATTTATCTCCTAGAACTTTGGATAAAACATTTTGCTGATTTAGCGGGATGCACATAAGAAAAGTCACGCATAAACTTTGTAGTGCTTTGCCTGTTTCCTGGTACATGACTATGTTAATGTTTCCAATGATAATCTACGATCGAGTGAGAAATATCGAAATGACAGTAAGTATATTATTCAAAGTGATGTATTACACCGATTACGATATTGTTTGTAAATAGCTATTCACTTAATTTATGGGTGACAGCTGGGGTTTTTGTTTGTTTGTTGTTGTATTTTTACTTTGGCGTAATATGTGTCTGTATAATTCTAGAATATGTGATTTAGCGTTTGAGGAAACGGAATCTGATTTTCAGAATTAGCACCCTTCTGTTGGGGGGGTGGGGGGGGGGGGTATATTATGGCCCGTAACACAAACAGAAATATTATTATTGTCATATATATATATATAACATACAATTGTGAAGCACAGAATCCCGGCTGCCTTATTATCTAGAAGGAGGTGTACATATTTTTGAAGTTGATAACTAAACAACAGAGAGACAGAGAGAGAGAGAGAGAGAGAGACAGACAGACAGACAGAGAGACAGACAGACAGACAGACAGACAAGATGTTATGGTGAACGGGTTCGTTCCTGTAATTCCTTTCTGCAGATGAGGGCGCAAACAAAGCACAGCCAGCAAGGCTTCAAGCTGGCCTGTCACCTCCTGCTGCAGGTGATGAGTCAAGTGGGCAAGTCCAGTATCAACACAGTTCATTCAGGAAGAGGAGATGCAGCATTGGCGGATCTACAGGTCACATAATCATGTATTCAAATGAAGCAGGTTAGTGTGGGTGAGGACGTGGTATTCCTTTTGTTTTCCTTCAACTTTCACAGGTGCTTAAATTGCAATAATTTCAACCTCTGTTTGTGGGAATGGTTAAAAAGAAGCGTGTTTGGTGTGTCAGAAAATGGTAGGCTTGGCTTGACAGGTCTTATGTTCTGTGTCGTTCCGTCATGATTAGGCTGACATGGTTACAGTCGTGTAGTTTAACTCATAAAAGCCCATGCATAAATATCATTTTCACCTGAAATCTTCAGATGACCAGGAGCCAGCTCGAAGTGCTATTACGCAATCTACAGCGGTCTTGGGCCTATCGGGAAGGCCCACACAAACACACACGCCACGTGTACATTGTTTCTACATGGTGAGCGAAAAGGCGACAACACCCAGCTGATGCAGCAAGACTTCCAGCTACTGTCAGCTGAATGAAGCAGGCGATGAGTCAGGTGGGCAAGTCCAGTATTATCAAAGTTCGTACAGGAAAAGGGGCTGTGGCACTGGCGGATCTACACGTCGCATGATTGATTATATTGTATTTCTTCAAATGCGGCAGGTTACGGAATATGTTGACCGGTATTCTTAAAATAGTTTCCTTGCTTGCTTTGAGTTTCTATAGTGAATGTTACAGTTTACAATATCTTACTGTCTGATGACACTAAATTCATAAAATACAGAATACGCCATTAAACAGAGATTACAGTCATCCCCATCACAAACACGGGAGCTTGAAGTCAAACGAGAAGGAAACTGTGTCTGGTACGTTGTGTTTGCTGTATTGTTCTCCTGTAAACAGGCGGCTCACTCGGTGCCAGTTACATAATTATGTGGCTATGGACACGCCGCTTCACAGCTGAACGTTCCCCCCAATGCGCTTGTTCTGTGAAGTTTTGCCCCCTGACTGCGGGAATCGATGTGTTCGCGGCGAACGCTCGTAACGCACGTGAACGGGTGACAAAGGTAGCTGACAGCGTGACCAAGATGGTGGCAATTTTGGTGGGCTTCAAACTTGACAACGGCATTTTTTTCGTGCTGAAGCTTAATTCTGCTAACGAAATGCGGTCCCTGAGTGGATGTATGGTACACATAATTATATCATCCGTGGACGTTTCTAAGCGTAATTTTAGTAATTGTTTGGCTGTTACTATGTGTACATTTGATTTTCTTGATGCAGTATCTGCAGGATTCACCTGTGGCAGACGACACTGTTTGCATCGTTTCTGCAAAAGAGATCGATTAGCTAGGAGAAGTATCGTTGTCGTGAAGTAGGCTATGTTTGACCCTTATATGCTTTCTAGCGGATCTTCATCGGAAAACTCATCATATGAGCCGAAGTAATGCTTGTTTATGCTTTTTCCGTCAGATTCCACGTTCCCGTCGCCACCTTGAGAAAATATATTCTCAATTCAGGGGCTAGAACTTTTCAGTATACTGCATCCTTCTACCGTTGTCGCCTCCCCTGAACCAGTCGTCGCGCTTACTTGACGTGGTGAAGAATGTTTGTGTTGTTTGTTTCGGAATTGCCGGATAGGATGGGTGAGTGTTTGTGGGTTAACATACCCACCCACCTACCAACTTACCCCTCACGGACAATAAACTAAACATTTGGTAAAAACGCGTCAATTTGGGTATGTGAATCAACTCATACACACGTACTGCAACGCGTCAGTCTGGACACACGCATACACTGACGGGTCTTCCGATGCTGCAGCCAAGAAGGGAGGAATTGGTTCTCCCGCCATCCAAATGGCCACACCACATCAAGCTCTTTCCCTGCTGGATGACTTTCAACGAATTATAGGGCTGAAGTCACCGCTCTCCATGACTCCAGGCTCATCAGCACAGAATTCCCCCGCACACACACGTCGTCTTCCTCACTGACTGCAAATCGATCATCCACAGCCTGCAGTCACCCAGTGAGCAGCTGGAAAGAGACACACAGCACCTACTCACTGCCCTGTGACAGCAGATGAAGGTCGCGTACAGTGGATCACCCTATCACCGTGGTCTCAAAGGGAATGAAGAGGCAGACGGAATCGCCAAGTCAGGTAGCAGGAAGCACCAACCACAGCAGCCAGTCTCCTACAGTGATTCCAAAACTCTGGTCAACCGCCACTACACGACAATGTGAACGGCCCAGCGCAGTCCCCAATCTGACGACCAGATGCCACAGCTCCAGCGTGACCAACGTACCACCATTTTCCGCTTACGAACTGGACTCTGCAGACTGCGCGCCCACTTGTACCGCCTTGGGCCGACACATTCACCGGACTGTCCATGCGAACCCGCCCCCCCCCCCCCCCCCGGACCCCATAGCACATTCTGTAGTCCTGTCCCGTTTTCCAAGAAGCAAGGACACAGCTTTGGCCGAATGGAGCAACGCTAACAGAGAAACTCTGGGGCACCAAAACTGAACTCCTAAAGACCACCGAATTCATCAAAACTACCAACTTAATCATCTGAGGCAGAGTCCAGTACAGGAAACGCAGAAGAAGAAGAAGAAGAAGAAGCTGAACGCCTGTGGCAAACACAGACCCCAGAAGATGGATGAAATAATAATAATAATAATGTGTATTGTATAGGCCCAATTTCATGAATCGGCTCAACACGCACGCTCACGTGAATCACACGCATTCTCTCACACACTTGACATAAACACGTTACAATCACGTGGTGCGAAGGGTCGGCTCAGCTATTTAAATTTCGGGATTGAGAATTGCATTTATTTTTTCAAATTTTGTGGGCTGAACATTTCCAAACCAGAGGAAGCCGGAGTACCCGGAGAGAACCCCCGGCGATCGGCCCGAATGAACGGTGCCACGTACCAGAAGGAAAAAATTTTTGCCCCGAGTGGGACTCGAACCCCTGACCTCTCGCATTGGTGACAGGTCTCTTAACCACTAGACCACCGACCGCCTCGGTTTTAACAACAACGAAAAAAGAAATGTTTATATCAGTAACCACGTTGAGTGCCAAGCTGAAAGTAATCCGTCTGGAAATGTAGGGGACACATATTTTATAGGAAATGGAAATAATTTACGAGCGAAGAATATGAATCCCTTTTCAGTTTTTAAGTTGTTTCTCTATAGAGAAACAACTTTATGAGACGGGGCAGATTTTGCTACGCGCAGCAGCAAGTTTCAGTGATACAAAACAAGACTGTGACGTTTCTCCACACAATACTTACTTTCACGCACACAGTGACGTAACGAAATCTGCGTCAAATGGGCAGTCATATTCTCCAGAGCTATTTTTCACGATTTTTAGCCTGCCGCATTTTGAGAACAGTTATCGCCGATTTGAAAAAATCGGTCATGTCACGAATTTTTTCGAAAAAAAAAAATGTTCAAATGGCTTCATTTTCTGAAATTGGGAAGATCATCCAATTATACTGCCTGTTTTCGTAGCACAGCTATGTAGCTCTGACAGGTTTTGTGTAAAAAAAAAAAAAAAAAAAATTCCGAGGTAGGGGTGGTTTGCATATAAGGCCACATATCTATGAAACGACTGCTTCAAATTACTCATCATTCCGGTATTTTTGTCACTTGTGCCAACTGCACATATGACATGAACTACTGCACTATTATAGCTTTAGTATTAAGAATAGCAGCGCTTTTAGATAAACAAATTTTTCACGTTTCTGCGAGAAGCGCCGGTCAAAAAAGTTCCAATTTTGCAATTTCGTAAGTACAATCCAAGGCACTTAAGTCCACGTTTCATTAGCTCTCTAGATCTTCCAGATTTTATGTCAAAATTAATTCAGTCACGGAAGTCACAAAAGCAACAAGGAAATCACAAGATATGTAGAAGTATCATCTGTCAGACGAGCAGCGTGAGACTGACGTCAAATGTTTGGTTCACAGACAAAATCTGCAAGTATCGTCACTGCTTCCGACATTTCATCAGCCCTCTAGATCTTCCAGATTTCATGTGAAAAATAATTCAGTCGGAGAAGTCACAAAGCCAACAGGGAAATCACAAGACATGAACAAGCATCCTCAGACCATCTCAGTGCTAGAGGCTGACGTCAAAAGTTTACTTCGCGGAATTGACGTCATCTCTCTCTCTCTCTCTCTCTCTCTCTCTCTCTCTGTATGACGACCTGCCTGAGGCTGACGTCAAATGTTTAGTTCACGGAACTTACGTCTCTCTCTCTCTCTCTCTCTGGGGAGCCAGGGTGGCCGAATGGTAGAGCGTTGGACTTTCAATGCTTGGGCCGAGAGTTCGAATCCCGGCCGCTGGGGCCAAATATTTGTGCTGGCCTTTTTCTCGTTGCCCCGTCTTTGATATCACCCTTATGTGGGGGGAAAAGGACGTTAAACTCCTAAACACCCACCCACCCACCCTCTCTCTCTGCCTCTCTCTCTCTCTCCCTTCTTCCCCCACTCGGCCCCACCCCCAGTCACGTGGCTAATCGGTCGAGGTCGTAGAGGATCTAGTGTCATTGGTAGAACTTGGAGAGGGGAGAACCGGCAACAATAACAACAAAACAGACAAAATAAAATGAAGTTTGGAGAAACAACTTTGTAGGACGGGGCCGTTCCTCCTTGTTGTTCTTTGTGTTTGTAACGATTTATGCTGACAGACAGGTAGCAATAAATGCGTATAGAGATATAGAGAAGGAAAAAGGTTACGTAACGTGTGTGTGTGTGTGTGTGTGTGTGTGTGTGTGTGTGTGTGTGTTTTAAATCATTGATAGAATTAGAGGCTACCAAAAATATTATTTAAAGTAATTTATCACACCGACTACAGTATGTGTATGACATATCTGACAAATAAATGTGCACTTAATTTAGGGGTGATTGCTTTATTTATTTATTTTTTTTTTTTTTCGTTTTTACCTGCTGTAATCCGTGTTTATATGATTTATGAATGTGTTTTAGCTTTAGCGGGAGGACAATATTATATTATAGACGGCAGCACACACAAAATTTTCATAAATGGCCACAAAAATTTTGTTGATCTCAGTATTTCCGGCTGTTTTAGTACCTTGATGAAAGGTTATACATAACTGTTAAAGATACTACTAATAATACAACATTTCTATCCGCTTAATTTAGGTTCACACACACACACACACACACACACACACACACACACACACACACACACACACACACACACACACACACACTCGGTTTTTTTGCATGTTTGAACTCTTGCTCGCACTACCTCGCTGGTAGTCACGTCCTCGCACTCTTTGGACGGACCCGTTATGTTGAGCGGGTTTGTTCCTGTAAATTGTTTCTACATAGTGAGCGAAAAGGCGACAACACCCAACTGATGCAGCAAGATTTCCGCCTCTTCTGTCAGCTGGATGAAGCAGGCGATGAGTCGAATGGGCAAGTCCAGTATTGCCAGTTCATACAGGAAGAGTGAATGTGGTACTTGTGGATCTACAGGCCACATTATTATGTATTTATTCAAATGCGGCAGTTTACGGAATATGTTGACACGTATTCTTAAAATAGAATTCCCTTGCTTTCTTTGAATTTTGAAGTTGCTTAAAGTAGAGATCACCGCTGTTTATGGAAATAGTTGAAAAGAAGCATGGTTTATGTCACAGGCGTGGTTTAACTGAAGAGATCTTTTGAAACATGCCCTGCATGTTTGTAGACCTAAATACGGAAGTGCACAGAAATACTTAAGCCCCCGACACACGCTGACGGCCCGCGGAGCCTTAATCGCACGTTGGTCGAACGGCTTTTCTGTTCAGACGCTACTACTCTGTGTGTGTGTGCGTGTGTGTGTGTGTGTGTGTGTGTGTGTGTGTGTGTGTGTGTGTGTGTGTGTGTGCTTTGCATATTTGTTGCTATGAGTGCGGGAGTATGCGCATTGAGTCACTTCGTCAGAATTCGTGATGTATAATTACGATGATTATTATAATAATAATTATTATTGTTATAACTATTATTATCAGCTGTTGCGCCATACGACTTGGTTGAATACTGACGAGTAACTGCTCCATGACGCAGATCCGTCCCTGCGCTTACACGCACACACATGATTGATAGTCTATACTCGATACTACTAGTAAAGGGACGTCAACTGTGCGCGTTGCTCGTCATTCGTCAAAACACACATAAAGATACTTAGTCTTTATTCTGACAGGCATCCTGATATTCTTATGGGAAATAACCCTCTGCTGCGGCCTTCTAGACTCCAGAGTGCAGTCCCTTTTCGGCGGGGCGTGAAAATGTGACTGCTTACACCCAGCGCCATTTTCAAAAATGGCGAATTTTTTTTAGAAAAGCGAAGACTTGTGTGTCATATGAATCGATTTGAAACGAAGTCTTGAATATCCGACCACTTTTGGTTTGGGCAAAATCTTTGCCAGCGGACAATTATTGTTGCGCTTTGATGGCACTGTTTACGTGGTACACTGATCCAACAGGATGTGAGTAAACGGCAAGGGGGTTGCACTCTGACAGGCCAAGGTGTTGCACTCTGCAGGCAAGTATTATTGCACGGTGCAGACGATCACGTACCTGCCTTGTGGTGGAATAAGAGACGATTACAAAAGCATACACACCCGTACTCTAGGACTGAATGTAATAATAGATCTGTCCATTCAGACAGAGACATGTTATGTATGTCTCTGATTCAGAAACACGCCTACTTTCACTCTTAACACAGCCTGCCATCATTTGCGCCATTGAGGATCCCTCTGGGTTCAAAGCTGGTCAAGGATGACATAGTGCGCGACCTTGTGTTTGAGAGCACCGAGACAATTTAGCCCCGTCACGTTAGCGCAGTGAGCGCCATTTCCCCACTGTGCACAGAGGTACTTTCCACTGAAAGACTCTGTGCCCCAGAGGGTGGCGGCCTTCAGTCGTTATTGTCTCCCCTGAACCAATCGTCGCCCTTACTTTCCGGAGCGAAGAATGGCGTTTTGATGTTACGCCGAAAAAAGTACAATTCTCGTTACGGAGAGCGAGTACAGGAGGTGGGGGTAGGGGTTGGGGAGGGGGGGGGGTATAGAAAGGGAACTGATATATTCAGAAGTCGTAATTTTTTCCCGGTTCAATAACGCGATGAACCTTACTCGGGCTTTTTGCACCCACGAAAAGAAATCTTTAAAATTTTCTCTGAATTGTGTTCCCGTGAAATAGTGCAGCTGTGAAGGAGAGAGAGAGAGAAATATTTGTGCTGGCCTTTTTTTCGTTGCCCCGTCTTTGATATCACCCTTACGTGGTTGAAAAGGACGTTAAACTCCCAAACACCCACCCAACCTGTAAATCCTGTCTGCTGATGTGTCAAACACAAGAACAAGCAACTGATTAACCAGTTTTAATGGTTTCTTTAAGATAAAGTGTACGTATTCTCTCTGTGTGTGTGTGTGTGTGTGTGTGTGTGTGTGTGAAAATGTTGGAAACATGTATGACGGATTGTTTGTTCTGTTACAAATGTCAGGCTTGGCTTGACAAATGGCCTGTCTTACAGTGTATCCCAAGGTAGGACTATGGAATCAACAATTTTTAGTTCTGCATGCCGTGTAAGCAGGGCGCGGCATCATAACGATGGAAATATTACGTTAGCATAAATTTATTACTTTGATAAGTACAGGGCGGTCGTTGATCTAGTGGTTAAGATACTTCTTCACCAACGCCAGAGGTCAGATTCGAGTCCCACGCGGGGCAAAGAATATTTCCCCTCTCGTATTTGACATCGTTTATTCCGGCCGACCGTCGTGAGTTTTCTCAGGGCACTCCGGCTTCTTCCCGCTCTGCTTGGGAAATGTTCAGCCCGGACAAAAAAGTGGAAAATAAATGCAATTCTAAATTCGGAAACTTAGATTGCTGAGCTGACCTTTCACACCACGTGATTGTGTGTGGTTCAACTCGTGGCGCTTTGAGCCAGTTGAAGAAAATGGGTAAAGCGCCTACACAATGTTCAGTTATTACATAAGCCTATATTTCTTAATCACAGCATGTTTCTAACTGCTTTGTCTGTTGATTTGGGGATACTCAGTGGAAGAAGTGTTTTGTCCTTACGTCTGGTGAAGAACGGAGCTTCGAGGTTACGCTCAACGGGATGCACTCTGCATCCACTCAGTTTGAATGCTTTGGCAAAGACTACGCGAAGCGTGCTGTAGAGATGCCATCTCTGTCATTTTGGTCCAGACGACCTGCTTTATCATGAAGACCTCCTGTGCTGTTTGACGGAAATGACTGTGTCAGTGTTTGACACTATGAATCCCATCCCCCCTACGGCTTTTTGTTGTTGTTGTTATTGTTTAAAACACACACACACACACACACACACACACACACACACACACACACACACACACACACACACACATATATATATATATATATATATATATATACAAGAACAGAAAATTTAACTCACACTAAATATTGAGTATCGTAATTCTCAACCGAGCGATCAAGCGATGCACACTGCACTAACTCTTGAAAGAAAAGACAACAACAAATGCAGATTTACAGCATAGTTTACTGAAAACCTTTCCATTAGGAGTGTATACAGATGAAGAAAGTTACACCAGTTACACATCAATTGAAAGATACTGAAGTGTTCTTACATTACACACCGGAAGAGGAAGGAAGCAATCAATTCTACAAAATTAATTCATTTTTGACAACTTTTGCCATGCCGAAAGAGCAGTAGATCTTCTTTTTCCACAATTACTGCGAAGAGTGTATTTGTTTACAATCGCCTCTGATCAAAAAAAGGATGAGGTGTTTACCCCCCCCCCTCCCCCAACCTCTACAAAACAAATCCCAAACTCACAATTTGGCTCGTACGTCTTTTACATGGTCATGAGCTGTGCAGGAAATTAATGGTATGTTTACTGATAACAGCGACAATTATACTAAGAAATAAAGCTGTGCATTGATTCTTAAAAGTCGAAAAACACAGTCGAACACGCTTAAGTCGAACTCGCAGGTGAAATTGATTTCTGTTCGACTTATCTGGTTTGACTTATCCGTGGACGACGCATAAGGTCGAATTTTGAAAAGGGCATTATGTACTGCTGAAGCTGTTATTGGAGTTGTAGAGCGAATGCCTGCAGTTTGTTGTTTGTTAGGGTTTTTATGCCCCAATTTTTGTTTGGTTGTTTATTATGTTTTTGTTTCTTTGGTTTTTTTTTTATTATTTCATTTCACGATTTCCTCTCTAAGACATATTAGTAATGCACGGAATGTGCAATTTCTTGGATTTTGTTTGAGAACTTTTGAAATAGCTTGGAACCACGGATGTGTCCGATTTCTTACTATTAAAAAAATAATCGTGGAAATAGTGTTTAGAAGTCTAACTCAAAACAGTCTTTACTCTCGGACTAAAGACTCATAACCTTTCCATTGTTTTATGAGATAAAATACACTCTCACACACAAAAGACATAAAATGCCTTCAACCATGGTTAAATCTGGACATGTGTGGAAAATCAATTAGCTGTCATAACTAATATCTGTGTCCGAGAAGTCAGTTGGGTTTTTTTTTTTCATCCAAAATCGTATTTGAACTCGGGGTGGGGGGGGGGGGGTGGGGGGTGGGGGGGGGGATCTTAACTCAGAAAAGAAGGTAAAGTTAAGTGAAACGTTACATCAGACGTGTCCTTTTCGTGAACCTTCATTGGTAGCTCAGCAACTAGCGAAACTCGTGCCTTCCGTGTCTTTCCATTTGGGGGGTGGGGGGGGGGGGGGCGTCTGAAGTTCGACCTAAGCGTGTTTGAGATAAGCGTATCCATTGTATTTTCCTCGAGAACCTGCTGTTGCGCGCGCAGCACTCTCCGTGTGATGCCTGCATGCTTGTTAATTCCCAGGTTGATCAGCAACATTCTGGAAAAATGCAGTAATACACACAGTACTATCATACTTTGTATTAACATAATTATCATAAGTAATCTTTTAATCACACACACACACACACACACACACACACACATATATATACAGACGTGATGCTGGCATTTCTTGGGGGGGGTGTCGCCACTTTTTGGAAGTTCTCTATTCGAAGACGGGAAAAGCGGGAGTTTCACTGATGTAGTGAGCTTTGTTTTTCCCAATGACTCTCACTCAATAGCATAGTAGAGTGATATGAGAGAACACCACATAGGTCTCAATGGAGCACATGCACAAACGCGGCTCGTGCAAGTCTCTGTGTGTGTGTGTGTGTGTGTGTGTGTGTGTGTGTGTGTGTGTGTGCGTGTGCGCGCGCGCGCGCGTGTGTATGTCTGTGTGTGCGCGCGCGCAGAAGACATAACACATAGTGAAAAAATGACGTGTCACAATATGACGCGAAAAGGGACTAAAGAATAATTTACGTCACGACATGACGTAGTTCGACTTCGTACGGAAATGGGGACGAAGGAGCTTTGCCAGTCGCTTGACGTGGAATTGTTGATCTTTTGCTGCGTTTTATCAACAAGCGGTCGTGTTTGTGACAAGCGTAAGCCTAGTTCCAGTTCTCTACTAACTCAGAGGCTTCGAAACGGACAAGCTGACTTCTCAAAGCCTATGGACAAAGCGAGGTAAAGCACCTCAGTCAGTGATGTCACGTGAAGCATTTGGATTGCCGATGTCAGCTTTCAAATCAAAGAAATGCAGGTAGGGACGTGGTATAAATAATTTTCCCAATTCGGTGCCCCACTCGGTTCCACACTCGTTTGTTGATTTTGACCGTAAAACTGCTCGTTAAAACTCGTGTAGTGTATTTTCCGTAATCGGGGGCACCTCATTGTGAAATCACCACATGTGGTATAAACATTGTACCCATGACAACCACGCGTGAATTTTATGGCCATACCTAAAGGCCATGTCACACGAGAGGGCAAAAACACTTGAAAACATTGTTTTCATATGTTTCGCTGCGAAACAGTGAGTTTTATCGTGTGACATACTTCACAACAATGTTTTCAAAACACTGTTTCGATCGTGTTTTCCGTTTTAGAGCCTGCCCTAAAAACCGAAAACATGTTTTGTGTTTCATCCAATGAAAGCCGCCGTGCGGAGTGTCAAGTGACACCTTCCCGTATCCGCTCAGTCAACATGTATGTTTAAGGAAAAGAGACATCGACTTTACCCAGAAACCCCATCCAGAGGTATTTCATGAAGTTCTACATACAAGAAAAGGGTGTCTAGTAAGGTAGGAATGTCTTGACCGTAGCAGGGAAACTTGTTTTCAGTGTGACATCGCCTTAAAGAGTGAACAGGTATTACCCCTAGCAGTGTTCCAGCAGTGTGTTCTGCTGAAAGGATTTGCGTCACAATATGACGCGAAAAGCGACTAAAGAATAATTTACGTCACGACATGACGTAGTTCGACTTCGTACGGAAATGGGGACGAAGGAGCTTTGCCAGTCGCTTGACGTGGAATTGTTGATCTTTTGCTGCGTGTTTTCAACAAGCGGTCGTGTTTGTGACAAGCGTAAGCCTAGTTCCAGTTCTCTACTAAGACGGAGGCTTCGAAACGGAAAAGCTGACTTCTCAAAGCCTATGGACAAAGCGAGGTAAAGCACCTCAGTCAGTGATGTCGCGTGAAGCATTTGGATTGCCGATGTCAGCTTTCAAATCAAAGACTTGAAATGCAGGTAGGGACGTGGTATAAATAATTTTCCCAATTGGGTGCCCCCGATTACGTAAAATACACCACATTCGTTTGTTGATTTCGACCGAAAAACTGCTCGTTAAAACTCGCAGTTTTACGGTCGAAATCAGCAAACTCGTGTGGTGTATTTTCCGTAATCGGGGGCACCTCATTGTGAAAACTATATATATAAATAGAAACAAACGTGTCGCTAAAGCCGAAAACATGCGCTCAATCAGGTCAGTTTGAAAGTAGGTGAAGTAAGTAAAGCTGAGAGCGCTACCTACCATAGTAACATTGGAAAACGAAGGAAGTCTTGCTGGCACCGCACATCAAATAAAAATTTATAAAATGGAGAAATCCACATGGAAAGATGACAAATAAACTCTTATGAACCAGTGAATCAACTTATAATTGGTGAACAATCCATACAAAAGAGGCTACCCACATTTTCGGGCCCTCATCAGGATAATGCAAAATATTGTTCAATGCAAATGCATCACAGTTTTACGACACAGCAAGAACGAACGACTGAAATTAATCAAACATACCTTTCTTAACAGAATACTGCTCAGGTCCCTCTTCTCTCGCTGTGGAAGCCGGTCTTCTGACTTCAAGCCATCTGAATTGTAAATAACAGATGCCATAAATCTCTCCCTCACACACACACACACACACACACACACACACACACACACACACACACACACACACACACATCATAGATAAATTCCTCTGGCCATGCCATCGCAGTGTCAGTCAAACGTCTCTGGAGCAGTTGTCGAGGCATGGTGTAGCAGCAAGCAAGACAAAATGACACTAATCTTTTTCCCATCACAAAACCAGATTTTGCCATGAGCACTATTCACGAGCAGATTTGAGGGTTATGGTGGCCAACTGCATTATGATGCATGGCGTGCATACAATTCACGAAGTTGGCAATGTCATTACAATCAATAATCATGCCCGTACCCGTAAAAAGCAACAACAGTTGCAAATCTGGCAGTGGGCTTTTATCAGTCCCAAAACGAATAGTGATGCAAAGCAAATGTGGAGTAGTATATTTTATGCACAATAATACAACAAGACTCTACGTTCAGTGACAACGTAAATATACTGAACAGGCTGTTTAAGTTGCTGGTCATACACAGCCAAATCAGTTGCCCAAAGTGATGAACATAATTCTGTACTCAGTCTGTTCCGTGTTTCGGTCGCCATGACAAGGTCGGTTATGTCAGGTTGGTTATTATTAGAACGTATCAAAAGCTGAGTAAAGTGGTCACCAATCCCATTCATCTTGTCGAGGGACCCTTCTTTTCAAAGCACACAGTGTCAGGCCGGAAGAGTTGCCTCGAGGGTATTTCTGACATAAAAGTGATTCGCGGCATGCAATGGTTAGACAAACACTGACGGTCCGCGTCATCCCTTTATCTGGGTAAGGTTCGACTTAATTCCTTGACCAGACAAAATTAATGTGTGTGTGTGTGTGTGTGTGTGTGTGTGTGTGTGTGTGTGTGTGTGTGTGTGTGTTTCAGTGTATATAACATCACTGGTTTCAAGTTTCTATTGCGATAAACAATGGCTAGATGTCTTTGAGCCCCCGTGTCATTGGGCCCCCGTGTCATTGGGCCCCCGTGTCACTGGGCCCCCGTCTCTTTGGCTCCCGTCTCTTTGGGCCCCCATTTTTCAGTTCCTATGTAGACGTTTCTCAAGCTAAGAAACTTTTGTGACCCTGGCAGGTATGAAATGTGCAAGCTCCAGAAGGATGAATTTTGAGTGCATGATCCATTATTAGTGCAAAACAACATAGCGGGAGTCGAACTGACCCGCGTTTGAACTTCAGGCACGATCACGTGCAAAAGTCCGAAGTAAATCCCCCGTCTCTTTGGGCCCCCATTTTTCAGTTACTATGTAGACGTTTCTCAAGCACTTTGTCGCGAAAAAAACTGCCTTTTTTCGCGAAAAAAAAAGGTTTCCGCGAAAAAATTATTTCTGCAAAAAAGGTTTTTCCGCGAAAAAAGTAAAAGCAATTTTTTCGCGAAAAAGCACCCGTCATTTTTTTCGCAAAAAACAGGCCTTTTTTTTTTTTTTTTCACACAAAAAAGTGACGGCGTTTTTTTCGCGAAAACCTGACTGAGTTGGCTATTTTTTTTCGCCAAAAAACGGACACCAACTTCTGCAGAAAAAGTGCATACTATTTTTTTTCTCGCGAAAAAACGTTTTTTCGCGACATTTTTTTTTTCGCGGAAAGATTGAAGCGGTTTTGTCGCGAAAAAACGGATTTTTCGCGAAATTTTTTGTCTGTTGCGACTGAATTTTGTCTGCTTTCGCCAATCATAGAACTGACCCGCGTTTGAACTTCAGGCTCGATCACGCGCCAAAGTCCGAATAAATCAGTAAATCTATTCTTAGAGCGGCATAGGCTAGATCCCCGATCGCGCACGAGTACCGGCGCCCAGACTGCCTTCTTGATCGTGCCTGAAGGTCAAACGCGGGTCAGTTCGACTCCCGCTATTTTCTTCCTGTTTTGCATTAATAATGGACCATGCACTCAAAATTCATCCTTCTGGAGCTTGCACATTTCATACCTGCCAGGTTCACAAAAGTTTCTTAGCTTGAAAAACGTCTACATGGTAACTGAAAAATGGGGGCCCAAAGAGACGGGGGCCCAATGACACTGGGGCCCAGTGACACGGGGGCCCAATGACACGGGGGCCCAATGACATGGGGGTTCAAAGATATCATCCCGTTTTCTTACTAGTGTGGGGGCCCAATGACATGGGGGCCCAATGACACGGGGGCCCAATGACACGGGGGCCCAATGACACGGGGGCTCAAAGACAAAACCCCTAAACAATCTCTGTCGGTAACACATGATCATGGTCTTTTTAGAGAACTAAAGCCGGTGGACTACACAATCATTGCAGTGTCCAAAACTTCGAACCGCCTTTTGGGATAACTGATGATCAATGAAACGTATTATGTTCACAACTTTGATCACACACACACACACACACACACACACACACACACACACACACACACACACACACACAGAGATATCGTCACGAGGAACACGTTCGGACCTCATAAGCATTGGATAACCCTCCACTCCAGAGCCAATCCTCTTCACCGTACTCACTGCGTCAGCTCGTCCGACACAAACATGCAAGGCGTGTTGCTGGCGGAGAAAATCCACTGTTTGGCGCAGTCAGCCGTTAAAGGAAGAGAAAGCGAGTGGGGGGAGGGGGGGAGGGGTTTGGGGACTCTGCGGTGACCATGCAAAAGTGCTAATACTAACAGGTCGTTATCTGCGTTATCTACTCATGGCCTGCTCCATCACTTAGTTATGATAACATTGTTAATGTAGGGGCGGTCGGTGGTCTAGTGGTTAAGAGATTAATTTTGTCCCCAACGCCAGAGGTCAGGTTCGAGTCCCACTCGGGGCAAAGAATTTTTCCTTCTCGTATGTGGCACCGATCATTCGGGCTGATCGTCGGGGATTCTCTCCGGGTATTCCGGTTTCCTCTTCCTCTGCTTTGGAAATGTCCAGCCCACAAAATTGTTTGAAAGCAAAGCGCTTTGAGCCGATTCATGAAATTGGGTAAAGCGCCTACACAATACTTATAATTATAATAATAATAATTATTATTATTATTATTATTATAAAATGCACCAAAACCTGAAAAGGGAGGCCACTAATCCCATGCGACTGGTCGAGGTCCCTTTGCTCTTCCACCCAATGACGGGGGAGAGCTGACTCCACGCTGTCGCCGACGCAAGAACTGTGCGTGTGTGGTCACAAACGTTTCTGTTTCGGCGATCGTTTTGTTTGTTTGGTGCGTGCGAATACTTAACTGGTTTCCACCCAAGTGGGCGAATTGTTCATAACACCCCCACTGTGGCGTCGCTAACTGCAGACTGTCGCTAATTGTAGAAAGTTGTAGGCGCATGTGGGAAATAAGGAGCACTCCCCGCACTCTTCATCTCGTTATGCACATTCCGACGGGACCGCTGTCGTCTGCTGCAAAGCCTTTACCCCCTTTGCCCCAGCGATCTTACATACCCTTTCATTATACTGAACAAGGCTTTTGTCGGATTAGCAGCTGCAGCTGCAGCGCTGAAATAGCAAAGCATGTGAATGATGGAGAGAAGCATGGCAATACATTCATTGCACTGCATTGGCCACCTGGCCGGCTGAGCGCGCGGAGATTGTTTTGACTGCTTTGTTTCCATCCGACACAGCAAGTGACTGAGAACAACGCTGCACAAAAGAAGAACACATGATACGCAAACGTGCACGCCATTCTTGCAAATCACGCGCCTGTACCTCGCGGGCACTCGAGGTCAAGGTCAGCACCGCATTAGTTCGGGAGTTCTCATTAAATTATCACGGAACGGAAATTATTAAACTACGTTATGTTTGCTGCTTTTATTGATCAACAAATCCTTAGGTGGAGGCGTGTTAACATTATCATTGTGTGTCAGGAACCAGATTGTTGTATTCTAAATATTCATTGTAATTTAAATCGTAACAAGTACTACAGGTTTCTTGGTTCCTGCCATTATAGTAAGTTGTGTTTTTAATTGAAATGATAGAATTCTGATAGAGTAGATGATGACGTCAACCACTGAAATTACGTATGTTGCTTCCGTCAGAAACAAATTGTGACGTAAACGAAAACTGACGTCTGTTCCTGTTCAGAGATATAGCTGATGAGCGGAAAACCGTCAACTAGCCATTTTGACGCCGAATCGTCACTATTACCGAAGTACTGTATTTGCCCTTTGTGTAGGGGTAAGCTTTTTTAAATTGTATTTTGTTAGTACGTTGATGTAAGTAACTGTTGTCACTTTGGTTACTTTAAAGGTGCATGTCTAACTCTATGTAGTGTAAGACTTGTCATTACTGTGACGGTAGTTTTAACTGGTGGCTCAGCACATTGTAAGACAGTTGAGGACTGCGTTTGAGTGTGTATGTCATGCATATCTGTGTCCACTGCTGATGGAACGTCACGGACTATTTTATATCAACAGCGGTCTGGCTGGGGTCCAGAGTAACGGGTTTAGGCTGCACTGAGGCTGACGGTCGGACGTGTCTCCTCCACGCAAGCAGGCGCGTATCGTGTCGACGCCACTTGGTACCCGGGGACCACCTGACGAGTTGGGACTGAGTTTTACCTACGTGGGCCTTCTCCACCCTGAAGACGGCGGCGTCCGTTCCGGGAGAAAGGACGTATACACTCGTTACGTACTCCTCCAACTGTCAGAGACCAGGCCACCAGTATAGTTTCCCAGTTTAAGGGATAGAGACTGTAATTATATCGTTTGTATTATCAACTAATTTTGGTAATTAGCCAGTAGTTACCATCAAGTCGCCTGTCACGTTCCGCGACAGACGGAAGTGCTGGTGCTGTGATTCTTATTGTATGTGTTAAATGTGTATGTGTAGTTAAGTGTTGAGTGTTTGTGGTAAAGATTTCGTATTGTATTCTCAGCGTTTTCTGCGTCTGGTGTTGTATGGTTGCGAGCGGTGTGGGAGCAAGTGGTTATTTGCGTGTGTGAATGTGTGTATGAGTTGGAAGGCAGGACAGGGTCGTGACAACTTGGTGACCCCGACGAGACATTATCATTATGACAACTTGGTGACCCCTCTTTTGAAAACGTCCTCGTCCTTGTTCTGTGTTCCCTTGTTCGAATTAGCAGGCAAATTTGACTTGCACTTTCTCTGTCATTTTTCAATTTCAGTCGTCTGCTGTAACCTCTCAGCCGAGATGTAGACCAATCGCACTGCTCACACCATGTAGAAACCTTTAGCCATGCTGACGTGATGCAGGTTGGCATGTGAGTACTCAGTGGTACATAGAAACCGTTATCTGCTTTATGGGGGCTTGCGGGCTCACAGACGCACTCAACGGAACACTGTTTTGTATATAGGTGGATAGTTTAATTAGTATATGGGGTTACTGGTGGTCGCCGTCGTTTTGAGTGTAGTTATGGCAGATCCTGTTACTCCAAAGTTTGCAGGTGTTGGTCGGGGTATGACTCAGGTTTTGACTCCAAAATTGGTTGGCGCGATGTCAGCTGGGGAGACATCACGTCTACCCGACACAGTCGAGGAGGTCTTGCTCCTTGGAGAAAGAATGGGCTTGAAAGGTGAGAAATTGGCGAACTTTTATCATAGTGAGCTTGAGCGTAGGAGGCTAGTTCAGGATGCGGAAGCTGAAAGGTTCGCTAGAGACAGACAAGCTGAGCGTGAACACCAGTTGGGACTGGAATGGATGCGCCTTGGAGTTAGAAGTCAGTAAAAGCTGATGCTGCAAGTAACTGAACCTTGGGAGTGGGGGCACTCTTGTTCAGCAGGGAGCTGAACCATGTTCCGAGGACGTGCGGTGCACCACGTCGCTTGAGGGACTCGGGGGTTGTAGACCGCCCGTATTTCTACTTGGGACTTCGCTGGACATCTCAGGTCAGCTGAGAACCAGGAAGGTCGCCAGGGGGAGTTGCCGCCCAGGTTCATTCGGTGGGCTTTGGCTCTGCAGGAGTTCAGTTTTCACGTTGTACCCATTGCAGGCTGTTCCAACGTAGAAGCTGATGCGTTGTCCAGGTGTCCAACTTAGTCATGTTTACAGCGAGTTGTATGTATATAGAGCAGAGATTTTACAGCAGACCATCCATCCAGTAGTGAAAGAGTGTTTTTGCGAAATTTTCTGTCATTCTTGCCTCGCAAAAGATTTACCAAATGTTGCAAAATGTTGTTATATGTTGCATTTATGATATATGCGTGTTCGTATCACGATTTTGTATTGTACTCGAAACTCAACTTCTGTGAGTCACATCTCTCTTGTGAAAGTTGACAAACTCTTTCAATTAATTTCAAGATTTGTCTTTTCCAGGGGGGGAGAGGATGTCAGGAACCAGATTGTTGTATTCTAAATATTCATTGTAATTTAAATCGTAACAAGTACTACAGGTTTCTTGGTTCCTGCCATTATAGTAAGTTGTGTTTTTAATTGAAATGATAGAATTCTGATAGAGTAGATGATGACGTCAACCACTGAAATTACGTATGTTGCTTCCGTCAGAAACAAATTGTGACGTAAACGAAAACTGACGTCTGTTCCTGTTCAGAGATATAGCTGATGAGCGGAAAACCGTCAACTAGCCATTTTGACGCCGAATCGTCACTATTACCGAAGTACTGTATTTGCCCTTTGTGTAGGGGTAAGCTTTTTTAAATTGTATTTTGTTAGTACGTTGATGTAAGTAACTGTTGTCACTTTGGTTACTTTAAAGGTGCATGTCTAACTCTATGTAGTGTAAGACTTGTCATTACTGTGACGGTAGTTTTAACTGGTGGCTCAGCACATTGTAAGACAGTTGAGGACTGCGTTTGAGTGTGTATGTCATGCATATCTGTGTCCACTGCTGATGGAACGTCACGGACTATTTTATATCAACAGCGGTCTGGCTGGGGTCCAGAGTAACGGGTTTAGGCTGCACTGAGGCTGACGGTCGGACGTGTCTCCTCCACGCAAGCAGGCGCGTATCGTGTCGACGCCACTTGGTACCCGGGGACCACCTGACGAGTTGGGACTGAGTTTTACCTACGTGGGCCTTCTCCACCCTGAAGACGGCGGCGTCCGTTCCGGGAGAAAGGACGTATACACTCGTTACGTACTCCTCCAACTGTCAGAGACCAGGCCACCAGTATAGTTTCCCAGTTTAAGGGATAGAGACTGTAATTATATCGTTTGTATTATCAACTAATTTTGGTAATTAGCCAGTAGTTACCATCAAGTCGCCTGTCACGTTCCGCGACAGACGGAAGTGCTGGTGCTGTGATTCTTATTGTATGTGTTAAATGTGTATGTGTAGTTAAGTGTTGAGTGTTTGTGGTAAAGATTTCGTATTGTATTCTCAGCGTTTTCTGCGTCTGGTGTTGTATGGTTGCGAGCGGTGTGCGAGCAAGTGGTTAT
This sequence comes from Batillaria attramentaria, assembly GCA_018292915.2. Taxonomy (NCBI): domain Eukaryota; kingdom Metazoa; phylum Mollusca; class Gastropoda; family Batillariidae; genus Batillaria; species Batillaria attramentaria. The sequence goes on from JACVVK020000228.1 coordinate 454,189, forward strand.
TTGCGTGTGTGAATGTGTGTATGAGTTGGAAGGCAGGACAGGGTCGTGACATTGTGATTTACCAAACGGCGACGTCACACCCCACCCACCCACCCCCGCCGCTCTTCCACCTTCTCCAGAGAGGTCTTTCGGCACTTACCACAGTTTTTTGTGAAAGTATTGCACATCGCGTCTGCCAGTCGCTGTCGAGTACTCCCTGTAATACTCGCGTCCAGAAAAAGCAGGAGAAGTAGGAGGGCGGCCGTTTTATGCAGCATTGCTAGACGACAACAAAATAAAACAAGGCCATTAAATACATGTATATCTGTAAAGTTCTTATCAATGTCCATCATCATACAAAGTTTCAAACCTCTGGTCTTTGTAGATTCAGAGAAAATGCCAATGTAAAATTTTCAGACAGACAGCATTACTGACCTTGACCTTGAGTCAAGGTCATTCAAAATGATATGTTTTGAAAGGTCTTACGGTTGTCTATCACCAGGCCAAGTTTGGTGTCTCTGCTCTTTGTAGATTCTGAGAAAATGACAACGTTAACGTATTTCTGCACACACACACACACACACACACACACACGACGGAGGGTTATTACACAGGCTCCCATTGTCACACAAGTGAGCCAATGATCAAATCACAGGAACAAAAGTACACTCACAAACAGTAGATAGAACTTTCGAGCAAGGGGGGGGGGGGGGGGGGGTAGAATGGTGTTGGGGGAGGGTCCACTGGAGAGATAGCCAACCTAGTTACTTAAAGATCTAAGCTCCCAACAAAAAAGCTTTCCGAAGTGCTAAAAAAGTTTATGGAGTCGACTGTGCAAGCACAGTCAACTGTGCCACAGTTGCAGAGTTCACACAGTGTCTAGAAACAGCGACAAAACCGTCCCGAAAAACTGTCCCCACTTCCTGTCGGGCTCCGTGCACGCTACTGTGCACATCTCCGTGCAGTAGTCATCCGTCCGTGCAGTGGTCATCACAGCAGCCGTGGCCGAGTCAGTTCTGTCGGCAGGCGCGTAGGAAGATGCTGAGAGGAAGGGGGGCCCACTAAGTCGGGTGAGCAATACGGCCGGGGTGAAGAAGGGTGTGTGTGTGTGGGGGGGGGGGGGGAGTGTGTGTGTGTGTGTGTGTGTGTGTGTGTGTGTGTGTTGACTGCCAAGGATTGTGGCCTGCGACAGCAGAGCAGGGGGGTCCCACCACTGGTGGGCCCCCTCTCCTCTTATCAAAAGCAATATCTTTGGGCCCCCCTTCCAAAAAATCGAACGGAGGCCTGGGCCCCCAGGGCCCCGTGGTTCCTACGTCCCTCCTGTCCACATTGACTACCATATACAAGTCGTGTCACTTTTGAATTTAGTCAGTTTCGCTCGTATGCCGTGCTGTCGCCGTCAGAATGGCGGGTGGGTGAGTGGGTGTTTGGGGGTTTAACGTCCTTTTCTAACACATAGTGTGATATCAAAGGAGGGGCAACGATGAAAAAGCCAGCACAATATATTTAAACTCACGACCCGAGCATTAGAAGTCCAACGCTCTACCATTCGACCACCCCGGCTCCTCCTCCTCCGGCACAGCAAATGTTGGCGGTAAGGGTTTGTTAAGTTATTTATAGAGAAACAACTTCACGGGATGGGGCAGATTTCGCTGCGCGCAGCAGCAACTTTCAGTAGTACAAAACAAGGCGGGAGTGACGTGTGTGTGTCTGTGTGTGTGTGTGGACGGATGTAATGATGGCTATCTCCTAAACCACCTCGTTGGAGGCCTTTTTACTTTGAGATAAAATGGGAATTCACCTTCTCCAGAGCTACCTTTCACGATTTTTAGCCTGCCGCATTTTCAGAAGAGTTATCGCCGATTTTAAAAAATCGGTCATGTTACGAATTTTTTCGAAAAAAATGTTCAGATGGCTTCATCTTCTGAAATTGGGAAGATCATCCAATTATACTGCCTGTTTTTGTAGCACAGCTCTGTAGCTCTGACAGGTTTTGTGTAAGAAAAATATTTCCGAGGTAGGGGTTGTTTGCATATAAGGCCAAATATCTATGAAAAGACTCCTTCAAAATACTCATCATTCCGGTATTTTTGTCACTTATGCCAACTGCACATATGACATGAACTACTACACTATTATGGCTTTAGTATTAAGAATAACAGAGCTTTTAGATAAACACATGTTTTCAAGTTTCTGCGAGAAGCGCTGGTCAAAAAAGTTCCAATTTTGCAATTTCGTAAGTACAACCCGAGGCACTTAAGTCCACGTTTCATCAGCTCTCTAGATCTTCCAGATTTTATATCAAAATTAATTCAGTCACGGAAGTCACAGAAACAACAAGGAAATCACAAGATATGAAGAAGTATCACCTGACAGACGAGCAGCTTGAGGCTGACGTCAAATGTTTGGTTCACAGACAAAATCTGCAAGTATCGTCACTGCTTCCGACATTTCATCAGCCCTATACATCTTCCAGATTTCATGTGAAAAAAAATTCAGTCGGAGAGGTCACAAAGCCAACAGGGAAATCACAAGACATGAACAAGCATCCAATTTTGCGATTTCGTAAGGACATTCCAAGGTATAACTATTCAAGACCACGTTTCACCAGCCCGCTAGATTTTCCAGATTGTTTTGTAAAAATTAAATCAGCCAAGCAACAGGGAAATCACAAGACATGAACAAGCATACGACCTGCATGAGCCTGGCATCAAATGTTTGGTTCACAGACAAAATCTGTAAATGTCGTCACTGCCTCCGACAGTTTACCAGCCCTCTAGATCGTCTAGGTTTTATGTAAAAATTAATTCAGTCGGGGGAGTCACACCACCAAGATGGAAACCACAAGACATAAACAAGCATCACAGTGTCAGAGGATCTGCGTCAGTGAGGGTGACGTCAAATATTTAGTACACAGAATTGACGTCATCTCTCTCTCTCTCTCTGAAGATTCTAGATCCGCTACATTAAATCCAGTTTAGAACTGTCAGAAACACAATGAGAATCCTTAGCAAAACTTTGCTTCTCACACTGCGTTGTATATGACTGACCTGACGAATTTGTCGTTGCGACGGAATTAATGTTCTGCCCCTCGATGTCTTCAGTGTATAACCTCAGTGTGACAAGGTGGGAGTAGTCTGGTTTTATTTTGCAAGTTTTCACCGAAGGTATATAGAAGTGGATAATGACACACACTATGGCCGGAATCGGTCCCTTTTCTCAAACAGATACTTAAAAGCTGTGTGGCGCTGCGCTAGCGGCGACACTGTCTGTCTCCGCCTTGGATTGTTTCTTTGTATGATTGCATGAGTTTTGGGTGTGCATGCCTGATGAAAGTTGGAAAGATGGAACTTATGAGAGCAAGGACTAGTGTGGTATGTGTATTTTGGATGGTACTGCTGTGTGTGACGAGTGCGAACCATAGACTTCACCCCACCGATTCAACACCGATTCAGTACAACATGGCGGAGCTGTATCGACTGCGTACGTTGTCTACCACTGCACGCCCTGTCTTGGATTTACCCTCTGAAATGAAACCCCGTAAACGCGGACGCAGAGGTGGTGCCCGACAGAGGAATAAACGGCGTAAGTGCAAACCCTACTTGCCTACAATCATCATGGGCAATGTTCAATCACTCAGTAACAAGATTGATGAGCTTTCCGCAACTGTCAGTTTTCGAGAGGAGTTTCGGACATGTAGCCTTCTTTGCTTCTCTGAAACCTGGCTCAGTGATAAAATTGCAGACTCTTGTGTGGATATAGACGGCTTTACTTTGAACAGAGGGGACAGAAACAAAGACTCAGGGAAAAGGACAGGGGGTGGCGTTGGACTGTTTGTTAGCAATAAATGGTGTCACCCAAATAACGTGTCAGTGAAACAAGTACTGTGTTCACCGACAGTGGAGTTTTTAACTGTCAGCTGCAGACCCTACTACTTGCCACGTGAATTCTCGCATGTCCTAGTTACAGTCGTGTACGTACCTCCGAGTGCAAATGCACGTGCGGCAGCCGACACTATAGCGAGTCACGTAAATGACTTGGAGACAAGCGCACCCGATGCTTTCAAGGTCATCACCGGTGACTTTAATCACTGCACACTAAAACGTGATCTGCCTATACATCCAAGCCTTTGCCACCTCTTGGTCGCTCCGACCATAACCTAGTCTATTTGCTCCCCCGCTATCGGCCGCTAGTACAGAGGGAACCAAGTTGCAAGCGCACCGTCAAGATCTGGTCATCGTCAGCGTGTGAGGCCCTGCAAGGGGCGCTGGACTGCACCGACTGGGATATGTTCGTTGATAGTGCGGACAGTGTAGACGAATTGGTGGACTCAGTGACTGACTATATTCACTTTTGTGTTGACACGACCATCCCCCAGAAAGTGGTGAAGGTATTCCCTAACAACAAACCCTGGATCACAAAAGACATTAAAGATGTGTTAAAAAGAAAGAGGCAGGCGTTTGCTGACAAAGACAGTGTACAGCTGAAAGAAATACAGAAAGAACTGAAGAAAGAAATTAAGACTGGTAAAGAGGAGTATAAGAGAAAGTTGGAAACACATTTTTTTGGCAATAACATGAAGAAAGTTTGGGATGGACTAAAACTGATGAGTGGCTACACAAAAACAAAGACTGGTAGATCCCCCAACCCAGGTAATAGTGTTGAACGTGCTAACGAACTCAATGTCTTTTATACCAGGTTTGAACAAACAGTTTTTTCAGAGCAGCATGCCCGTATTAGAGCCACTCTCAGTCAGGCCACTCGAGACGATGAACAGGAACTGGAGACAAACGAGGACGAAGTTCGCACCTTGTTAAAAAGAATAAATCCCAGGAAAGCAGCAGGGCCAGACGGCATCTCACCCAGAGTTTTAAAGACATGCGCCGATCAGCTTTCATACATTTTTACTGTGATTTTTAACTGGTGTTTTAAACTCTGTCATGTCCCTCAGAGTTGGAAAACTTCGTGGATCATACCCGTGCCAAAAAAGTCAGTCGTAACCTCATTTAATGATCTGAGGCCAGTGGCCCTAACGTCAGCTGTGATGAAGGTGTGTGAGAGGGTGGTTCTGAACCGTTTGACAGTTCTTCTGTCTGACTTCCTTGCAGTTTGCTTACAGAAGGAACCGAAGCATTGAAGATGCGATTCTCTATGTGTTAAATGCTACATACTCGCACCTAGACTGTTCTGCAAACCACATTAGAATCATGTTCTATGATTTCAGCGCTGCTTTTAATACAATACAACCCCATATTCTTGTTCAGAAGTTGCAGCAAATGTCTCTCTCGCCTTCAATCATAGCCTGGATTTTTGATTACCTCACAAATAGACCCCAGTACGTTAAACTTGACACTCTAACATCAGGCACAGTGTTCTCAGAACCTCTATATACAAATGTCGGCGGGCCTCAAGGAACCGTCCTCTCACCATTCCTATACACCGTGTATACTGCTGACTGTAGACACTCTCATGACTCCTGTCCATTAGTTAAGTTTGCCGACGACACCAGCATGGTTGGTAAAATCACTAATAATGATGACCGCCAGTACAGAGCCGAAATAGATAAGTTTGTTAGCTGGTGTGAAAATAATCACTTGTATTTAAACGTGTCAAAAACAAGAGAAATGATCATTAATTTTGGTCGCAGTAGCGACACTCCAGACCCTGTGCGGATCAACGGAAAAGTAGTGGAGAGGGTTGATTTTTTTTTTTTTTTTTTAATGCCTTAATATGAATAAATATGTATTTTATGTAAAGCGCCTAGAGCTTAGATAAGGTTAGACGCTATATAAATATTCTATTATTATTATATTATTATTATTATTGATTCGTATAGGTATCTCGGTGTCGTACTTGACAACAAACTGAACTGGCAGGAAAACATTAACTCTCTGGTTACAAAAGTCCAGCCTCGGCTGTACTGCCTCAGAAAACTAAAATCTTTTGATGTCCGCTGTGATATTTTACAAAGTTTTTATTCTTCCACTATTAGCAGCGTTTTGACTTTTGGGGCAGTGTGTTGGGGAGGGAACCTAACTTCTAGGGAAAAGGGGCGGGTGGACAAAGTGGTGAGGAAAGCAGGGGGAGTGGTCGGCAGGCGGCAGGCGGACTTCGATACGCTCTACCACCGACGACTGACGGACAAAACTTCGACCATACTGACTGATGACACTCACCCCTTGAGGTCTGAGTTTGACGATCGACGCATCGACAGAAGTGGTAGGTGGAGACTGCCTGCCGCACGCACAGAAAGATACAAGCGGTCATTCCTCCCGCGGGCCATCACCACAGCAAATGGTTTTTACAAGAGGGGACAATTTAACGAAAGTGATACCTTTTAGAGTTTTTTTTTTTTCCATTTTGTATTTACATGTTTGTGTACATTTAAGTTCAGTTTTATGTTTAGGGAGTGCGTGAATGTGTGTGTGCATCAGAGTGAGTGGGTGTTTGTGGGAATGTGATAATTTTTTTTTTTTTTTTTTTTAATCAAAGGTGGAGCAGGCATTGTAATTTCCCTTTTATGGGATCGAATAAAATATCTTATGTCTTATCTTATGTCTTACATAGGTCATTGTTTTCATTTCATCCTCATTCTCCAACAGTGATTGGTGGTGAGCCGTGGAATAGCCGGGGGTGTGCCGGCAAGGGCAAGGTCGTCGATATACCTTTAAACAATACGATATCCACCGAAACAATTGCACGCCATGTGACTGGTTGTGTTAAAAGACCTTGCTTGCGGCTGCTTTCAAGCCGTGGCAAGAGCACCTTTGTTTGTGGTATAATGTGCGATGTGGTATAACTCAAGCTTCCTTTTTTAAGTGTCTGTGCGAACAGACGATGATTGTGTTTACTGTAAATTCAGTCGTAGATTTTGCTTAAATGTGGAATCCACTATTAGAAAGGGCCCATTTGCATCATAAAGCTGTCTGAGGACCCCCGAAAGCGCGCCGCAGTGAGAGCGCTTTCCGGCGTTCACATTATAGAATCTTTGAAAGGGAGCTGATGTCGCACGTGCTCACTGGATAGTTACTAAGAATGACAAGTATTCAAGACGACTGCGCCCAGAAAGCACGTGTTCTTTACTACCTTCCTTATACATGTACTACCCAGCTGAACCGCCAGATAAGCAAGCATGCGGAGTGAGTGAGTGAGTTTTTAGGACTTAACGCCGCGCAAGCCACAAAGACTAATTCAGTCCCGGCGGAGTGTGCCTGCACTGACTACCTGAAAACAACAACAAAAGCAACAACAACAACCAAACGAAACGTTTTCCGTACCTCTTTTTATACGCAAAACCCCAAATAAATGAGGTGTCATTTGCCTTGCTGGTTGACGTCACTAACTTTTTGACATGTGCGAGGTTGTACATGTGTACATCAGTTTGGTTGGAATGAATTCTTCACTGGGGCACAGTCTTTCAGGGGAAAGTACCTCTGTGCATGGTGAAACGTGGCGCATTGAGTCTACTCCAAAGAAATGCGCCCTACAAATGCCATATATTATTATTATTATTATTAAACGCCGCTCAGTGCGCTACCGTGACGGGCCTAAATTGCCTCTGGGCTCTAAAACACAAGGTCGCGCACTATACCATCCTTGACCAGCTGTGAACCCAGTGGGTTCCTCAATGGCGCAAATGATGGCAGGCTGTCTTCGGAGTGAAAGTAGCTGTGTTTCTCAATGAAGTGCGGAAGATATTGGTTTGTACGAATAGTTTGCTAATACAGACCCAAACGCTTAAGTCAAACACGCTTAAGTCGAACTTCGGATACGTCGAAGCAAAAAGTTTTTCCCGGCCAAACGTGCTCTTTGTATGACTAAATTTTCCACGGATAAGTCGAACGAGTACTCAAAAACGGATAAGTCACAACTCGGTTATGTCAAACGAAATCTGCAATTTTAGCCTCGGATAAGTCGTACCAGTCGCTGGCACGGGAATTTCTTTTTGTCCTTCTGATGCATCAGCGCCAAAACAGGGCTTGCGCGGAGATTTAACATTTCCGTGCAAGTACAGGTTGACAGTGTTATGTGTCCTGCGGGCCTTAGGGCTGGTTATCTTGGGTGGTAGAACACGAAACTGGCGAGAAACACGTGCAAGAACAGAGCTAGGCGTGAGATCTGACCCTGTGCCCCTGATCGGAGGTTTTCTGTCGCCAGTGTTAAGAAGGGGATTTGCCGTCGGATTCGGAGGGTAAGCAGTGAGTTATTCCTGTTGTGTGAAATGTGTGTGTGTGTGTGTGTGTGTGTGAGAGAGAGAGAGAGAGAGAGACAAAGAGAAAGAGAGAGAGTTTGGCGGTTGGTGCCGTTAGAGTTGGATCTTTCTGCTATTTGACTGCGTGTGTTTATATGACGCTGTACTAGAATTTATTGAGCACATGCGATCATATGACTGCGAACGCGCGCGCACACACACACACACACACACACACACACACACAGAGACATGACACTGCTGATCTTGCAAGCAGAATAAGAGTCAGTGAAACTAGAAAAGCAGAAGAAAACATAAGCTGGAAACTTATCACCGTTTGGTGCCGGGCAGCTTTCATGTCAGAACGAAACAGCCATAAGAAAAACTTTTAACCTTCTAGTCCAAGCCCACTACGTGAAAAATGGGCAAAAGTTCCAACTAATTCCTTGAGAATTGCTTAATGGTGGAAAAGACTCTACATATGGTAGAAAACGTCACAATAAAATCCCACCGGAATCCATTTTGTATTTGACCTACTTTTACCTGGTCATATGATACAGGTGTAAAATCTGATACCTAAAATTTTAACGGTTGGTCAAAACCCTATCATGTTGCATATCACATGAAAGCTTATACTCTCATACCCATTCTCATCTTCATCTTCATATGAAAAATACGTAAAAATATAAAATAAAATTCATAACACCACTATAAGTGTTCCTCTTCTCACTTGTTGGTTGGTTTGTTGGTTTAAATTTTTTTTTAATTCCTTTTTATTATTTTTATACACACATATATATCTCTGGATGAGGTTACTGGGTAAAGTCGATGTCTTCTTTCCATAAACAATGCATCCCAGTCTCCGCCGCAAAAGAGCGGCACCTCTGTCGTAAAATTCGTTCCACAAAACTGCAAAAAAATAATACTTCCCATGGATGGATTTTGGTAGGATTTTCACAGTCGCTAGAGAAATTTATAAGGAATATCAGAAAGAAAACAGAAATTCTCAAGGAATTAGTTGGAACTGAAATGTTACTGGACTTAGACTATTCGTCTGCATTGCATGTGTGACTATGGTAAGACCAAGCCAATACTTTGAACTGAAAGTGAACTCAAAGTGAACAGAATAGCTACGGAGATTCGATGACATGGCAGCTCACACGAGCGTACTGAATATAACAAATCCTAGTAATAAGGCTCAGTATAGTTCGCACCCCTGGGCCGTACTGGGCAAACTATTCAAACGCATCCACACTCATTTAGTACAGTTCGCCTGCTTAGATCGGTTTAGGGTGAGGTTTAGATTTAGGGTTGGGGTTACCTTGTGGTAATGGTGCAATCACTATGTTATTTAGACGGTCGCAGTGCATTTACAGCAGGTGCAAACGACACAAGGGGGCGAACTATACCAGCGCAGCAGCAGTAAGCTCATGTTGACCAGGGAAAATAAATTTCAGTTTCCAAACCGATTCAGGGGGTGAATAGGTGCAACTCGCTTAACTCGAAGCTAGAGTCGAAATTCGACCTTATCCGTCGTCACGGATAAGTCAAACCGGATACGTCGAACAAAAATCCATTTCCCCTGCGAGTTCGACTTAAGCGTGTTCGACTGTATTATTTTCTTTTCACTACTGTGTAGTGGTTATATTTTCTTGTTTCTTAAATTGCACGTTAAAAGAAAAAGAAGAGGATTTTCCTCTAGATAAGAGCAAAAGCTCAGTTTTTAAGTTGTTTCTCTATAGAGAAACAACTTTATGAGACGGAGCAGATTTTGCTACGCGCAGCAGCAAGTTTCAGTGATACAAAACAAGACTGTGACGTTTCTCCACACAATACTTACTTTCACGCACACAGTGACGTAACGAAATCTGCGTCATAGACACCTTACGTGCACACTTTGCTGCTGCGTTCTTTTTGGCGGGAATGACGTGTGTGTGTGTGTGTGTGTGGACGGATGTAATGATGACTATCTGCTAAACCACCTCGCCGGATGGCTTTTTACTTTGAGATAAAATGGGCAGTCATATTCTCCAGAGCTATTTTTCACGATTTTTAGCCTGCCGCATTTTGAGAACAGTTATCGCCGATTTGAAAAAATCGGTCATGTCACGAATTTTTTCGAAAAAAATGTTCAAATGGCTTCATTTTCTGAAATTGTGAAGATCATCCAATTATACTGCCTGTTTTCGTAGCACAGCTCTGTAGCTCTGACAGGTTTTGTGTAAGAAAAATATTTCCGAGGTAGAGGTGGTTTGCATATAAGGCCAAATATCTATGAAAAGACTCCTTAAAATTACTCATCATTCCGGTATTTTTTGTCACTTGTGACAACTGCACATATGACATGAACTATTGCACTATTATAGCTTTAGTATTAAGAATAACAGAGCTTTTAGATAAACACAGTTTTTCACGTTTCTGCGAGAAGCGCCGGTCAAAAAAGTTCCAGCTTTGCAATTTCGTAAGTACAATCCAAGGCACTTTGTCCACGTTTCATCAGCTCTCTAGATCTTCCAGATTTTATGTCAAAATGAATTCAGTCCCGGAAGTCACAAAAGCAACAAGGAAATCACAAGATATGTAGAAGTATCATCTGTCAGACGAGCAGCGTGAGGCTGACGTCAAATGTTTGGTTAACAGACAAAATCTGCAAGTATCGTCACTGCTTCCGACATTTCATCAGCCCTCTACATCTTCCAGATTTCATGTGAAAAATAATTCAGTCGGAGAAGTCACAAAGCCAATAGGGAAATCACAGGACATAAACAAGCATCCTCAGACGATCTCAGTGCTAGAGGCTGACGCCAAAAGTTTAGTTCACGGAATTGACGTCATCTCTCTCTCTCTCTCTGTATGACGACCTGCTTGAGGCTGACGTCAAATGTTTAGTTCACGGAACTGACGTCTCTCTCTCTCTCTCTCTCTGGGGAGCCAGGGTGGCCGAATGGTAGCGCGTTGGACTTTCAATGCTTGGGCCGAGAGTTCGAATCCAGGCCGCTGGGGCCAAATATTTGTGTTGGCCTTTTTCTCGTTGCCCCGTCTTTGATATCACCCTTACGTGGTGGAAAAGAGCGTTAAACTCCTGAACACCCACCCACCCACTTTCTCCCTCTGCCTCTCTCTCTCCCTTCTTCCCACACCCGGCCCCACCCCCAGTCACGTGGCTAATCGGTCGAGGTCGTAGAGGATCTAGTGTCATCGGTAGAACTTGGAGAGGGGAGAACCGGCAACAATAACAACAAAACAGACAAAATAAAATGAAGTTTGGAGAAACAACTTTGTAGGACGGGGCCGTTCCTCCTTGTTGTTATTGTTGCCGGTTCTCCCCTCTCCAAGTTCTACCAACGACACTAGATCCTCTACGACCTCGACCGATTAGCCACGTGACTGGGGGTGGGGCCGGGTGGGGGGAAGAAGGGGGAGAGAGAGAGAGGCAGAGATAGAGCATTGAAAGTCCAACGCTCTACCATTCGGCCACCCTGGCTCCCCAGAGAGAGAGAGAGAGAGAGGTCAGTTCCGTGAACTAAACATTTGCCGTCAGCCTCAGGCAGGTCGTCATACAGAGAGAGAGATGACGTCAATTCCGTGAACTAAACTTTTGACGTCAGCCTCTAGCACTGAGATCGTCTGAGGATGCTTGTTCATGTCTTGTGATTTCCCTGTTGGCTTTGTGACTTCTCCGACTGAATTGTTTTCACATGAAATCTGAAAGATGTAGAGGGCTGATGAAATGTCGGAAGCAGTGACGATACTTGCAGATTTTGTCTGTGAACCAAACATTTGACGTCAGCCTCAAGCTGCTCGTCTGTCAGGTGATACTTCTTCATATCTTGTGATTTCCTTGTTGTTTCTGTGACTTCCGTGACTGAATTAATTTTGATATAAAATCTGGAAGATCTAGAGAGCTGATGAAACGTGGACTTAAGTGCCTCGGGTTGTACTTACGAAATTGCAAAATTGGAACTTTTTTGACCAGCGCTTCTCGCAGAAACTTGAAAACATGTGTTTATCTAAAAGCTCTGTTATTCTTAATACTAAAGCTATAATAGTGCAGTAGTTCATGTCATATGTGCAGTTGGCATAAGTGACAAAAATACCGGAATGATGAGTATTTTGAAGGAGTCTTTTCATAGATATTTGGCCTTATATGCAAACAACCCCTACCTCGGAAATATTTTTCTTACACAAAACCTGTCAGAGCTACAGAGCTGTGCTACAAAAACAGGCAGTATAATTGGATGATCTTCCCAATTTCAGAAGATGAAGCCATCTGAACATTTTTTTCGAAAAAATTCGTAACATGACCGATTTTTTAAAATCGGCGATAACTCTTCTGAAAATGCGGCAGGCTAAAAATCGTGAAAGGTAGCTCTGGAGAAGGTGAATTCCCATTTTATCTCAAAGTAAAAAGGCCTCCAACGAGGTGGTTTAGGAGACAGCCATCATTACATCCGTCCACACACACACACAGACACACACACGTCACTCCCGCCTTGTTTTGTACTACTGAAAGTTGCTGCTGCGCGCAGCGAAAACTGCCCCATCCCGTGAAGTTGTTTCTCTATAAATAACTTAACAAACCCTTACCGCCAACATTTGCTGTGCCGGAGGAGGAGGAGCCGGGGTGGTCGAATGGTAGAGCGTTGGACTTCTAATGCTCGGGTCGTGAGTTTAAATATATTGTGCTGGCTTTTTCATCGTTGCCCCTCCTTTGATATCACACTATGTGTTAGAAAAGGACGTTAAACCCCCAAACACCCACTCACCCACCCGCCATTCTGACGGCGACAGCACGGCATACGAGCGAAACTGACTAAATTCAAAAGTGACACGACTTGTATATGGTAGTCAATGTGGACAGGAGGGACGTAGGAACCACGGGGCCCTGGGGGCCCAGGCCTCCGTTCGATTTTTTGGAAGGGGGGCCCAAAGATATTGCTTTTGATAAGAGGAGAGGGGGCCCACCAGTGGTGGGACCCCCCTTACGTGGTGGAAAAGAGCGTTAAACTCCTGAACACCCACCCACCCACTTTCTCCCTCTGCCTCTCTCTCTCCCTTCTTCCCACACCCGGCCCCACCCCCAGTCACGTGGCTAATCGGTCGAGGTCGTAGAGGATCTAGTGTCATCGGTAGAACTTGGAGAGGGGAGAACCGGCAACAATAACAACAAAACAGACAAAATAAAATGAAGTTTGGAGAAACAACTTTGTAGGACGGGGCCGTTCCTCCTTGTTTTCAGTAGGGTGATTTTCTGCACTGACATGCAGAAAATGGAGATCAGACTTGCATAGTTACGGAGAAACAGGCCTGGACACAATTCACACACACACACACACACATATACACAGACGGCACTCACTGAGGAGGAGAAGCGCGTTCAGCGCACCATACATGTCAGCATCGATGACGCACGTTTTCTTACGTCATTGTCAGAGTTACACTTGCATAATCGTCTCTGCGGGAGATCGGCAAGTACGTGCGTTTGTACCACAGATGCTTGCCCATGAACGTGGAAAATTTAGCCCGTCCTATGATGTTCTTTCCATTACCATGGAAACAACATAAAAACGCCGGGATGATAAGTAATTTGCAGTAGTTTTTTTCATAGATATTTGGTCTTATGTGCAAACCACCCGTACCTCGGATTTTTTTTTTTTTAACACAAAACCAATCAGAGCTACAGAGCTGTAGCACGAATACAGTCAGTGTAATTTGGTGAACTTCCAAAGTCGAGAAAATGAAGGAATTTGAACAACTTTTTCAAAAAAAAATCGTAACATGACCTTTTTAAAAAAAAAAAAATCGGCGATAACTCTTCTGAAAATGCGGCAGGATTAAAATCGTGAAAGGCAGTTCTGGAGAAGGTGAATTCCCATTTTATCTCAAAATGAAAAGCCCTCCAGCGAGGTGGTTTAGGAGATAGCCATCATTACATCCGTCCACACACACACACACAGACGTCTCACAACTCCCGCCAAAAAGAATGCAGCAGCATAGTGAGCACGTCAAGTGTCTATGACTCAGATTTCGACGGCTTGAGTGGTGTTCACCCAGAGCAGCCGCACTTTTTCAGCTGCGGAAATTTTGATGAACTTTTGCTAATTACCACGACTGGGGAGCACTAATTGCCTTACGAAGTGACTCCATGAATAGCGTGGGACCATGCCTTGTTGTCCACATTTGTTTCGGGCACGGTGTGGGTGTTTTACACCGGTGTTTGTGAACTTTATGCTGAAGCGCGCCAGGGAGAAGAGACTGAGTCGTGTGAAACGTGTCGTCCCCGGTACTATGTTTCGGTCAGTGGTGCTGGTGTTCGTGATGGCCACACTTCTCTTACAATGTGGAGACATTGAAGTTAACCCTGGGCCCCCTAAGTCAGCAGCGAAAACAACTGGCAGCGGAAAGTCTTCTGTTGGTGCATGGCTACGTAGCAGTACTAGTGGTAACACAGCAGACGACATGGATGTGTCAGCGCCAGTCAACACATCTACTGCCAACACGCTGAGCGCAGAAAACACGAACGCTGTGCCTAATACTGACCCGCCCCGTGAACCTACGTTACACGATGTGATGGAAATGCTTTCGGGCATGAAGACGGAAATAAACACTAAGTTCGAATCCATCTCCAACCATATCGGCAGTTTGAACAAGTCTGTGTCGGATCTGAAAAAACAGGTGAAAGACATGTCAGCAGAAATCCGTTCTTTAAAAGAGGAGAATGGGGGACTGCAAGAAGAGAATTCTGAGCTGAAGGGACGATTGGACGATGCTGAAAGCAAGATTGACGATCTGGAAGGCCGTTCGCGGAGGAACAACATTCTTGTTCATGGATTGCCGAGGGTTGGGGCCCAAGAGACGTGGGAACAGTGTGAGGGGGCACTCAAGGACATGTTTCGGGAGAAAATGGAGCTCGACGATGATTTTGTAATGGACAGGGTGCACAGGCTTCGCCAGAATGACCCAAACTCGCCCATCATTGCTCACTTTGCATTCTCTAAGGACAGAGAGCGAGTTATGCGTGCCAAACAGAAGCTAAAGGGGAGCAATATCTTCATTGGCGAAGATTTCTCAAAACGTGTCCGGGAAGTGCGTAAGAAACTTTCTCCCTTCTTGAAGAAAGTCAGAGATGAGGGCAAGCGTTGCAAAATGGTGTTTGATCATCTTATCATCGATGGTAAACACTTCCACTACAACCCGAACACCGCCGACATCGAGGAGGCGTCCACCTAGGAGGCCGGCCTGGCCCTGAAGCAAAAACAAAAACAAACACTCACTGTTACCGACTGCGCTATCGCGGACGTCCCAGCTGGCAGAGCAGACGCGTGTACCGGATGTGACCTGCCACAATTGTGTGACCCCGTTTCGCCGGGATGTTTGACTCTTGGTTCGTGTGCTACGGATTCTAAGGTGTTGGATACCCTGCCGGCTGGTGAATATCACTTGTGTAATTCTGTTGTACAGTGGACTTCGGATATAAGAACAGCGCCGGGGCCAGCATTTGGGTGTCCTTATAAGCGAGGTTTCTTATAAGCATACCTCGGATATAAGGTCAGTTGTGCTAGTGTGTGTTCTTATAACCAAGGAAAGAAGAAAATATTGTGGACAACTGTAAAAAGAGTCGTATATCGACCTCTAATGGTCTGTGTGCGTGCGTGCGTGCGTGTGTGTGTGTGTGTGTGTGTGTGCACGGCAATCTCTTGCTTGTTTAAGCCTTTGCGTCAATGAAGTGGAACTTGCTGGTTGGCTTGATCTCGATGCAATATAGTTTACTTCTTTTGCGTACGCGAAACATAATTTTAATGCAAATAACTCTAGAAGTTATGTAACAATAGCTGTCTTAATGAAAATGAGAGAGAGAGAGAGAGAGAGAGACAGACAGACAGACAGAGAGAGAGAGAGAGAGAGAGTTACGATCACATTTTGACAAAATGATTTTAAAGAATACAAGGATACAAGGAAATTTATTGGCCAAGTTTTCAACAACAACAAACTAGAGAGGCAAAAGCCTCCACGGCTCCCTTGTGACAGGGGTCAAGGTCATTCAAAAGAGTATGTTTGTAAATTTCTTATCACTATCTATCATCAAGCCAAGTAAGGTGTCTCTGGTGTTCTTAGTTCCTGGCAATGTTACACTTTTTCCCCAAAACTGACTATATGGCCTTGACCTTGGGTCAAGGTCATTCAAATATGTCTATCATTACACCAAGTTGGATGCCTCTAGTATTTGTAGTTTCTCCAAAAACAGTAGTATTGAAATTCACAACAGACAGCTTTACTGACCTTGACCTTGAGTCAAGGTCATTTAAAGTGGTATGGATATATTGGTCTTATCAATGTCTATTAGCATGCCAAGTTTGGCGCCTCTGCTGTTTGTTGTTTCTGAGAAAATGCCAATGTTACGGTTTCACAGAAATAGCTTGTACGGCCTTGACCTTGACACAAGGCTATTGAATACATGTATATCTGTAAAGTTCTTATCAATGTCTATCACCATGTAAAGTTTAAAACCTCTGGTTTATGTAGATTCTGAGAAAATGCCAATGCAAAATTTTAAAACAGACAGCTTTAGTGACCTTGACCTTTAGTCAAGGTCATTCAACATGATATAATTTTAAAGGTCTTACGGCTGTCTATAGGCATGCCAAATTTGGTGCCTCTGCTTTTCGTAGATTCTGAGAAAATGCCCATGTTAAGGTTTACTGTGGAAATGCGGTAAATAGCTTGTATAGCCTTGACCTTGACACAAGGCCATTGAATACATGTACATCTGTAAAGTTCTTATCAATGTCTATCATCATGCAAAGTTTAAAACCTCCCGTTTTTGTAGATTCCAAGAAAATGCCAATGCAAAATTGTCAAACAGCTTTAGTGACCTTGACCTTCCGTCAAGGTCATTCAAAATTAAATATTTTGAAAGGTCTTATGGTTGTCTATCAGCATGCCAAGTTTGGTGCCTGTGTTGTTTGTAGATTCTGAGAAAATGCCAATGTTAAGGTTTTCTACGGAAATGCGGAAAATAACTTGTCTGGCCTTGACCTTCATACAAGGCCATTAAATACATGTATATCTGTAAAGTTCTTATCAATGTCTAACATCATACAAAGTTGAATACCTTTGGTGTTTGTAGATTCCAAGAAAATGCCAATGTAAAGTTTTCAAACAGACAGCTTTAGTGACCTTGACCTTGAGTCAAGGTCATTCAAAATGATCTATTTTGAAAGGTCTTATGGCTGTCTATCGGCATGCCAAGTTTGGTGACTCTGCTGTTTGTAGATTCTTAGAAAATGCCAATGTTAAGGTTTACTGCGGACACACAGACAGACAGACAGACAGACACACACACACACACAGAGACTCCCATTGTTACACAAGGGAGCCAAAAACAAGATGGCCAGACATTCAAATGTGTTCCCAGTCTACGGCGTTCGCAGGGGAAAATAACGGTTTTTAACGACCCCTCCCCCTCCCCGCTCCTCCCCTCCCCACTCCACAAACTCATTGCCACTATCCGTCTCTCTGTCGGGTTGTTAGTGTAAGTGAAGTTCAGAGGCGGAATTCCGTGAAGAAATGTTTCTTGGAAATTCCGGGAAATGAAACGAAACGAAAATGAAGCTAGCATAACTTCTACTTTCGGTTCTTATATCCAAGGGGAGGTCGTGTTGGGAACAAGCAGATGTGTCTTTACAAGCGAGGGTTCCAAAAATAGAATAATCGCAGACTTCCTAGAAATGATCATTCCTACTTGCGGTTCTTATATCCGAGGAAAGTTTGATGTGGGGACCTAGCAAGTGCTGTCCATATAAGCGACGAACCCTATATCAGAGGGTTCTTCTATGCGAGTTTTAATAAGTGATCACAAAGAACAACTTTGGCAGGGACCTGCTTTGGGGTGTCCCTATAAGCGATGGTTCTTATATCGGATGTCCTTATAAGTGGAGTCCACTGTAGCAGTTCAGCCTACAGTCGGTGAGTCGAACAGTACACGAAATACACGTACAGCAAACGCAAACAAAACACCTGTCACGAGCACAAACCACACACACACTGACACATGCGACATAAACAGTGTACCCCCGCCCGAGCGATGCTCTTTCATGTGTTGGAATGTCGACGGGCTTGCTTCAAAACTGGACGATGGTGAATTCATTGACTATGTGTCCTCGTACGACATTGCATGTTTGTGTGAAACCTTTGTTAGCACTTTCAACTCGAATGTTTTTCCACTCCACACATCCTTCTGTAGTCCAGGAATCAAAGTGGCCGATTATGGCAGACTCGGGTGGTGTGATAACTTTGATTCGAACTGATCATCTTCGGTACATACAGCAGATCGAGAGTAGATTTGACAATATTCTCATGTTCCTTGTGAAGAAGGAGCTGACCGGGTTGCCCAAAGATACTTTGCTTGTTTGTGTATATATACCCCCTGAATACTCCTCATACTACAGATGTGCAGGCATTGACAATGGTATAAGTATGTTGGAGGAGTGTTTAGTGGATGCCACTCTAAGTTTTGACGATGTTCATCTCCTCATTCTTGGAGACTTGAATGCTAGAACAGCTGCAGAGGTATGTCGAACACATGATGTCAGTACGCTTGGTGAAGTCTGTTCTGATGATGATGACGATACGATAAGTGGCATCTCACGGTCCTCTGAGGATGAGAGTATAAATAATTATGGCCGATTGTTGCTTGACCTTTGCTCAACCTTGGATTTGTGCATTTTGAATGGAGTATGTAATGGCGATCCACACGGTCGTTTCACATACTTGTCAGACAGTGGCAATAGTGTCATCGATTACGGTATTGCTAGTATTGAATTGTTTTATATATTGCTGTCGTTTGCAACCTTTCATGTGGGGGAGAGAATTGAATCTAGGCATCTTCCTATTGAACTTTCCTTGGCTAGCCCTAATAGCACAGAGAACGTTACCACGCAAAATGGTAGCATTAAGGGAACTTGTACATGTATCTCTAAACTTGTATGGAACCCAGCTAACTTACAGCAGTTCCAGGATGCCATCCACTCTCATAGTTCACAAGAAGCATTGGAAAAAGCCATGGAACAAATTGAAATAGACCCCAGTGAGGCACTTTCCATGTTTAACCACTGTCTGCTTGATAGTGCTTCATGTATGGTGAAAAAAATGTATATAGGGATGCATTCCCGTAGGGAAAAGTGGTTCGATGTTGAATGTGTACAGGCCAGAAAAAAATGTAAGAAAACTTCTGCGTATTTTCAGGAAGTCTAGAAATAGTTCTGATGGCAAAACATACTCTAGATCTCGCAGAGAGTACAAAAACTTATTAAAGAATAAGAAAAAATTATATAAAGACTCTCTGTGTGACAGTCTCCTAAGTTCTGCATCTAGCCAACAAGAATTTTGGAAAACCATGAAGACTATCTCGTCAAATAAGTCATCAGTAAAGAATGCTATCAGCACAGAATCATGGTTTTGCCATTTTCGCTCTGTCCTGGAAGTCGAGGATGATGTCCCTGTGCAGAGCTTAGTACAAGACAGCTTAACTGATGCAGCCCTCTGTGAGGACGTTTTGAATTGCCCTATTACTGCTGAAGAGATTTTACAATCTATCAAGTCTCTCAGAAATGGCAAAGCCCCTGGACAAGATGGCGTCATAGGTGAAATTTTCAAATATTCTGGTAATGTTTTTATTCCCTTCCTGACTAAATTTTTCAATGCGTTGTTTGACAGTGGTGCTTACCGGAGCAGTGGACTGAGTGTATTATACTACCTCTTTTCAAGAAAGGCGATCCCTCTGACCCAAACAACTACAGAGGTATTTCACTGAAAGATATAAGTAGTAAGCTGTATAGCTCTGTTATGAACAGAAGACTTCAAAGATGGATCGAAATGAACGATATTGTTGGGGAATATCAGGCAGGTTTCAGGAAAAATCACTCCACCATTGACCATATATTTACACTCTTCGCTATTATCCAGAAACAGTTTTCTTTAAACCGCAAGCTATATGTCGCATTTATTGATTTTGAAAAAGCATTCGATTCTATTTCTAGAAGCCTGCTTTGGCCTGTTCTCCTCAAGCATGGCATTAAAGGGAAATTTTATCACTGTATAAAAAACATGTATACTTCTGTAAAGGCCCGTGTGAGAAACGGTGCCTCCCTGAGCAACTGTATAAACTGCACAAGGGGAGTTAAGCAGGGCGATGTTTGCAGCCCAGTTTTATTTTCCCTGTTCATTAATGAGCTCACACTGGAAATAATTAACGGTGGGAAACATGGTGCAACACTTTCATATGACCTGGTAGAATTGTTTATTCTTTTATTTGCCGATGATATTGTACTGTAATCTGAAACAATTATTGGCCTACAGAACCAACTGAATGCTCTACATAAAGCTGCACTGGAGTTAAAGCTCAAGGTGAATCTGAATAAAAGTAATACAGTGAAGTCCGGCTGTAGTGATAGACCCATGTAGTGATAGTCCGGCTGTAGTAATAGAATTTCTTGGTCCCGGTCCCAGTTGTTCATGTTCTTTGTTAACTTAGTCCGGTTGTAGTGATATTTTTCAGTGATAGTCCGCTTGTAGTGATACTATTTTCAAGTCCCGGGGAAGCTAAAGTCCGGCTGTAGTGATAATGTTCGAGAGTAATCTCCCTTTACCAAAATGGCGAGCAAACGCCAGCAACGCAATGTGCTTAGCCCTTGGGACCAAATTTTTTTTATCACTACATCCGGACTATTACTACATCCGGATGTCCGGTTATAGTGATATTTTTGTAGGTTTTATCACTACATCCGGACGTCCGGTTATAGTGATATTTTTGTAGGTTTTATCACTACATCCGGCCAATCGCTTGTAGTTGTAGTGATATCTTCAAAGCTGATTAAAGACTAAATTTCATTCCTAAAAAATCTGACGATTTTTCATTTAACCCGTATTTCTAAGTGGCCCTTCTCTCTCTCTCTCTCTCTAAAACACGCACACACACACACACACACACACACACACACACACACACACACACACACACCGGCTGTTGAACTGCTAGGACGGGGGTAGGTTAACACAGGACATTTGCAAGCCTGACAAAGACGACAGAAGAAACGTCACAAAACGAAATCAATAGTGGTTCCAAAATCACCTTATTACTGCCTTGAGGCTAGTTTACCAAATGTGCCGCCGCATGTGGCAATAAAAGCTTTGAAGATATCACTACAACTACAAGCGATTGGCCGGATGTAGTGATAAAACCTACAAAAATATCACTATAACCGGACGTCCGGATGTAGTGATAAAACCTACAAAAAATATCACTATAACCGGACATCCGGATGTAGTAATAGTCCGGATGTAGTGATAAAAAAATTTGGTCCCGAGGGCTATCACTACATCCGGACTTCACTGTATTATTGTCTTTAGAAAAGGCGGTTGTCTAGCTGCTCGGGAGAGATGGTCCTACGGCAATTCACAGATGACGATTGTTAATACCTATAAATATCTTGGTCTTTATTTTTCATCTAGGCTTAGCTTTTCACATGCTTGTCAAGATTTAGTAGGTAAAGCAAAAAAAGCAACTTTCTGCATCCTTAGTACACTCCTCAGACTGGAATGCCAGTCAATGACTGTGTTCACCAAAATATTTGATACTCAGGTTCAGCCCATTTTGAGTTATGCATCTGAAATTTGGGGCCTTGATGTAAACGTTATGTTCAGGCATGGAGAAAGTGCATCTCTATGCTATGAAGAGGTACCTGGGTGTTAGTATCCATGCACCAAATGATATGGTTTATGGCGATCTTGGTAGATATCCTCTATTTGTCAACATGCATGTCAGATGTATACGCTATTGGCTGAGGTTGACAAGAATGGATGGAAACAGGTTGCCGCACAAAGCATACAAAATGCTAGTTAGACTGGATGACAATGGTAAAAACTGTTGGATATCAAATGTCCGTCTTGCTTTGTTTAAGTTCGGGTTCGGACATGTCTGGTTAAATCAAGGTGTACAATCTGTCAATAGCTTTGTTAAGTGCTTCAGGCAGAGACTTATTGATTGTACAATCTGTCAATAGCTTTGTTAAGTGCTTCAGGCAGAGACTTATTGATTGTCATTGGCAAGAGTGGGAATCTCATATTGGTAGTAGTGTCAGATTTAGTTTTTATAGCACCTTTAAGTCTTCATTGACCCTGGAACCATATCTCTCAGTTGATATGAACAGGTGTGTTAAAACCACACTAACACGTTTCCGCTTTGGATTTCCGGACATACTTACCCATGCCTATAGATCCACTGCAAGTAATGATACAGACAAAACTATGTGGTATTTCTGTCGAGGATGAGCTACATTTTGTCCTCTGTTGTCCTAGTTTGGCCGATATTCGACACAAATTCATTCCACAAAAAGTATTGCAGATATCCAAGTGCCTTTCGCCTAGCTATGTTAATGGCTTCAGGCAATGTGTTTACAATAAGAAACCTAGCAAACTATTTATACCTAGCCCTGAAAAAAAGAAGTGTCTTGATGAGCTAGGTGTTACTGAATATTGTTTTGTCCGTTCCAGTATTCCTGCCTTGCTGTTATCTTCCAGTCGATGTGTCTTAGGAGTTAAGTTGGTTAACATCCATCCCCTGTACATGTACATGTATACACGTATATTACGATCGCAGGTAAAACAGACTGCGCTGTACATATGTGTCTCCATTGAATGGGCCAATGGCCTACCAATAAAATATCTTGACTTGACTTGACTTGACTCAGATTTCGTTACGTCACAGTGTGCGCGAAAGTATGTATTGTCTACAGAAACGTCACAGCCTTGGTTTGTACAGTGGACGCCGGATATAAGCAACTCGGATATAAGAAAACTCGGTTATTGCCAACGAATTTTTTCCCCCGGCCAAACTCTTCTTTATTATGTATTACAAAAACTCGGATACAAGAAACTCGCTTATAAGAAAACTCGGTTTTAGGAAAGCAAATTTCTTGTCCCGCTTGATACAAAAACTCGGATATAAGAAACCGAAAGTACATTTCCAAGAAAATTTCACTCATTGTAAGAAACCGAAAGTACATTTCCAAGAAAATGTCACTCATTCTAATAAAACAGGTCAGGTCTGACGTGAATCGGAGTTACGTCCCCTTGATGTCAAAAGGGACACGTTTGCATGCCGCTGGCATATTTTTCTACGTTTCCTTCTGGAACTGCTCGTTTATTGCTTCCTATCTTTGCTGAGAGGTGTCTGAAGATTTGGGGCCTTTTTCTACTCGAAGTGCATGGTACTGGACTTTATTCAGGCCTTGCATTTGCTGTGTCTTGAGTCGTGAAGGTCAATTGTGACCGGTGTTCCTTTGGTCGCCATTCTGTTCCGCACAGCACGTGCGGTGAGACTGTGCGCTGTGTACTGCGTTGGCCGTGGTAGTGTGTACTGCGTTGGCCGTGTAGTGCTGTGATAGGACGCTACCCAGGTGCGACACGCTAACATGTCTAGCGTTGAACCAGTGTTTCTCAAACGACGGGATTTGCCTAGGCATGGAATCAGCGCTCCGTACAACACCCTTGAGATCTGTGTAGCTGCTGAAAGAGTCAGAGGTTCAGAGACGATCCTGGGGGCGCAGGACACACGGGGATTATGGAGGATCTACCCGGTTACAAGAGCGGCAAGGAGTCAGCTGTTGATCGAGGGGATCGTGCTAAGAGGTATGACCTTGAGACTTTACGATAAAAACCCATTCATCCTTACAGGACAGGGCGATCAAGGTGAGATTCCTTCCACCAAGCTGTGGATCGCAGATATTCCCATTTCATGCGCGAACTCGGACACAGCGCTGGTGAGGCTTGGTTGTACATTTAGATCTTCCCTCATTGAAGAGAAAATCAGAGACAAAGACGGCAAGCTGACACGCTTCCTGACTGGCAGAAGATACGTGTTTATAAACGTGCCGGAGCGACCGCTCGAGAAGACTGTGGCAATCGGAAGGTTTATAGCTCACCTATACCATAAAGAGCAGCCGAAAGTTAGGCAAGTTATCACGTGCACCAGATGTCTCCGGGAGGGTCATAATGACATCGTGTGTCGGCAGTGTGGTGAAAAGGGACATAAGCAAGGGGATCCGATCTGCGGTACAGACGTGGCAGTGTGGGACCAGAACAGTCGCAGACACTGCACCACCTTTTCTGCACACGAATCGAAAGTCTCGCCAGGGGTCTCAGGTACACCAAAGAACCTCAAATTGTCACGGCGAGAAAACGCCTCGAGTTTTTCAATCTCTTCCTCGTAACGAGCCTGAAGCTCACGAAGGTCTTCCTGAAGATCGTCCACAGATTCAGCAAGATCGTCATGTTTCTCAGCTATCTTGGTACACGTAGTCTCGAGAGACTGTGTTCTGCCCTTCAAGTCTAAAATGTCATTTGCGATAGCCTGTACCGATTCGACCACACCACTTACTTCAGCTCTCAGAACGTCTAGTCGAGAGTTGATCGCCCGTGTCTGTCCGTCGATGCTTCGCTGGATAATCCTCTCAATGTCGGCCAGAGTAGCACCGGCTGTTGGTGCCGTCGTAGCGAGAACCGTCGCGGACACAGAGTTGCCGCTGCTTTCCGACATAGTGTCCGATGTAGCGAGTCAGTAACGAGTCAGTAACGCCAGATACAGTCACAGGCAGTCGTCCCGCAGTACACTTGCACTGGCAGCGGTCACTGGCTAAACAGCTGAGGCAGTGTTCACCAGGCGATTTCTCCCTGCTACGGTGGGTATTCACTGTAGCGCTGAAAGTTTGAGGCAGTCACAACTCGGCGATAAAACACCTCCTGGCAATAAATTTCACACCACTCTGATCAGTGTCACTTCCAGAACACAGCAGTACCAAAATCGGGGAGAACAATTGTAATAATCCACAATTATAGGCACTTTTGTGAAATTTCAGCCGGAGCTCCAAAAATTTGGTATGGTAGGCTTGGTGAGCTCGTACTCACTCTAGTTCAGTACTAGCAAAGTGCAATGGAAATTATGTAGAGCACAACCTGAAGTCTATAGTAGTATGTGTCTGAATTCATTTCAAGTGTTATGAGGTATGTTAATCACACGGCAAACATGTTTTCAAGGTCAAGGTCATTGGTTTGTCTGTTTACTCCAAAACATTTTACTTCATCGCTCAGAATAAGCATTTTGGTGCTGCTAACTTTTGTCCCCATGGTTTGGTGAGTTCACAACATCCTCAGAATAAAAATATGACTGCAAAATCTTCATAACTCAAGCGTGACCTTGACCTTTACTAGAGGTCACCAGAAAGGCATTCTTATCAATGCATATTAGGCAAATGTTATGCCAAAAGTTGTATTTACAAAATTTTCACCCAGTCTCTATGACCTTTACTCCCAAGGTCAAGGTCACCAAAGTTGTCCACAAGAAATCTTCTCATACAAACATCGTTTGTGCTAATTTTGTTTTGCCTGGTGCTTGTGACTGCTTGTTCGTTTGCTTATTCTAACACAGCGATGAAAGAAAATGTTTGGGAGTAAACAGACGAACCGATGACCTTGACCTTGTAAACATGTTTGCCGTGTGATTAACATACCTCATAACACTTGAAATGAATTCAGCCACTTACTACTGTAGACTTGATGTTGTGTTCTACATACCCTCCATCACATTTTGCCAGTAATGTATGCCAGTGATTTTCATTTGTAAACTTATGAATGTCCAAAAAAAGAGGCAAAATAACGGCGTTTGTTCCCAAGGAAAAACACGTTGAAAATAAAAGAGATTTCACAGATTTGCTTTTGTGTCTATTGTTTTTCATTTGCATTTGTGTGGTATTATTTTTCTGGACGTTTCATATTAAGTTTGTCTAATTTCTGTACCTGTACCTCAAAACAGGAATTAATGAAAATGTCCGACATTTTCTGAGTGCGTTAGAATTTGAGGCAAAAAGGTATACTTGTAATAGTATTTTAGGGTTGCTGGACCATTTCTCTAAAGCATGATGTGCGTCTGCAAATGATCTGTCAAGCGTAGCAGCTGCAGCAGCGTAATATGTCAGCCCGGTCCCCATCAGTAAGAGAATTGGCGTCTGTATGGAAAAAGGAAGATTTGATAACTGAGAGCTTCTACAGGCAAATCTGTCGTCATTTCGTTGGACCACCACAGGGTGTCTGGCCTAACATATCCAGTAGTCAAACTTGAAGTGTGTGCACAATACCTGCTGCAGCGGCGTCATTTGTAATCTTTGCTGTGTATAGTCAGTTTTTGAACCCAACCACAATATGGATTCCCGTCATTTCCCCTCACAGCCAAAAGGACATAGTGGATGGGCTAGTAACACGTAAGTGCCAAGCCTCTCCTCTAAAAGTTGGTCAGTAACAAAAAACGCTGTGTACACTGTGGCCGTCATATCTGGCTACTTGGTAACCTACCCCCGTAGCAATTAATGCTCTGTTTAATTAGAAAAAGGTGATTTAAGTCACCTATTTCAAGCAGTGAAGAGTTCATCAAATTTGATGTGGGAAGCACGTTTTCTTTCTCCTGGAATCACTCTACTTTTTCCAATATGTAAAACAATGACAAGTTAAAACTGGTGGCTGCTAGCAGCAAAATATAAACCTACCCCCCACGCAGCATGTAATGAAGAAAATGGGTAAAATAATGAGCGCTGTAAAGTAGACGTGCTTGTTTAGATTCAGGGATCTTTCTTCATACGACTAGTCATTGTCTTTTCCTCCAAGACAAATGTATAAAAGGAAATTGCATCAAGTGTAGCAATTATGGCAGGCTCGTTTGGTAAGCACCGCTTTCAGCCCTTAAAGGGAAGTGATAGCTTCAATTAACGGCCATCTATAAGCAATAATCTCTCATACAAGTTCTTGAAGATACTTCTGAAACACCGAGCATGTGCCCGAATATTTGCATCATATTATACTTGTTTTCGCGGATACACCTTATCACAGCAACCAATCAAGTGTCCCTACTCCCATCATTACGCATATTCAGCCATTATTAAACAGGTTGCACTTTCGTTGGCTGTTTGTGACAAAAGTACAAAAGAGATTTCAATGAACTTTTGATATGACACAACTGGGATACTATTCTTGAGTGTGCACTGCTCTTTGAGAAAAACCGTTCACTACTCACAACGCAGCAACTACTTTAGTAAGTACACCCCCAAAATATCGCTACCGAAAAAAGTGCTCACTTGGATATCATATTTCATACGTACCTGGACATGCGGTGACAAGGGAACTTCACAACACCAAAGAAGCGTTTCCTGACTAAACTGTTCAATGTTCGTAAATGTTTTCCGCGATACATGTCACCTGCAGTGACCTGATAAGTGTACAAGCATCAAATACTGCCGTTTTACAGGGTCCTTTGAATCAACGGCCAAACTGATGGCCGTAATTTTCCAGGAAGCTGTCACGTGGACAATATCGGGGATAGACTCTCAACGTTCCTTCACTCGCACATCAAGCACACCCTCAAATACCCTCACACAAGAAGACACGAAACGGGACGTTCACAATCTCTCATACCACATTTATTGACAAAAAGCCCCCTACTCCCGTTCCTAAACACAGTCACACCCAATCACTCACGCAACCACGCACCGCCTCCCACCTTTCCCCCTACCCTGGTTCTCATTCACGCATCAGTCATACACTCACCCGCATACAGCCCTCTCCAAGCACTCTTACCCTAACAATCTAAACTAAACTAAACTATACAATGGCGACTCTAGTCGCTAGGGAAAACAAACAAACAAATGGACAAATATAGATATATGCAACACCACAAATGACGGCCTTCCGATGTCAAAGCACAGTCCAGTGGTAACCAGCTGGTCATAAAGTTCACGCCCGTGCGTAACAGCCTCCTCTACCCACCTCGCGTACCCAGAGCCAACACCCCAACACACTCACGACCCGAAGCTGGAGCTCCAGTGAGGCGTCGACTGAGCGGAACCGTCTGAGTGAGCAAGCGGTCCGGTGCTGAGCTGTGGTCCAGTCCGTACGCCGGGGCAGCGCAGTTCGCAGGGTGAAGGAACAGCCCTGGTCTACTTGAGCTCAAGTAACGCTGACTTTGGGCAGCGCGGAGACCCTCATAGCGTGAAGCCACCGAGACACGGTCCAGGAGCCGCGGATCTCGAGCAGCACGGAGACCCTCGGAGCATGGAGTTGCCCTCAGACAAAATGATACGGTCCTGATACGATACGGTCCTGAAGACAAGGACGACTGTATAAGTACACGTAGATGAACGGGTAGTGTGGGGGTTGGTAAGTAGAACTAGGTACAAAGGTAGGTACGAGGGAGGCAAACGGGCTCAGAGCTGACTGTGAACACTCACTACTGGAGAACATGACCACAGGCGAAAACGGTCATACTATAATTTATGGTAACAGGTATATTCTATCAAAAAAACAGGGACAAACTAAACCCAGAAATAGAAGTACCCACCCGATAAATGACAATAAACACAAAAGACGAGTTCTCATATAACTTAAACTAAAACTAGAACACTGAATCACAAACGCATTCACTCAGCACGAGAGCAGTCGCACATAGCAACGTGACCTTCCCCACCCGTGACCGAGGACACCCGTCTGAGCGAGAAGCGTTTACACGAAAAATAACGTGACCCAGCGTCTACCTAAACAATGTACTGCTAACGAAACAATAACAAAAAAAAAAAAAAAAAAAACCCCAAAAACAAACAAACAAAAAAAACAACTAGAATATAACCAACATAACTATATATATGACTTACGAGCCTACACTGCGAGGGTAGAAGCCCCAGACGAACTAAATACATATATATTCATGTTAAAGTACATACCAAAACGACCGGTGCGTATAACAGAAGGCTTGGACAATCACGAAAGACAACGGAGACGCCAGGAGAAACCTAGCCGCGGCGGAATACCCTCACCGCACGACCCGCAACGAAGTGGGACAAACACAGTCAAGGTTAGACTGCAAAAGTGGCTGGCTATAGTCCGACGTAGAGACGTCCAAAAAATTTCAGAGCAAGCTCCCGTAACAACACAAACATACAGTTAAATACCGAAAACGCAGAAGTGAACTCTGATTCAGTTCTACGGCTCACGCGTTCACCGAGCGCACGGGAAAAAAAAGGGGATAACGCGGATCCACACCAAACACGCATGAACGGACCCCCCTTCCCCACTCTTTAACTACACTGAAAACGATACACACACACATTCACCCCTCACTTTCCACACACTGGACGTGCACGCACTCCTACTGCAGCAACCCACGTGTTAAACGTCATACAAAAAGGGGGAAGAACGGGGCAAACTAGAGTTCACGAGTTGGAATTCTGAAACAACTCCACACTCTAAACATATCCACCCCCCAACCTCCGTGACAGAAGCATCATTCTGATTGGGGTAAAATTTCAGTATTTCAACAATGCATGTCTTGTCTAACAGTAACCGTATTTAGAGTGGAGTTCTGCGCATTTCTGTACCCGCAAACACGCATACTTTGTGCACACCCTCAAAAGCCCATTTATAGGGCTCATATAGTGAAAATGGCAAGATAAACGGTCGTTTTTAACGGTGACGCGGACGGAGAAAAAATTCACGGAGACCACCACAGCATTAGGGGCCTGTGCTCTACTGAAATCTGTAATAAAAAGTTAGGATCAAATTTGTTCTACCTTCCGCTATATGAAATGCCTAATTAGACTCGCCTACTGACCAAGTTGGATACATTAAAGGTCGTCAGGCATCCACATTACTACGGTTAATAGACGATGTCACTGATCAGCTTAACGTCCTTCAGAAACCTGGAGTCCTTGTGGCGATTGATTATACCCAGGCTTACGATAGAATTTCAAAAGATTTCATAATATTAGCTTTCAAAAAAATTGGCTTTGGTCCAGACTTTGTCAGTTGGGTTAAAGTGTTGATGGCTAACTCTAAAAGTTGTATCTCTTATTGTGGATGGCTCTCTGAATATTTTAGTGTAGATTCTGGAATTAGACAAGGATGTCCCTTTTCCTGTTTAGCTTTCGTTTTAGCTATAGAATTATTAGCAATTAAAATTCGGCAAAGTGGAAACATTAAAGGTATGAAGCACTGAAATTCTGAGAACTGTGATGTGGCAGACATCATCAAAATAGCACTTTACGCGGATGATATTACCTTATTTCTTAATGACGAGCAAGATATGCTATATGCACTTAATATTTTTGATGAGTTCTCATTATTCTCTTGGTTGATAATAAACAGGCAAAAGTCAGAGGAAATGTGGTTGGGAAGTTTCAGAAATCGCACGGATGTAATGTTCGGTTTTAAATGGAAAAAGAACTTAAAAATCCTTGGCGTGTTTTTCTCCAATGAAACAAATGCTTCGAATGTAGAGGAAAATTGGAAAAGTAGGATAGATAATATCAAAAGATTAATCCAAGCATGGGAAAAAAAGGAATTTAAGTATCGTAGGAAAGGTGTGCATCGCTAGGACGTTCCTCATTGCTCAGTTTGTGTACATCATGCAAGCATTGATAGCGCCAGAAAGGGTGCTTACCCTTGTAAATACTGTGTTGTTTCGGTTTTTGTGGAGAAAAAAAGAGTGCAACCGCAGAGCCTTGGAAAAGGTGAAAAGAAGTGTTGTATGCAGTGATATGTCGAAAAGTTTTCTTAACATGCTTGACAACAGACAGATGCAAGTAGCCTTTCTTTTGAAGTGGGCTGTACGACTATGTGAAGCAGGTACCCTCGACAAGTGGACTTACATTCCGTCTCATATATACTCACAGTTTGGAGGAAAATACTTGTGTTTTTTTGCAAATGTTAAGTGTCCATCCTTTAAAGGGCTGGAGACAGTGCGATCCAATTTTTGGTCGACCGTGCTGAAAACTTGGTTGAACACTAATAATTGTAAGGATGATCATATATCAACCGTGTTATGGAATAACAAATATGTTACGTATCAAGGAAAGGTTCTGTTTTTTCCTGCTTGGATTAAAGGAAATGTGTGTTTTGTAAAGGATGTACACAGTCCTCAAGGTTTTGTGTCTTTTGAACATGCCTGTAACTTGCTGGGTACTGCACCCGGCCGTATTCTTGAGTACAGTGGACGCCGGATATAAGCAACTCGGATATAAGAAAACTCGGTTATTGCCAACGAATTCCCCCCCCCCCCCCCCCCCCCCCCGGCCAAACTCTTCTTTATTATGTATTACAAAAACTCGGATACAAGAAACTCGCTTATAAGAAAACTCGGTTTTAGGAAAGCAAATTTCTTGTCCCGCTTGATACAAAAACTCGGATATAAGAAACCGAAAGTACATTTCCAAGAAAATTTCACTCATTGTAAGAAACCGAAAGTACATTTCCAAGAAAATTTCACTCATTCTAATAAAACAGGTCAGGTCTGACGTCACTTAGGACAGGCACATGATGGCGCATGATTTTCTTTTCTTGAATTGGTTCTTTACCATTGTGTTCCGTGCAAAATTGAATGTTGGCAAGAAGAAAAAATACGAGATGCATTTTTGTTGTTCTATTGTTATATGTTGTTTTTATTATTATTTTGTGGTTTTTTTGCCTGATTGGGAGCTCAGTCTCTCTCTCTCTCTCTCTCTCTCTGCATGTCTGTCTCTGTCTACAGGGCTCGCGTTAAGGAGAATAAAACTATCAGTATTAGACTAACTGTTGATCAATTCCTTTCTTTGACAATATACGTGGTCCATCTTTCCTCCATCCCCCTTCCCCCTCCCAACAGAAAAAAAGCTAATTTGCAGCTTTTTCAGCCAAATTAGACACGGAAAGCATCGCATATCATACTCTAATGGGACGAGTGTTTTATAGATCAAAAGTTGATACATAATGCACTTTTAATATATCCTATAAATACAAGGGAATTCTCTCTCTCTCTCTCTCCCCTTAGTTCTTTTTTGTTTGTTTGGTTGGTTTGGTTGTTTTTTTTTCTTCTTTTTGTTTTGTTTTTTTTTTACCACATGACCGCCAGCGCTACAGTTGGGAAGCAAAAACAGTATTTTCATGTTCAAACAAAAAAATCTGACATTGAAGGACACAAGCGCACTGGTGTATATTAACTCTACACATATATATTCTGTGCAGGTCTTTAAGAGAAACCAGATATTTCTTAATTTAATGCAAAACATACACGAACTGAGAAAAAAAAAATGTTTTAAACCTTTTTTTCACTGAACTCGGTTATAAGAAATATTTTTCAAAATACTTTCTTATATCCGACTTTCAGATATAAGAAAACTCGGATATAAGAAACCAAAAAATTCGCCCCCCTCGAGTTTCTTATAACCGGCGTATACTGTATAACGTTGTAAGAACTGCTGTACTCCAGTGTATCCACAAGCTTAATGTTCCTAGAGAGGCAGATTCACTGCCTGATGTACCTTTATTTCATAGCAAGAAGCTTCTTACAGTCAAGCAGTTGAGGCATCAGCTTATGGAAAACACGCCTGTACCATGTTCATCACACTTCTGGTTTAGAAAATTTTATTTGGTATAAAGATAGATGAAACGATTTGGTCCTTGCCTATACAAGTTACAAAAGAAACACGACTGAGGGTCCTCCAATGGGAAATTTTACATAACATTTACCCCACTAATATTCTGTTAAGCAAAATGAAAGTGAAGGAAAATAATAAATGTTCATACTGTCCAGACTCTGCCGATTACATAGAACATTTTTTTTAATGAGTGTCCAGTGGTGTATGCTTTCTGGAGAGAGATGGAACAGTTTATTTTGACTTCATGCGACTATAGAGTGAAGCTTAGCGCTGTTAATGTAATCTTTGGGATAAGAACTAAGGTAAGTAAAATAAATCATGTACTTCTAATTGCAAAAATGTGTATCAGCATATATAAAAAGACAGCTTCACGTATTCCGCTGATGTCTATATTTGAAAATCAACTGAAGATTAGAACGGTATAAAACTTCTGCATTTGTATAGAAAAATTAATGCAACTCTTATTACCTTAACAGTAAGATCTTCAATTTTACAAGTACACAGAACTGAACAGATACACACACACGCATAGGCATACATACGCACACGCACACACTCAGAGGTAATTGTAAAACAGGAAAATATGTGTCCAGTTGTCTGTTTATTGTACATTGAGGAAAAAACATTTACACCCACTGATTGTACTGCTGAAGCAGAAATAAAACAGCAAAAAAAAAAGTCAGGTCTGACGTCACTTAGGACAGGCACATGATGGCGCATGATTTTCTTTTCTTGAATTGGTTCTTTACCATTGTGTTCCGTGCAAAATTGAATGTTGGCAAGAAGAAAAAATACGAGATGCATTTTTGTTGTTCTATTGTTATATGTTGTTTTTATTATTATTTTTTTTGTTGTTGTTGTTGTTGTTGTTTTGTTTTTTTTTGGCCTGATTGGGAGCTCTCTCTCTCTCTCTGTATGTCTGCTCGGGTCGTGAGTTCGATCCCGGTTGGGGCCAAATATTTGTGCTGGCTTTTTCATCGTTGCCCCGTCTTTGATATCACCCTATGTGGTGGAAAAGGACGTTAAACCCCAAACACCCACCCACCCCTCTGTATGTCTGTCTCTGTCTACAGGGCTCGCGTTAAGGAGAATGAAACTATCAGTATTAGACTAACTGTTGATCAATTCCTTTCTTTGACAATATACGTGGTCCATCTTTCCTCCATCCCCCTTCCCCCTCCCAACAGAAAAAAAGCTAATTTGCAGCTTTTTTCAGCCAAATTAGACACGGAAAGCATCGCATATCATACTCTAATGGGACGAGTGTTTTATAGATCAAAAGTTGATACATAATGCACTTTTAATATATCCTATAAATACAAGGGAATTCTCTCTCTCTCTCTCCCCTTAGTTCTTTTTTGTTTGTTTGTTTGGTTGGTTGGTTGGTTTGGTGGTTGTTTTTTTTTCTTTTTGTTTTGTTTTTTCTTACCACATGACCGCCAGCGCTACAGTTGGGAAGCAAAAACAGTATTTTCATGTTCAAACAAAAAAATCTGACATTGAAGGACACAAGCGCACTGGTGTATATTAACTCTACACATATATATTCTGTGCAGGTCTTTAAGAGAAACCAGATATTTCTTAATTTAATGCAAAACATACACGAACTGAGAAAAAAAAATGTTTTAAACCTTTTTTTCACTGAACTCGGTTATAAGAAATATTTTTCAAAATACTTTCTTATATCCGACTTTCAGATATAAGAAAACTCGGATATAAGAAACCAAAAAATTCACCCCCCTCGAGTTTCTTATAACCGGCGTATACTGTACCACTGAAACTTGCTGCTGCGCGCAGCGAAATGTGCCCCATCCCATGAAGTTTTTTTTTTTTTTTCATAGTACTCCATGGAATCTGTGAAAACAGGTCACAAAAATTGGAAGAGTTTCAGTTTCAATTGCATCGGGTAGGAAAAAGTTGTAAAAGTGTGTAAATTTTCTTTTACAGTATTGCTGTGGAGAATTTTGCAAAAATTAAATAAAGTTTTGGCTGCACAGGGCTTCCATAGAGTATTCGGCTGTGTGGCGCCGAAAAAAAAAAAAAAAAAAAAGTTGCGTCATGCTTGCAAGGCCAAGCACTCTGACAACACATCTGCCACTCTCTGGGGCACAGAGTCTTTCAGTGGAAAGTACCTCTGTGCACAGTGGGGAAATGGCGCTCACTGCGCTACCGTGACGGGCCTAAATTGTCTCGGTGCTCTCAAACACAAGGTCGCGCACTATGTCATCCTTGACCAGCTTTGAACCCAGAGGGATCCTCAATGGTGCAAGTGATGGCAGGCTGTCTTCAGAGTGAAAGTAGGCGTGTTTCTGAATCAGAGACATACATAACATGTCTCTGTCTGAATGGACAGATCTATTATTACATTCAGTCCTAGAGCACGGGTGTGTATGCTTTTGTAATCGTCTCTTATTCCACCACAAGGCAGGTACGTGATCGTCTGCACCGTGCAATAATACTTGCCTGTAGAGTGCAACACCCTTGCCTGTCAGAGTGCAACCCCCTTGCCGTTTACTCACATCCTGTTGGATCAGTGGACCACGTAAACAGTGCCATCAAAGCGCAACAATAATTGTCCCCTGGCAAAGATTTTGCCCAAACCAAAAGTGGTCGGTTATTCAAGACTTCGTTTCAGATCGATTCATATGACACACAAGTCTTCGCTTTTCAAAAAAAAATTCGCCATTTTTAAAAATGGCGCTGGGTGTAAGCAGTCACATTTTCACGCCCCGCCGAAAAGGGACTGCACTCTGGAGTCTACACATCTGCTAGACTCCAGAGTGCAGTCCCTTTTCGGCGGGTCGTGAAAATGGGACTGCTTACAGCCAGCGCCATTTTCAAAAATGGCGATTTTTTTTTTTTTTTTTTTAAAGAAAAGCGAAGACGTGTGTCATATGATTCGATTTGAAACGAAGTTTTGAATATCCGACCACTTTTCGTTTGGGCAAAATCTTTGCCAGCGGACAATTATTGTTGCGCTTTGATGGCACTGTTTACGTGGTACACTGATCCAACAGGATGTGAGTAAACGGCAAGGGGGTTGCACTCTGACAGGCCAAGGTGTTGCACTCTACAGGCAAGTATTATTGCACGGTGCAGACGATCACGTATTTGCCTTGTGATGGAATATGAGACGATTACAAAAGCATACACACCCGTGCTCTAGGACAATGTAATATAGATCTGTCCATTCAGACAGAGACATGTGTGTCTCTGATTCAGAAACACGCCTTCTTTCACTCTGAAGACAGCCTGCCATCACTTGCGCCATTGAGGATCCCCCTGGGTTCAAAGCTGGTCAAGGATGACATAGTGCGCGACCTTGTGTTTGAGAGCACCGAGACAGTTTAGGCCCGTCACGGTAGCGCAGTGAGCGCCATTTCCCCACCGTGCACAGAGGTACTTTCCGCTGAAAGACTCTGTGGCCCAGAGAATGCACATCTGCACATTCAATCACGTATCGTCTGCACCGACGATCGCTTTCTTTTGTCTTTTTCTAAGGGATTTGAGGTTAGTGAAAAGAAATATTTGTACAGCATGCGATTTCATTTGTCTTATTTTTGATGGCTGCTTAGGATTTCTGTATTGATATTTTAATTTCATACAGTGTTGGTGAAAACTGATAAGACTACCCACGTGTAATTAGATTTGAAAACCAAAACCAAGAGCACATCACATTGAGTCTAATCACTTTCCCACTGAAAACCGTTTGTCAGAGGACTATATTATGCGTAATGTCATTTATAGATGATCAGCTGTGTTCTTAAAATAAAATATGATGGTTGTTTGGTTATTGCTGTTTCCCAAAGGGGTTGTTCAGAAAGAAAAAAGTATGGAAGCCCAAAGTTGCCTTTATCCACTAAAGCTGTCAGCATTGATTCCTGTGCAATTTGTGGAAACACCCTCATCCACGACCAAAACGTCAATGCTCTAGGGGCTAAAGGCGCTGAAGACGTGAACAAAGCCGGTGAACGGCGTGGGTTGAACATTCACACTGAAGAAGGGCAAAAAGTTCACACCACTTGTAACAAATTCACCAATCCTGCCGCTATCCAGCGTTTGCCAGAACTGAAGGAAACGTGAAACTGCTAGTGTTCGCAGTCTCCGTTCTGACGGAGAGCAATTTGACTTTCTGGCATGCTGCTTATTCTGCTCGGAAAACGTGAACTTACATACTGACAGAGACGTACATAACATTATGTATGTCTCTGATACTGATGATGCACGCTACAAAAGCTACCGTGTGCGCACCATTGATTTCCAAAACAGCATAGCAAGTGCTTGCGTTCTTTGACAAGATAAGTCTGCAAATAGTGTAAACAGCAGGCTGAAATACGCAATTTCAGACTTACATGCAGCTGATGCTGTTTATCACAAAGTCTGTGACATAAACTTCCGAAATGGGAAAAACATCCCACGACGATTTCAGCACGAAAGGCCGCTTCAATCAGCGCCCGGTGTTAAAAGGCAACGTCCAGATCGTCCTTTGGATCCAGCCACAGCTACAGCGTTCCAGAAAGTCATCGACTACGTAACTGAAAACGATCATAAACAGCTCACAGTTGGCCATCTGACTGAGAAAATAGGGAGATATTGAGTGGCTCGTTTTCAGGCATTTCGTTTCGTTTCGTTTTATTTGTTGCTGACTACGTCATCGCTGTATGCGCTTTGGGGCCAAGGTGAAGGTCAACCTGCAAACGAAACGAGCTACGGCAAAACGAAGCGCGGAATTTGAGGCCCCAAAACGAGCCTGATTTCGTAAGCATTTTTCGGCAACTTTTTATTTGTATTCTGACACAGGTTTAGCGTAGAATCTTTGTTTGGTCCCTCTTTAGCTGTCGAGAGTCAGTATTTTCGATATTTGACTTCAAATGTGCTTGTAAGCTGTCTCGTACTGAAGCCACTGTTTTGAAGGCTTCTCGAGCTTGGACAGTGAAAGTAGGTCACGCTTCGAAACTTCGTACGATGTTTTAGCCGATCTTTCTTCTTGAAATAGACGTTGGACTGTCTTCTTAGTGCATAATTATCGACCTATGTTTGATCTGTTTGGCCGTTCTTCTCTGTCAGATCAATGACAGTGTGTGTCAGTGTGTGTGTAACAGTGAAGTGCAGGTTTCGCTGCAAATGGTGCCGAGAGCTGTTTTGCAACAAAGAGTTCCAACAAGTAAGATAATCGGGTTTCGCAAGTTATCTCCCTTCCGTAAAACGAAACGCGCGCTTCGATATCACACAACAACCCTTGCTCGTTTCGTTTCGTTTTCGCATGAGTCATACGTGAAAGGTCACTTCCGGGAAAACGTAACGAAACGAAAACGGAGCTCCCAATATCTCTCTAATGATGTAATTTTGCGGCGGCGACGCTTACACAGTCCCTTACATGAAACAAAAGCTTCTCGACCATTTCGGAGACGAGATCATCATCACTGAAATCAATGGCAAACCTAATGTTGTCACTGTCAAGGCCACAGCTTCGTCTATTATAATGTCCTTTTTATGTTGTTTCCATAGTAATGGAAACAACATAATAGGACGGGCTAAAATTTCCACGTTCATAGGCAAGCATCTCTGGTACAAACGCACGTCACTGCCGATCTCCCGCAGAGACGATTTTGCAAGTGTAACTCTGACAATGACGTAAGAAAACGTGCGTCATCGATGCTGACATGTATGGTGCACCGAACGCGCTTCTCCTCCTCAGTGAGTGCCGTCTGTGTGTATGTGTGTGTGTGAATTGTGTCCGGGCCCGTTTCTTCGAAAATACTTAACCGAATGGCTTCAAATTTGGGGTATCCAAATATATCAAAATGTTACATTAGACGATTCAAGCGTGTGATGATTGCTTAAGTGATTTGGGAGTTATCGCCCTTTTGAGACAAGTTGGTTGTCTTTCGTTAACAGGCGTAATATTTATTTAAATCACTCAATTGTTTGGCAGTAGATAGCTTGAATACGGACTCTGAACAGAGTCACTACTAGAAAATGATCGCTCTTATAGTTTTCATGTAAACCGAGCCTGAGTTGACATTGCATGTGAACCCAGTTCAGATGCCTATTTCTCCGAAAATACTGAACCGATCGATTTCAAATTTGGGGTTTCTAAATGAATCAAGATTGTTGAATAGAAGGCCGGATCCAGGTACGATTGCACACATGATTTGCGAGTTATCGCCCTTTAAAAAAAAAAGTGGCTTTTTGGCATTTAAAGGCGTAATATTTACCTAAACCACTCCATTTGTTTGGACATAGATAGCATGAATACGGACTCTCAGCTGAGTGAATTTTGGAGGTTGTCGCTTTTATACTTTTGGCGTAAGCCGTACCTCATGAAAGTGCTGGTGAACACACTTTAGATCTCAAAATCGCTCCTACTATACATAGATAATGAGCCTGGGGTGCCATAAAAAATATACAAAAAAAAAATAGAAAAATTCACTGCAGCCGTTATCGTCAGTTGACTCGAAAATTTGTACTCAAAGCACATTTCCTCTACACAAGCCACACGCCTCACAAACATCGCAGAAAAGGCACACGCGCACTGACGCAAAACTGTATCAGCGTCAGTTTGCCGACGTCATGTTTGATTGACGTGATGCTGGCATTTCTTGGGGGTGTGTCGTCACTTTTCCGAAGTTCTCTATTTGTAGACGGGAAAAGCGGGAGTTTTATTGATGTAGTGAGCTTTGTTTTTCCCACTGACTCTCACTCAATAGCATAGTAGAGTGAGAGAACACCACATAGGTACGTCTCAATGGAGCACATGCACAAACGCGGCTCGCGCAAGTCTGTGTGCGTGCGTGCGTGCGTGCGCGCGCGCGTATGTCTGTGTGTGTCTGTGTGCGCGCGCGCGCAGCAGACATAACACATAGTGAAAAAACGTTCGCCGCGCAGACTTGTCTGTTAAACACATTGAGCCTGTATAAATTCACACTGCGCAGCAGCAACACTTCAATTTTCATGGGGCTGCTTTCATTGCAAGAATTGTATCCGAGTCAAAGTTATTACGTCAAATGTATTATGCGTCATCCCAATGAGGAAAAACGTCATAGATTTCAAAGAAAACAACTTGACGTCTCTCTTCCAAAACCAAGATTGGTCTGACAAGCCCGGTCAGTTGTTTCCATTCACAGAGAGAGACATAAGACATAAGACATTTATTAAATTTCCAAAAGAGGAACATTGAGAGAGAGAGAGAGAGAGTGTGTGTGTGTGTGTGTGTGTGTGTGTGTGTGTGTGTGTCCTCCCGAATACATGGCATTACAAAAGAACGACCGTGACGACAGCAGGTGATTAAATGGAAACAACATATTGGGCTGGTGGCCATCTTGTTTGAGACTCTGGAGGAAGACAACGTAGAGACCGAAAACCTGCGGCTCGTGCAGGCAGCTGCGGCGCTCATAAAGAGTGACACTAGAACAAGTACAAACTCAAAGACGTTTTACCCCAGCGAAGAAGAAATGTCATCTGAGGATTCAAACTTGAGGTTTGTGCCTGAGTCTTTGTAGGTGTTCATGAGGACAATTTTCAGTGAAAAAGAGGCCAACACCAAGATTGCCGCGATAGGACAAGTAATCGTCCAAGCAGCAAGGCCAAGAGTTCAGACTGCGCCACTTCAGATTGGATTCGGAGTTCAGCTTCATCACAACTTTGCCTCAGCGTTCTTGTTAAACACATTGAATTCCATTGGGTTCTGTTCTTCCTACAAGGAAGTGCTGAAGTTTGAAGCATAATTCATGCTGCAGCAACCCAGACCAGAGATGTTCCTGGGCTCAGTGAATGAAGTTGCCTACAATATGTAGCAGACAACGTGGACCACAACAGCAGAACGCTTAATGGCTGAATACGTTCCACTGTATGGGTATGATGGCGACGGTAACCCCAATGCCAGGAGAAATAAGACCCATTCCAAGGACCAGTGTTTCCAAAGACGACATTGTTGCACGAGCAAAGATCGATATATCCTATTACCGATCGGGTTGCGTTGCAATCCTGCCTCTCAAGTACCAGCCCTTGAAGACTCTCGTGGTGAAGGTTCCAACCTGGGAGGTAGACGTCCTGTGGAAGGTTGCTTGGCCACTGCGATCGCCACGACCCGCATGGTCTGGCATGATGCAGACTGTTCACACCAATGTACACCCAGGGCTGTCTCAAGTGCAGTTCTTTCCATGATCGACATGAATCCGAGTGACATGTCATGCGTTTTTTCACCTTAACGTTCATCACAAAGGAGGCGATCCGATATGGTTTAACGCCCATTATCACTTTCTACCAGCCTCTTTGGTGAAAAGCATCCATCATGGTGTCCAGCGAACCAGAAAGAAGTGACCTGCGTTCCGTTGTGCTGAGTTTGGGAGCCTTCCATACAGAGATGAGGTTTTTAGGGCGTATTGGACATGTGATGGCAAACATCGGACTTCAGAACGTCCTTGAACGTCCTTGG
The DNA here is from genome assembly GCA_018292915.2 of Batillaria attramentaria. Lineage (NCBI taxonomy): Eukaryota > Metazoa > Mollusca > Gastropoda > Batillariidae > Batillaria > Batillaria attramentaria. Next base: position 495,299 of record JACVVK020000228.1, read on the forward strand.
CCCCAAACGCTGTTGTCCATCTGATGCAAGGGAAGGCAGTCGCACGAGCGATCCGAGACCACTTCCTGGTTGATTCTGCTGTGAACAGTATGCTTGTTGCCCTGGCATACGGCTGCAACTTACCTGGTCATCAGAGCAAAGCAACATGTGATGCAGTGGATCCTGCAGAAAAGGAGTCCATAGCTCAACATGAAGAAACAACATTCGACACTGAGGAGTTACCTGACTCCTTGAACTGGCATCTGGAACCTACACCCTTGCAAGATACGCCAACTGATGTCCAGCAGGCTGTTGCAGAAGCAGACATGAAGGATGAGGCAGTTATCTTTTGCCATTAACGTCATTCACATTGTTTTAACGGCTTTTCTCGGTTGTCAGTGTGCCTGAATAACGTATGAGTACTGACGAAGTGCGGCCGGAATAGTTTTGTACAAAGGCAATATCATCTTGAGGAAAGACGTGACTACATAATGAGTGACATGTGAATTCCTTCAACAGTATTCTAGATGCGACTATCAGGACACAGTTAGATTTCAGATATTTTTGTTCAAGGTTTAAACCTGTGTAACGGCGATCAGAAAACTTGAGACTTGAGGAAATGATATATCCAAATCTCTCTCTCTCTCTCTCTCTCTCTCTCAAAAGGACGTTAAACCCCCAAACACCCACCCACCCTCTCTCTCTCTCTCTAACGGCAGCGATACATGTGCCACGTTTGGGCAACGTAGTTTTCGTATTTACCGAGAAATTGGCGGGAAGATTATCATGACCCTTTGACCTTGACAAACGCACTAGGAACACACCCCTACCACCACACTTATGCACACCTGCACCTACATCCACACCACCCTCACCTAAACCTATGCACATACAACCCACATCAAGATCTGCACCACCCTCATCCACATATATACACTTACACTACCCTCAAACGCATCCATATCTGCACCACTTTCAACCAAACCACCACCCTCTACAGACACCTAACAAACCAACACCCACTCACACTGATAAACACTAACCAACACACGCGTACACTGATACACACTACAAATCATACGTTTTAACACATCACTTCACATCATCTTTCATACTCATTCTCATCTCCATCTTCATGCGAGAAACACACACACACACACACACACACACACACACACACACACACACACAAAATCCATTCATCATACCACTATAAGTGTTCCTCTTCTCACTTGTTGGTTGGTTTGTTGGTTTAAATACTTTTATTATTCCTTTTTTTATTTTTTTTTTATGTATGTATCTCTGGATGGGGTTACTGGGTAAAGTCGATGTCTTCTTTCCATAAACAAGTACATATATGTACATCAGTGGCAGTGGCCTGTCAGTGGGAAAAATGTGGGGTGTGTGAGAATGTGGCTGTACTGTGTAAGGACTTTTGTGGAGGGCTGTGATCGTGTTGTCAAGTAGTGACTTCTTCTTGTCCTCCTGAGGAAGGACAGGGTCTTGTTCGTCGAAAGTGGTCCTGTGTAATTGTGCCGCTTGTAACAAAATTTTTACTGTAGCAAAATCATCACAATATTACACTTACACGACACTATAATACGTTTGCATAATTCGTAACGATATAGAGAAACAATAAATTCTAGAAGAAATGCAAGATCACAACTGAGAACCCGCTTATAAGGTAGTTGGTTTCGTTACTCCTTCTATCCGAGCAACCCTTTTATAAGACAGCTCGCTTATAAGGAGTAAAAAAAAAATGTTCCCCACGAGCTTCTTATAAGCGGCTCCTACTGTAGCAGAGGCACTAAACTTGGCATGCCAATAGAAAGCCATAGGACCTATCAAAATATATCATTTTGAATGACCTTGACTCAAGGTCAAGGTCACTAAAGGTGTTTGTTTGAAAATTTTATATTGGCATTTTCTTGGAATCTACAAACACCAGAGATTTGAAACTTTGCATGATGATAGACATTGATAAGAACTTTACAGATATACATGTATTCAATGACCTTGTGTCAAGGTCAAGGCCGTAAACCTATTTTCTGCATTTCTGCAGTAAATTAATTTCTGGCATTTGGCATTTTCTCAGAATATACAAACAGCAGAGGCATCAACCTTGGCATGCTGATAAACAGCCACCATACCTTTCAAAATACTTCATTCTGAATGACCTTGACTCAAGGCTGTCTGTTATTTTACATTGGTGTTTTAAACTTTGCATGACGATAGACATTGATAGGAACATTACAGATATACATGTATTCAATGGGCTTGTGTCAAGGTCCAGGCCGTACAAGCAATTTTTGTGAATCCGTAACATTAGCATTTTCTCGGTAAAAAAAACAAACAGCTGAGGCGCCAAACCTGGCGTGCTTATAGACATTGATAAGACCTATGTATACATGCCATATTTAATGAATCAGACTCAATCAGGTCAAGGTCATTAAATCTGTCTTGTGAATTTCAACATACTGTTTTCGGAGAAACTACAAATACTAGAGGCGCCAAACCTGGCATAATGATAAACATTGATACGATCTCATTTGATTGACCTTGATCCAAGATCAAGGCCATACAGTTTTGGGGAAAAGTGTAATATTGCCAGGAACTAAGAAACACCAGAGACACTTTACTCGGCTTGATAAGATATTTTACAAACATACTGTTTTAAATGACCTTGACCCATGTCACAAGGGAGCCATGGAAGCTGCTGCGTCTCTAGCTTGTTTGTTTGTTTTTATATGCGTAGGACTATAATGGCAATAAATACATCTTTGGCAACCTCTCCTCATTCCAGAAAGTAACAACTCAAGGTACCACAGTTGCTTTGACTGGGTATTACTTTGTGTTCGGAGTGAATGCGGGGGGGGGGGTGGGGGGGGTGGGGGGGGAGTGCCGTTGTTCCAAGACACTTTGATTTTCTACGAGCACATTTGTTTTAAAGGTCAAACTCATGACTGTGCCAAAAAAGGGAGGCTGATTATCCCCTACTTCGACTTACATTTAAATGGCTCAAGATGACGCATAACTGTTTTTTTTTTTGTTTTGTTTTTTTTTAAGATATTGATGCAAGAAAAAAGGCTTCAATGAGTCCACAAGGTCTTATACGCGGCAAAACTATACACAACGTTCAGACTTTGTAGGCAAGGATCGTTTACGCGCCATACATAGAACATAAGAACTGAACTTCTGCTATATAGTCCGGTTCCTTGTGGAGGCTTTATGTTTAAAATCGTTACACACTGCACAAAAAACACAATTTGTGTGTGTGTGTGTGTGTGTGTGTGTGTGTGTGTGTGTGTGTGTGTGTGTGTGTGTGTGTGTGTTCGTTCTCGTCAAGATTCTTCAGCACGTATTATTGAAATTTTTCCAAGGCCCCCGCAGTTTTAAGCTCCGGCGACACGCATGACGGAACCTGTGCCAATGATGTTAACCACAGAGAGAGACCGGAGCCATCAACCATGCACTGAATCCATCAAGAAAAATGTGGAGAAAAAACCCAAAACAGCATAACATTGCAAAAGCGCCAACTATATTCACATCCTTTAATTCTATAATTTTAGATTTCATTCTCAGATTCTACGTTGATACTGTTTTGCCCAGACATGTCACTTAAGCGAGTACCGTTTGTAGAAGTAACGGAGTGTGTGTTTGGGTTTTTATTTGTACAAGAAACTATGTTCCAAAATTCGTTTTTGAATTTTGCACCAGTCAAACAGTACAGATAAAAATTGACAGCGCTGTTGCTGTACCATATCATGTTCCCAAGAAACATTAGAAAATCAATTACTGTACTGAATGACGAATCTGCCCAGTATTCCTGTGGGATAAAGTAGCTACCGTACAAGAGCAATATGGTAAACGGAGATGTGAGGAGTAGGAATGCCACAGACAGAACAATTAACGTTACTGTCAGTGACGAGACTTTCTTCTCACGGTCGGTAACCCCAGTGGCATGACCTGTCGTCAGTTTTATGCGGGCGTTTCTCACAGACACCATCAGTTTCCACACTAGGATAGTATTACTGGTCGCTAATAGAACAAACGGAATGAACGAAGAGAGAAGCAGATCCACTACAGACCAAACGTTATGCATGAATGCTGTATATTCGTCAGAGATAGTAGTACACACTTTTGAAGTACCGTCCTTGGTAGGCAGCAGATCAAATCCATAAAGGATATGAGTGTGAAGTAACACAATGAACAAACACATGGCCATCAGAAGGTATTTTGATTTCCGTTCAGTACACATCACCCTGACACGATGCGGCCAGACAACAGAGGCAGCTCTCTGGACCGTCATAGCCACCAAAATCCATGGCGATAGTACTCCTGATGCGTACAAGATATAAACGCTTAATTTACACAAAACTCTATTTACCCGATAAAAATATATTCTAAATATATAACTTAACCAAAGTCGGAAAAGTCCAGCGTACAGGAGACACATGTCTGAAATAGCAAGCCCAGCGAAAAAGACGTTCATAGCCGATCCGTGTGAGCGCATTCTGTACATAACAGTTATGATCATCACGTTACCAAATGTACCAAACAGCAGAATCAGGGGTGAAATAATTTTCTGCAAAATCGGGCCGACAGCTCGAATAGTCTGGGCCAATTCCGTGAGTTCTTCGGTGTATGCAGTAGTTGAAACAGACATAGTATTGTTCACACTTTCAGTTGAAGTATAGTTCGCCATTGTTTCCGGAGGCTGATAGCAGTCACAACAATGTTGATGTTAAACGATGTTTTAAACAAAGAGAAGATCTGATCCACTGACACTCAATCATCCAATGTGTATGAGCCCCAGGTGGTTACCTAATTGTTTAGTCGTTGTTGTTGTTAGTTGTTGTTGTGTTTGTTAGTTTTTTTTTTTTGTTTTTTTTTTGGGGGGGGGGGGGGTGTTTTGTTTTGTTTTGTTTTGGAAGACGTTTTCAGAGACACTTGATACTTATAGCAGTGGCAATTTAGATGCGACCCCTTCACGGTGGCGAAGTTCTGCAATGAAGCTTGATTTAGGCAGGTGAGGTCTCGGCATTATAACTGAGAACTGAAGTGTTCATGAAGTTTCAAGTCCTCTGTAAAAGAAATGGCCTTGTTGACCGGTACGTTCCGTTCTGGTTATTGTTGCTTTGTTGTCGTTTTTTTTTTTTTTTTTTTTTAACCTGAAACAAATGGGAAACCAATACTATACAAACGTTTTCGAAACAACACACACACACACACACACACACACACACACACACACACACACATTCTGGACCGAGTGGTTACCGTTCAGCTAGAACAAAATCCGTTGTACATTCCCTTTTACTTGTAACTGTATTGCAATGGTCACCTAATGCGCCAGTATGAGAGGGTTGGTTGCTGATCAAGCTATTCTTTAAGCTTAATAAAAGAGCTTAGTCCGAAAAGTTCGTCCCTGCTGTGAAATTCCTTTAATACCAAATGTGTACGTCAGTGACAAATAAATATCACCAAGTGAGCTTTTCCGATGAAGATTCTGAGGGTTGTTCATACTAAATGAGCTGCTACTGTTCAAATGGGAGATGGTTTTCTTCAAGGCACATTGACACGTAAGGTTATGTTACAAGAGATCCAAAAAATTGCGTTTTTTTTTTTGTTTTTTTTTTGTTTTTGTTTTTTTGGGGGGGGGGGGGTGCTTTTTTCGGGGGCGGGGGAGGGTTACGATAATGGAGTAGCTTGCTTGCTATAACTTAATAAGAATCAATTGAACATTTGCATATACATTGTATTACGGTACATGCTTGGTCTTTGAACTCCAGAAGTTGCACGAATGAGCCTATGCATATAAATGGCTGTTAATTAAAGCTTTTGTTTTCCTTTCTTGTTTCAAAGTGTGCTTACGAAGAAGAACCTTAGCCGTACGTCGCCTAAAAACTAAAACGCCGTACGTCGTGGGCGCAAACGCACCCATGCTATTAAAGAAGTAAAAAACGTGTTATTTCTCGCGGTACATCGTGGACGTGTAATCCACACTTTTAAAGAAGGCCCTTAACTGAATTAAACATTGCTTACACGCACACTAATGTGATGATCTGCATAATAACTAGAGAGGCAGAAGCCTCCTTCGCTGACTTGTGAGATGGGTCAAGGTAATTCAAAATATATTCGTATCACTATCGACCACCATGCCAATAAGGTGTGTCTGGTGTTCTTAGTTCCTGGGGAAAAGTTTAAAACCGTAAAAGAGAGCAATAGTGTACAGCTAAGAGCAAGACACTATTAAACTTACTATACATGCATTACGTTTTGTTACAGCCTTATATGTAATCCTAGCCTTCATTGGGAGCCAATGCAGCTCTCCAGGAGGTTTTTTGTGGTCTCGCTTGGATTCGCGGTGGACTAGCTGTATTGGTGTGATAACCAACAAATAACAAAGGAAGGTTAACTGTTGCGAGAGAATGTATTGTTGTTTATAGCGGAAGTATCATATTTGTTGGGAGTTGCATTATGGTAGGACGCGGTTGCCACGGAAATACGGAAACCACGTGACTGAGTGTTCACGTGACATCTCCCCCCTTTTCGAAATGGACAAGGACCCACACCCAACGAAGGGTTTGCATTCTTATAATTTTAGAGTCTTTGAATAACCGCAAGGTGAAGATCTTCTCTAGCACAATTGTAGAAGAAATGTTCATTTGACTACTTGTCTTTGGCACAGGATAATACTGATGTGGAAACGAAAACGTTGATAATTCACTGGATAATAAAAATTAAATTAAATTTGGGAGTTGTTCTTCCCTTCAATGTACAGACTGTTCAATCTAGATATCGGGCTGGCGGCTTCACTGTCCGTCCGCTGCGGGTTTTTCGTGCCGGCGTAGCTGGTCCTGGGTGTTCTGGACCGAACCATCAGTGTTGCGTCTCCTGTCTTCTCCCTGCTCTGCCTCCCCTCTGAGCTCTACCGCTTGCATGGGTTCTGCCTCTCCTCTGGGCTCTGCTACTGGCCTGGGCTCTCCCTCTCTTCTGGGGAATTGCAGGGGAAATTCTGCATTGAGGGATCTTTGGACCGAGGGCTGGTGGGAATACGGTCCTACCCCAGGAGAGGATGCTCCAGGGTGGATTGTGGGACTGCCTTGCAGGAACTCTGCCTTCTTCGGATGGTGCCTGTTTCTTCTTACGACCCCTGTCGCAGACTTCACGATGTAGGATCTTGGCGCGCACTCCTCCACTACTGTCGCTGGCCCCTGCCACTGTTTCTCATGGTCCAGTTTTGTTAGGACTTGGTCTCCCGGCTGAAGTGGAGGTAAGAGGTGAACTCCATTTCTTCGGTCATAAGACCTTTTGTACTGCTGCTTGGCATGCTTGTCATTCATCGCGATCACGTTCCTGTCGACTTCTGCAGGTTGGAGTTTCTCTGACATCTTCGGTAGTGGCGTTCTCAGCTTCCTACCCATTGCAAGCTCTGCTGGGCTGTAACCAGTCGGGGCTGTTTTAGTCGATCTGTATGCTAGTAGGGCCAGAAAAGGGTCTGGTTGACAGAGAATCTTTTTGGCGAGCTGCACCCCTCTCTCAGCCTCTCCATTTGACTGTACATGATAAACAGCCCCGACTGGTTACAGTATAGTTGAGAGATTTGGGATGAACCTTCCCAGATAGTTCGTCATCCCCAGTACTCGCCTCAGTTCCACCACGTCCGTTGGAACTGGCATTTTCAGGAGCTGGCGTGTCCGTGATTCCGGAGACAGAATGGAAGAAATTTCGCCCGTTTAGACATGTCGTGCAGAACACGAACGTACGTCTCGATAGTTTCCCCTTCCTTCTGATTTCGTGTGTGAAATAATGAGCGTTCATGAATGACGTTCACTTTCGGCTGAAAGTACTCGTCCAACTTCGTTAGGAGGGGCTGAAACTTGTCTGTCTCTTCTGGTGCGAATGTTAATTGTGAGAAAATCTTCTCCGATTCGGGCCCCATAGAGTAAAGGAGACTATTTACCTGCAGTACTTCGTCTTCCTTTGACAGCTTCGACACTATCCTGAATCTTTCGAACCGTTGTTTCCACTCTGGCCACAGTTCCGGGCATGAAAAAAATGAAGTTCTCTGGGGGCTTGAACATGTTTCTTGACTGCGTACTTTACCGCTGCCACCATGTATTGGTGTGATAACCGACAAATAACAAAGGAAGGTTAACCGTTTCGAGAGAATGTATTCAGTTGCTAAGCGGAAGTATCATATCCGTTGTCAGTTGCATTATGGTAGGACGCGGTTGCCACGGAAATACGGAAACGGAAACTGAGTGTTCACGTGACACTCGACGACTGGTTCATTCCATGCCACACTGGTGTCATGCTGTGGTTGCAGCAGGCGGAGGACACACTCGTTACTGAACTGCCTTTTGACACCTCATAATCCAAGGGCCAGAACTGTGCAAATTGTGAACGGTAACGCTTTGATTTTGTAACAAATGAACCTTCTCTTTAAGTGTGTGTGTTGTTCTTGTTTTTTTTTTTTTTTTTTTTCAAACTAATGAATTGTATTTGAACAAAACTGGACATGAAACAAAAAGAACGACGTGTCTTTGACAGCGATTTTCGCGTTTCTTTTGGAAGATACTGTATGTACAGTACCGTTAGTTTACAGGCACAACAAACCACTAATCACAGTTTGTGCCCTACAGTGTCGTGACTGTGATATTGTTCACTACGACCAGTTATTATAAAAAGAAGAAGGGAAAAAAACTTTGGTTTCCGGAAGTTGTGCCTTAGGATATTAATTAATGCAAGGAGGACATTTTCAAAAGCAGATTCACTGTTACCGTGTCTGCTTCCTTTCCCAGAATCCCTCTTCATATGTATACAAGAAGCCCAGAAACCAATCCTGGTACACTGTGATTCTAAATTAATTACCCTTTGGGGGAGTCATATAGTATTTATTTTTTTATTTATTTTTTTTTTTTTTTTTGTCTTTCTATTTATCAGTTACCGTTTTACCGTTATTTTTATTTTGTTAAATTGCCTCATTTTAGTAAATTGGCTCATTTTAGTTTTAGTAATTACATGTAATGACTGAATAATTCAGTCATTACTTCTAGTGACTTTAGGTCGCAGCTGTTACACGTGACCGCTGTCGATTTTAGTCATTGCACGCACGTAATGACGGATTCCACTTTGTGACTGTAACATTCTTGTAGGCTTGCAGCCATTTTCATTGGAACTCGTCTGCTTTAACCTTGACCATACAATGGCGTCAGGTATGCCAAAGAATATTTAACCTTTCGGTTCCACTTTGAACAGCATAACATTATAACAGTATTACCCAAGCAAATGACGTCACAGGATATATCTGGTTGGTTTCCGTCATTTACTTATTTACGTATCGTGGGACGTATACGGGGTACTAGACAGGTGCAGTCAGTTTAGTTCCGATGAATTCTTGCAGTAAATGTTTCCTCTTTACGAAAACGACAACAACAGCTGACTGAATGAAAACATCACTTCGGGTTGGTCAGACCCATTTTGCATTGCCGAAATCAAATTTCGCGCTTGACAGAAATGAACCCGACTGCTCATGTAGGCGCGTGAGCTCGTGAGCGGAAGCTGCGGTAAATGTTACCTATCCATGAGACTGACATTAAGCATTACTTTTAGTTGCTGGCATTCATTTTGCGTCGAGGAACGCGGAGATAGAAAACATGTACGCATGCCATTCATTTGATCCATACTCGGCAATCTACGTTTTGCAGCCGATCAGGTACTTCCAGTATGTTTTCAAACACACACACACACACACACACACACACACACACACACACACACACACACACACAAATCTCTTTTTTGTTCTATGAGGGTTTGCTTTGAGGAAATTTGGAGGTGTCATTCAACTGATCGTTAATAGCTATTTACGTTCGCCAATGTTTATCTACTTATAGGAACGATAAGAAATGAATGGCAACTAAACAATCTAGGATTTCCTTAACAAGAACTACCGTTGGGTTGGTATTACGTTGAATACAATACAGGCCTTTACATATGACATGCTACTGTGCTTAGTGCACACACTCTTTCACATACTGTACATAACAGGACACTGTCTGGCGCATATATAAATAGCCTGACTGTAAATCTGCAGATAAAACATCGAATAATTTCAAGGCGCGCCCAAAACTACAGAACTAGGAAAACAAGCACTTGTCTTTCAACTGAATCGATACAAACAACCTTAATATCGTACAGCCGATACTCACGTACAGTAACTGATGTCATCATACAGATCAGAAACGCCATCGACACTATTAAATTCACTAGTAGTATGTAAGTATCTTGTATTTACCTCAGTGTAGCATTTCACCGACAAGAGCCGTGATTTACAGAAGGAATCTTCGACGACTCACTGATCTGTGGCAGACAGAACTCTAGGTGTGATGTAAACCCTAGTCAGATGTCTGCGTCTTATATACGTTCTACTGATGCGGCTGCCGGAGAAAAAACGCCAGAGAAAAAAATGTCAATCAACAAGTTTACCGAATCAACGGGCTATTTTTTAGCTTTCTGTTTTGTATGGAAATTATTTTTAATGAACACACACTTATTCCCTGACGTTCTAAGTAAGTAGATTTCCCCACGGACTTCTTGTAAGTGTCGTTTTAGACAGGAACAGACTAGGGGGAAAAAACCCACTTTCAGGGTGTGGCTGACGGTTTGCAACTTATAATACGAAAATCACATTTTTTAACCCCAAAACAAACCCAAAAATCAAATCAACAGAAAGCTAGAAATATTGACAACTCAATAAGGTGTGTACATACACGCCCTAAAACAACCACAATTTTTACCAAACAACGGATTAACTTTGATCAGTGCACACTAAACTTTCCTTCTAAAGAAGAAAACCAGGCACAAAAAAATATGAAATCGTCTCTCAGCGGTCAGCTAATGATTTGGCCAAATAACGCAAATGTCAGATCGATAAACAGAAAACGAAATATTATGCGACGGGCGTGGTCATGCAGTGGCCGGTTTTCTTCGAGTGGAAAGAACACACTAATGTAGATACTTAAATGCTAAAATGTTTATTGCTATCGCCGTGGTTTTTATACCACGGGAATAACAAACATCAAAGGCGAAAAGGACGAGGTCGGTATTTTGCTACACACGGTTAATAACATCGTTGTGGGTGTGGTTGCTGGAAAGGTATTTGGGGATTCTGCGTTTGCAAAAATATTTTGTGATATCTGCAACCTCTGACATGTTGTTGACGTACTTTGCTGGTTGGTTAAATAGAACCACTTGACTGTTTTTTTTTTTTTTTAAAGCTCATAACAATAAAAGTTTTAAAATGAACAACAGCAGTTGTGGGAGTGTTTTGGAGGGTTTTTTCCCCATCCTTTGGATATCATTTTCAAAAGAAAGCACAAAATCTGAACCAAAACAAAAAGCACACACACACACACACACACACACACACACACACACACACACACACACACACACACACAGAGAGAGAGAGAGATGCAAGGAGCAGCTCATTTGTTGCATCTCATCGCTTTCTGATTATGGATTTTAGAGCGGTCCGTGCCTGTGGTGGGAAGCGACGGAAGGATTTTACATCGCTGCTTGCGTTTCCTCTTCAGACTCCAATTTCCTTGTGAGGACTTCAAAGTTTTAACTTAACACTGTCAAGAAATATACAAATAAGCAAATACAGAAGCGATAAATTGGATTAAGCAAACATTGGAGTGCATTATGTGCTAGTTTGTTTCATAACGCATGATATCGTATTTCAGGCAGTCGACAAATAATTATGCCTTTTATATGTCAGTGCGCTAAACACATTGCGTGACGAATGAATGAAATGTCCCGCTGCCTTGATCTGCTGGCTCATGTTTCGTCACCTTGGCGCATCTGTCTTGTCGAGTGTACTCACGTGTAAATGGAGGCCAAATACGTCTGGCCGTTAAAAAAAAACAACAACAACAACAACAAAACAAGTAAGAAGGGTATATTTCGATGCACTCCTGTGTTTGGTAGGGGGAAAGAGCGTCCTTGAGACAAGTTCATTTAGAGTTCACTGTTTTGTTCTCTGCTCAAGTAGATTTGGTTCCTGCTCGTGTGGGTGTATGCCCTATATCCTATTCCCACCCATGTCTGTCACCTTTGCACACGCAGGAAATGTGTTACCCCTAAGAAACAGGAAATTATGAAAAGGGTGCTGCTGTTTGTAGTTGTTTTGATTGATTTTTTTAAAATCTAATTACTATTTCACAGGACTATGTAGTTTGGACGAGCTATCATAATCCTTTTAATCGTTCAAAAGGGTTAAAGACAAAAAAAAAGGGTATTCAGCACAACACATGATTCATCAGTTTTACTTTTGGTATATCCTAAAGCACATACGTGAAATTGTCACACTGTTGTGATTAAAACTGAATGTGAAAATAACAAACACGTTGTACACGCATACATTGCAAATGGTCCCCATCAACCTGTAAACTAAATATTTCCGAAAGAGCTACACAAAACCCACGTCACTAACCTAGAATTCACAATATCAATACACTATGTTACGAAGGCGATATGCGAGGAGAAAATCTTATCGTGTGTGGATGTAATTTGTCTGTTTAATCCCTCTTTAACATTCCTAGATGGCTCCCAAAAAGAGTACAAAATACCAGGTGATTAACCAGAATAGTGTGGGATTACCCTAACAGGGCCTCCCGCAGTTTGGTCTTACCGTCAAAGCTAATGGAATCGGACATAAACCTAGATCTTGCCTACAGATATGTTTATCAGTCACCCACATTTCTACAGTCAGGAGAACACACAAAAGTTTCTCAAAGCAACTGCGCTGGCAGCGGCGCCCATTACTTACAAAAACAGGATAAACATGGCGACAGTAAATAGCCATTAACGACCAGTTTTATGACATCTTCAAATCCTGTCATAGAAAACCGTTACAAAGTAAAATGTAGATATGACGTAAAGATTATTTGACGTTTGTAAACATTCAGGTCGTAACTGTGCTGGTACAATATTTAGCTTGCAATATTCTATGTAAGATGGAAAGATGTTAGGGCGCGCATACAGGTGCACTTTATGTACGTGCTTCTCGGCATTGCCATTCACTCGACTGTGCGACAATCTGAAATACGAGACAGAACGGGAAATAAAATATATAGTTATAAGGGTTTACACTGTACGCATATGCTCGTGAAGGAAAGCCTTGTTAAGTGGTTTGGGGGTGACCGGCAGATGTTTGTTCGTCTGTGCGGTTTCAAATAGTAGATACCGGCAAGTTTAAAAAAAAAAAAAACTTTCTGTAATAACTATTTTTTTTTTTTTTTTTTTTTTTGGGGGGGGGGGGGGTGTTGCAATATTGCTCGTGATCAAATGAAATGTTCTCGTGCCCAGATTTAATATTCACAATACCGCCTTCAACACCCATTTTAAAATTTCTTCCGGGATATTAGATATCTCTCAGCTTTTAATTAACACAAATATTTCAGTCGTATTTTGAGTAAAACGTTCGATCAGTTATTTAGAATATTTTTAACGTCCATAAAACCCCGGACTTTAGTAGTATTGACACAGATGTTTTCATCGTTGTTTGAGTGTCTTGTCTATTAACACATTTTTTTTTTTTTTTGTCGTGTTTTGACTGAAACTTTCAGCCAGCTGCTGAGAACTTTCTAGAAACCAGAAACGACACAAATACCATCATCTGCAGAACGGCGTAAGTGCTTATGAAAGCCATGGTGCTTAGTTTCGTTTTCCAGACGTCGTTAGTGACATGGCTTGACCAGTTACAGTCATCCTTGAGAAAAGGGCCCCTGTGTCAAACAGAGTTAAGCTGGCGTTGGGTTCAGTGAATGGGTCGTAGTGTAGTGGGAGTATTAGTGCAGCAGTGTCAACCGCTGACGCATAGATGTACAAAAGGCCGGGTAGACATATAACACACGTGTGTATGCACACACACACACACACACACACATACACACACACACACACACACACACACACACACACACACACACACACACACACACACACACAGAGCACGCACAGCACACACACACACACACACACACACACACACACACACACACACACACACACACACCACGCACAGCACACACACACACACACACACACACACACACACACACACACACACACACACACACAGAGCACACACAGAGCACACACACACAAAGCACACATGCATACGACTTTCCCAAAACTGAGAATACAACAAACGGTTCTATTGCCAAAACCGGTACCGGAGTTGTTGTTGTTGTTGTTGTTGTTGTTGTTGTCGTCGTCGTCGTCGTCGTCGTGTTTGTTTGTTTGTTTGTTTGTTTGTTTGTTTGTTACGGGGCGATCGGTGGTCTAGTGGTTAAGAGACTTGTCACCAATGCGAGAGGTCAGGGGTTCGAGTCCCACTCGGGGCAAAGAATTTTTCCTTCTCGTATGTGGCACCGTTCATTCGGGCCGATCGTCGGGGGTTCTCTCCGGGTACTCCGGCTTCCTCCTCCTCTGCTTTGGAAATGTTCAGCCCACAAAATTTGAAAAATACATGCAATTCTAAATTCCGAAATTTAAATAGCTGAGCTGACCCTTCGCACCACGTGATTGTAATGTGTTTATGACCAGTGTGAGAGAGAATGCGTGTGCTTCACGTGAGCGTGCGTGTTGGGTTCAGTTCGCGGCGCTTTGAGCCGATTCATGAAATTGGGTAAAGCGCCTATACAATACTTATTATTATTATTATTGTTTGTTTGTTTGTTTGTTATACCTGTTGTTCTTTGTGGGGTTTTCTGTGGTGAGAGTGGCTTGGAGGATGACAGCAGTGAACAATCAATGAATCCATGAGTTGATATGAGTTTACTTGTACCAGTGAATTTCCCTTTTGATTTCAGACTTCAGACTGCGTTCAGCTAGGACTTACACCTTAGTGACGAATACGTGGAGTGTCTTGTTTGATCTAATGTCGGATTATCTCCGGTGTGTTAAACTTAGAACGTTAAACTTTTGAACGTCCTTATGCCATGTTTCATCCCACTAAACTTTTCAACTTTTCAGAACAGTAGGTAATAGGAAGATAACAGACAATAATGAAGAAAAGACTTGAGTTTTGTTGTTAAATCTCTCTCTGTGTGTGTGTGTGTGTGTGTGTGTGTGTGTGTGTGTGTGTGTGTGTGTGTGTGTGTGTGTGTGTGTGTGTGAGAGAAGAGAGAGAGAGAGAGTGTGTGTGTGTGTGTGTGTGTGTGTGTGTGTGTGTGTGTGTGTGTGTGTGTGTGTGTGTGTGCCACAGTTGCTTTGTCTATTTTCATGCCATTTTATATTCATTTTATCTTATTTTTCTTAACTTTGTATGCTTGCAGCTCGCAGAGTATAAGCACTATATCAATGTCCTGCACTTTCCGGACCCGCCCTTCGGATCATCCCGAATGACATCTGTCGTTAAACCTGCAAAACCGCGCGGCACAAAATCTCTTTCATCTGACAGACAGTCGAACGGAATCCGATGAAACTGTCAGCAAATCTATCGAATATGTATCTTTGTTGCAGTTTTGTTTTTCGCCACACAACGCATAAAACATTAAAATGTGAAATGTCCATGGTGACAAAAATTATTTTCGCATCGATTAAGAAAGCCAGATATGCGTCAGCGATAATGTTTTGTCTTATCTCCGAGATCAAAGAACCTTTGCTTGTCATTTTTTCAGATCTGCGTAAATTAAGAATAAAACCAAATAACCAAGCAGTACGATTTCACTGGTCTCCTATTTAAACCTCCCAAACCGGACGTTACTTTGAAGGATTTTCGTGTAGTTTGTGGTTTCTAGTGCAGAGTAGGACAATCTAATATTGACATCTTTCTTATTAAAGGGTTTTGCCAATGACAACAATAACAAGGAAGACAACGCCGCCATTTGAGACGACAGCTACGTTAATACCGTTTAGGTTAGCGTGATGACTGGAACAACAACGAGATGGCGATGATTGTAATCAATACAGTGACTATGACAAAGACGGGGATGGCGACAGTGACAACAACAATGATAATGAAGACGACGTCGGCGATGACGATAATGATGAAGGCGGTGTTGGTGGTGTTGGTGGTGGTGACGACGACGACGACGATGACGACGATCCTGAAATGATGATAATCATGATAGTGGTGTCAGTGGTAGTGTTGGTGACGTCAAAGAGGCGGAGTTGGCGATTGTGACAGCGGCGACATTAAAAGCTGCGATCATGATAACAAAGTTTACCATGATTAGAGCACTACACTGAGTTTTACGGCTGCTACGAAAAACTCACAAGGTAGGCAACGTTCAGGTGCTTCCAATATCAATTTGTATTGGCCTCTTAGCTATGGCTGATACCATCCAGAAGAAACTGTACCCGCCATCCGGGCAAATTTTATGATGCTCTACCAGGGGTATATAAGATAATGTTACCCTTTTATGTGTATAGAGTTTTCAAAGATCGCGAGCCTCCCACGTTCTGTGCGGTTTAAGTGCCCTGAAACGATTCACTTGAGCAACCTTTATGAGACCTAGACCCCTTCAACGTTTCATTATACAGAGACCCTGAGTGCACTTGCGCTAAAAGGGTGTCCCGAAACTGTTTTTAATGGTGATGTTATCGAACAAACTCTCCTTTCAAAAGATGATCTATAAATTTTGTTCGTGTCAACATCACCCTTTCAGCGTTGAATAATTAAATTAATTTTGTAAGTTGGAGCATTCAGTTTGCGGTGTTGCACCTTCGCTTCACAAGTAACTCGGTTTCAGGCTCAATATCAGCGCACCTGATGGGTTCATATTAGCTCACCTGATGGCTTATCCATACATTGAAGACACCTGTACAAGCTTAAACAGTCTGGCCTACGTCTTCTCATTTCCGCAAGTCGTCCTTAGTAAATACAGGCGCCTTTTTCATTGTGTTTGGAGATGATGTGTGGTGTGTGTGTGTGTGTGTGTGTGTGTGTGTGTGTGTGTGTGTGTGTGTGTTCATGTACGCGCATGTGTTATGCGTCTACCTGGCCTTTTGAAAGAATTTTCGTGAGCGTTTGACACTGCTGCACTAACACGCCGAATACACTACGACATATTATGCACTTCGCCCGACACAAGCTCAACTCTGTGTGTCAGAAGGAAAAGTTAGTTCTCAGTATGTTGTCCCTGCATGGTCCGTTGTCCGTTGCCCATTTCAAACAGAATGTTGATGATGGCGTCAGCTATGACGAATAGGTGAATGAAGCCGATAACAATAATGTAATTAGCCCAGTCTATACACCGACACTACAATTATATGTCTGGCGCCCGCTGCATGGACCCCGTG
The DNA here is from genome assembly GCA_018292915.2 of Batillaria attramentaria. Taxonomy (NCBI): domain Eukaryota; kingdom Metazoa; phylum Mollusca; class Gastropoda; family Batillariidae; genus Batillaria; species Batillaria attramentaria. Next base: position 512,600 of record JACVVK020000228.1, read on the forward strand.
GTGACAGTGCTCCATGTGGGCCAGATGATGTTATATTTAGGGGAAGTGTTATCTGGATATTGTACTTTACTTTGACATCACTTTCAGCGGGTTGCTCAGAAAACTCGACAGGAGACACGTTGGAAAGGTAGATGAAACGCAAACAAACTATTGCGATGATAGTCGTAGCTCTAGTAGAATGGATTAACTAATGACAAGGAGATTAATACGTTACTGGTTAACATTATTATTCGCTGTAGATGCTGAAGCGCCGTTACAAATCCCCTGATGCGCATGGGGTTGGTTTGGAATTTTTACTTACCAAAACGAGTCAACATTTACATGCAGACGCGTTTACGGCGCATCTATCCCATTCGTTTACACAAAGGTGGGTGGATGGGTGTTTGGGAGTTTAACGTCCTTTACCTTTGCCACGTGGGGGTGATATCAAAGACGGGTCAACGAGAAAAAGCCAGCACAAATATTTGGCCCCAGCCGGGATTCGATCGTGTACACAAGCAGACATAAATATCAAGTGTGTGCGTTAATAATCCCATTCCATTTTTGATGTGCCGTGAAATGGAAAACAAGTACATGCCATCCATGCAGGAGGGAAAGAAAAGAAATGTGTGGCGGTGTACTTATAAATATAGTGATTTGTTTCTCCCTGGCGTAGCGGCCCGAATTTCGCTTGATAATAAAATTAAAAAAATGAATCACATTAATTTTCTACTGCGCCTTTCTTGACAATCAACTCACCGCTCATTCACACATCACTCACTCGCACATAAAACACATCCTTACACAGCACGTACTACGTTACATGAATCAATAGAGCGCCAGCTGGAACGGGTAGGTTTTAGGATGTAGGTTTTAATTTGAAGAAGTTAACTTACACTTACTATGAAAATCAGTATTGGGACAGAAAGAAGTACAAATACAAAATACAAATTACACATAAGAACGGAGACTTTGGCGAAGACTCTGAAGACGATGAGGACGACGACGGTGAAGATGTTAAAGAGGGCACGTATACAAAAATGTAAACATGTTCTACCTGTCTATATTCACTTAGGATTAGTCTTTCCGTAAGAGTACATCAGTCGCAGTAACCTAGAATCACCCACCGTATAACTACACATCAGTGGCTGTTAGGCAGAAATGTGAGGACTGCTCTCTGGGGGGATTAACGTGACAAGACAGATTAAACGTAATTACTGCGTAAACAAAACAACTCATTTGTCATCATGTCGGGGTGGGTAACGCAAGTAGCGGGTAGGACTGCTCCTATTACACGGGTCGCTGGTTTTAGCCCTCCCTGGGCTTGGCAAAAACATACTCTGCCGTCTTGAACTGTATTGTGCTTTTCGTGCGTGTGGAATCTTTTCAAGCTAGGCGGACGTGACGGGTATCAAATGTTTGTGAGAATCGGCAATACATTGTGAAACTAAAATGGACGCCTAAGGATAAGGAAACAGAATAGAGCAGTGAGCGTAATATTTCAATGGAGTATTGACATCTTGGGAACAACTGTGCAAATAATGCGTGATATATTTGTGCAGCTGCTCCCGTTTTGGTGATAAAATGCACAATGAAGCAGCAACACATGCAACATAAATCGTGCATGCACGTAAGCTCTGTCGTAATCGGATGGAAACACACACACACACACACACACACACACACACACACACACACACACACACACACACACACACACACACACACACACACACACTCTCTCTCTCTCTCTCTCTCTCTCTCTCTCTCTCTCTCTCTCCTTCTCAATGTGATTAACCGTATTTTATTTCTACACCATCTGTCAGGCAAAATAACATCAGGGAGGGGATTCTCAGGTCGCGCGGCTTTGATAACAATAACGCTTCAGCATTCACATTAATACATGCCATGCATTTTCCATGACGTGTGTGAAACTGCGTTCAGAAAGACCATCAACCCCGACCGAGACAAAACAAAACAAAGCACAATAAAACAAACCCAAATCAAACCAAACCAAACCGAACCGAACCGAAACGAAACGAGACGAGACGAGACGAGACGAGACGAGACAAAACAAAACAAAACAAAACAAAACAAAACAAGCAAACAAACAAAACATAAAAACAAATCACAGAAATCTAGAAGATATAATGACTGTGTACAGTCGGCTGTAAGACCCTGAACCCTAACTGGCTCCCACTTTACACAAACTTTTTTTTTTTTTTTTTTTTTTTTGTGCGCGTCTTTCAGACTCTTTGTGTGGTGGACAAAAGACGTTAAATCGCCTATCTACCTCAACCCAAGCCCCATTCCTGTGTAACAAGCAGGATATACCCCCCCCCACCCCCTCTAGCTTCAAATCCTGCTTTAAAGCTGGATGTACTCCTTCTAGTCTAAGCCACATATACTCCACCGTCACATGCAAGACTTACTCCCAAGCTGGAAACACTCCACTAATGAAACAAAGCGTTAGTCTGTATGTGCGAACGAAGGTCTGAACTTTGTTTTTCAACGGAAAAGATTCAGCCATACAATGGTTAATAATTATTTGTTTAATCTGCCGTTGCTACAAAAGAGAAGAACTACTGGCAAAAAGCAAGGAAAAACATACTACACTGAGCAACCAAAAAAAAAAATAATAATAACAATGCAAAACCAGAAACAAAATGCAAAGCTCACACACACACACACACACACACACACACACACACACACACACACACACACACACACGCGCGCGCGCGCGCGCACGCACGCACGCACGCACGCACACACAATCTACAATAGAAGTTACTTAGACCGCATACAGTTATAATACATTGAAGCCGTTAAAGAGATCGTATAGGATCAGTATATAATCGGACAGTAAAGAGAGGGAGCATTAAAATGTATGGATGAGATTTACATAATATAGGAAGTGACTAGGAAGTAGCTTAGGGGTACATGGAGACGAGGAAATTTGGTCTAGTGGTTAAGGTATCCCACTTCGGATCCTGAGCTGCCCGGTTCGAATCCCTGGTGGGCAGGAATTTAAATGGATTTTTCCTTTTCCAAATGGAGTCAAAATCACGCACGCCCTCGTGTACACACGCACGCACAAATATCAAGTGTGCACGCAATTTAACATCCCAAGTCCATCTTACGAAGAAGATTAGGTTGTGCTGGGTCGGTGGCGTGGTAAACAGAAATACTGTCGCACGCACCAGAGTGAATAGTAGGGTGTAGGTTTGCAAATAAAGTAGCGCTTAGCCGAAGCAGGCTTTCACTGCTTCGTCCTCCAGTCCAGCGGCGCCATAAGCATTTCAGGAGACATGGATATGTGCGCCGAGGAGAAGTCTACCATACCACAGCATACCATACGGCGGGACGTGCCCCTAAGTATATAGAGCTGGGACGTACCCCCACCCACCCCGTGTTACACCGGCCCAACTCACACCTCACATCCTCACAAAAACAGATAATCCGACAAACAGAAGGAAGAGAAAGACACGCAGACAAACTCTCCACACAGCATCTTGTAACCAGAATGCGAGTAAACATACTTCAGACACCTTGCAAAACCACCGCTTCAAATTCAAAATCTTTATTATCCCAAAATTAATGGGAAATTCGGTTGTGGCGGACAAATAACGAACAACCAGACAATAAATGCAACTAAACACGAAAGACACGTAGACTGATATTTAACACACTTTAAAAGTAGATACAGATTTCAATTAAGTATCACCTAAATTACTTCTTAATATTAATATTGTGCACCATTTAAAACAACTATCAAATTACATTAAATATACATCATCATGTTAATACACTATCACCTATCCACCAAACCCGGTTCATATAATCACAGTAAAATTTGACATTCACTGAATATTCATTGAATAATACTAGCGTTAGTGCATGAATGAACATACAAGTCCTGTGCCCATTGATACGAACTGAGTGGATGCTGTCAGTCTAAGCATGCACCATAAACACTAAAGGGGCCCGATATGCCTGCCGCTACACAAACGTGACGATCGACTGAGGAGTTGTTGTATGGTTGCTGCTTGTTTAGAGACACATCTACCGACAACATGGCAAAAAGACAGTAAGTCCATGATGTCATTTGAGGGGAAAAGGGGTGATTTCATGATGAAAGACAATGACGTAATAATTTTTTTCCACAAAATGACGTCATGGAATTACCGTGTTTTCCACTGCAGGGCAGAATTATTAGCGACAACTTCACCCGGCAAGCCCCGAGGCCAAAACCCCGCCACTTTTCTCTGCCGTATGACGGCAAAACACAGTAAATCAATGACGTCACATGTTTTAGATGAAAGAGATTGTGGTCTGTTTCCTCAAAAGGGCGTCACTGGACTTGCTGCTTTCTTCCTATGTTTTCAGCCATACAGAACAACACGTGCGTCCCTCGTTTTGGTGACTGGCAAGAAAGTTTGCCAGACAATGCCAGTGTTGTGCTCTTTATACGTCGGCACGCGACTGTAGTGGAGTGTAGTGGTCTTTATCTATCCTAAGAAATCGAGCTTAAAGTTTGACATTTAATGATACAGCTAACTTAAGTTTGAGAACAGTTGCCCTTCTGAGCGCGCCTAAACCCTATGAACAGCGTGTCTATAGATCAATACACGCGGCCGTCTGCAAGCTGTGCGAGCTAGAATTCAAACTCAGCGATTGCCCTCAACGCTAGCTGACTCCTCGATATTCGCGTCGCGTAAAGCTTTCTTTTAGCTCTGTGCCGGCCTGTGAGAAGTTGGCACATCAGGTGTCTATAAGTAGTATGAAGTAAGACTGCCGACCGAGCTTAGATCGGACGGTTTGTGTGCTGAGGCTTCTTGAAGACTGACCTTTGACATGGCGCCACTTAGACAGTGTACTGGCCGGCATAGCCTTATCACAAGCCAAGGGCAAAACGTACAGCAAAAACCGAGGCGTCTGCTGTTGTTTTTGCGGTCACTGGCTGTGTAGGAGAGCTGCGGGCCGTTTCAACTCTCGTTCGCAGAACCAGCAGGCGGCAGTGTATCGCATACAGAGCTCTACACGTCATTGATGCAGGCTGTTTCAGGCGTTAATCACCTAGAAATCATTGACCAGATCAAAAGTTGTCAACCCCGCCCCCCCCCCCCCCCCCCTCTCTCTCTCTCTCTCTCTCTCTCTCTCTCTCTCTCTTTCTCTCCGGGTCGGTTGAGCAGTAGAGCACTGGACTTTCGGTGCTTTGGTCGTGAGTTCGATTCCTGGCGGTGGTGGAAAAAGACGTTAAACTCTAAAACACCCACCCATCCTGTCTGTCTGTCTGTCTGTCTGTCTGTCTGCCTGCCTGCCTGCCTCTCTCTCTCTCTCTCTCTCTCTCTCTCTCTCTCTCTCTCTCTCTCTCTCTCTCTCTCTCTCTCTCTGTTCTAAGGCAGCCATTCTCTGTTCTTAGCGCTCTTTTCTTCAGTTCGGCGCGGCCGCAAGTGTGGACGAAGTAACAGACTCTGCGTGCCTCAAGAATGGCTGGCTGGCTCATAGCTTACTATGACAAAGGGACATAAGAAGGAAGCTAGGGATCTGTGAAAATTGTCAAGAACTAGGGAGTTGCTTCCCATTCAACTGCCTGAATGCAACCACTTTTATTGCACCTATCTTTTATTGCGAATAGCGATGTATTTATACACAAAGGTGACGTTTGGAACACAGCGTGTTTCACAGCGCGTGATCGTGTCAAGATTCACCCACAGACTGAGAAGCATCACGTGGCGGGGGTATATTCCATTATTTTTGCCAAAAATTTTGTGCTATGCTCTGTAGGTACTGGTGACAGTAACAAGAAGGGACACAACCAGTACGGTGAGCGGTACAGAAGGCGGGTTGCCTCCCTTGTAATTAATCGCTGCTGATTATTTAAAACAACAACAGCAACAACAAAAACCCCACGTTTTGCTGTTGTTGTTGTTGTTGTGTTGTTTTGTTTTGTTTTTACACACACACGTTTTCAAACGCAGTCTTCCTCAGATTTTCCAAATCGTATTTCATATGGTTCGAAAGATAATTATAAGCACTTTTATGGAAAAAAAAAAAAACCTACGTTTAAATGAAACGCTACGCAAGTACAAACGAGTTAATGCCAAGGAGCAAAGACACGTGGCATGACGAAACACAACCAGGGAATGTTTGCACAAAACGTTCTTGTGCTTAAAAAAGGGTTCTGATATCAGGTATGTATGTATGTATGTATGTATGTATGTATGTATGTATGTATGTATTTGTCTGGACAACTGTACGTGTACACCTTTCACGTGCGTTTGTCCGTTTGCTTATACTTGGAATTAACCGAATTTTGCCGCTTTTTCTGCATTTTAGCCCATCAGTCATAAATACGTGAGAAAGGTACAAATGTTTTGTAAATATTCGATCAAAGCAAAATAAACCATTACCCTGTTTGTTGTTGTTGTTGTTGTTGTTGTTGTTGTTGTTGTTTGTTCGTTTGTTTCTTGGTTGGTTGGTTTCTTTTTGTAATTTATAGACCACTCAGGAAAAAAATGACATGACAATGAAGCATTTTTCGAAGACGTCCACTCAAATGAAATTAATGGTGTTTGAAGAACAACACGAAATACATACACGCCACACCAGGAACAGTTTCTCTGTTAATGTTGTCTTAGGTCCACAGCCATCTGGAAAAACAGGCCTTCGCGCCTATAAACTCCATAACACTTACACCCTTTTCCGCATGACAGTGAAGGTGTTTGTCTTACATTTACGGGGTATCTGAGCATCTGGTCAATAAATGTCAACATTCAAGGCACAATAGAACGCCAAACTGCAATTCAGGATAAACGATTGCAAAAGGATTCATACTATTTCAAGAGGTCTACATACAAATCTTCGCATCAGGAGATTCAAACGCGGAGCCGCAGACCGGTCACCTCAACCACTAGGCCAAATCCACTTTGGCTAAACTACACAGATCCTGTATATTCCTATTAAACATAGCGCTCCACAGGACACCCTAGAAATGATTTAGAAATGATGGAGAGGAAGATAGAAATAAAGAAACAGAAAAAAGAAAACCCCCGTAGTGTAGTGCTTAGCACTTCGGACTATGGACCGGGAGACCCGGGTTCGAGTCCCAGCCGAGACAAGCGGGATTTTTCCTACCTAGGTCGGCTCCTAGATCCTACCCAGAGCGGGTGTGCTATGGGCCCAATCGGGAGGCTGTTGCTACACAGTCGAACTTCACCCACTTTACGGGTGCGACTTTGGGGGTGCTTCCCTTGGTATGACACGTCTTATGATGTGGATGATTACACGGCCGGCACTGCAGGTGCCGTAGTTCCCGGGTCTGGTTAATGCCAGGATATTTATGACAGGGAGCGTGGAATGCGGCCCTGTCCCGCAGTCCCAAACCACACGGACCTCCACAGCATCATCTCACCATCATCCTCATGCAGAAACCCAGCAGCCAAAGACTCACGTAAAGGGTAAATTTAAACAAATTCCAAAATTTGCAGTGGTAGCAGCGACTTTCTACCCACTGTTCTATCCTCCGTTGTCTGCTAGCTCTTGTGTCAGTCGCGCATAAATACAAACAGTCCACAAGCCAGGATCATTTTCACTGTTTTCATTATTACCTGGCATGAAACTTATCTAGAAAGCCAACAAACAGCCTCAGATTGCTATTTCTTACTCTGGACTTAAATTTTAAAACGGGGGCAAAAAAATTATGTACTATATTTAGACGAATTGCTACTACATGCCCGGCAAGTAATTGTTGTGGTATCGACATTGTGCTAAGAGAATGATGATCGAGTGACAATCCCGTGGATCAAGTTTCTTTTACAACATTCCCAACATTCCCTTTCTCAGACCAACAACAAATCAATTTTGTAAACTCTCTCCGAAATTTTCTTCCCGTCAGGCAGTACAGATAAAAATTCAAAGAGAAATTGCTGCAGCCTAACAGGTATAAGATTTCGCGGAGAAATAAGAACTGATTCTCAAAATACTCCAAGTCAACAAAGTATATTATGTTGAAGATAGTCACAGGTGATGCGAGAAGCAGGAATGCTGTTGAAATTATGACGACAGTCAAAGTTGTTGAAGAGACTTGCTTTGCACGGCCATCGATTTGTTCCGTTCGACCTGTCGTTAGCGTTGTACGAGCTGAAGTCACAGACTTTGCTAGTTTCCAAGCTAGAACCCCATTGCCTGAGATCAGAAATGCGAAAGGAAGCAAGGCGTACAGAAACAGATCAACGTACAACCAAATGTTAATATAAAAGTACTGATAGTCCGAGGAAGCAAAGAAGCAGATAGTCTCACTGCTGTTATCTCTACGCACCAAATCAAATCCGTACAGATTGTGCGAGTATAGTAGTGAGAATGTCAAGAATAAGAAGCTAACCACAAGCTTGGATTTTGTTTGTGTACACAACACGTTCACGCGGTGCGGCCAGACGACTGAGGCAGCTCTCTGCAAGGTCAACGCAACCAGAATCCATGACGATACAGCCGCAAAGACGTTGAACATCCACCCAATCGTCTTACAGGTCAAGCCGTGGAGATTCGACAGGTCAAAGTCAAAGGCATTAGCCAGCCAAATACGGACAAGCCCAGTGTAGAGGAAGCCAGAGTCGGACACGGCGAGAGCCGTCAGATACACGTTCAACGCGGACCATCCTGACTGCATACGACGCATTATAATGATCGTCATCACGTTGCCAAACGTTCCCAAGGAGAGAATGAACGGCGGGTAGATTTTCCACAGCCATACCACGATCGTCTGCAACGTGTCTGATGTTCTTCTCGCCTCGTCCGTAATGTTGTGTGGTGAGTTTTTGTTAAGGATGTCCCTTGTTTCTGTCACTGAGAAACTTGACAGAGTAAAATGTTCTGCCATGTCCGATGTCTGATTGTTCTCGGAAACAGTTGATGTATCAGCTGAGGTCGGGTATAAAACAGTCAAGTACGGCAGAGATTTCGGCTGGACACAAATAATCTTAGAAAATCGAGAAGCTGAATGTTTTAGGATATATATTTTATGTTTTTTATAAAATGAATATTTACTGATGTAACCGCTATTTCACTGCCGGATACCGCTGTCAAGCTGTTCTGAAGTTGAACTGGAAATTAATGTGTGTGTGTGTGTGTGTGTGTGTGTGTGTGTGTGTGTGTGTGTGTGTGTGTGTGTGTGTGTGTTTAAAAAGGCTTGTTTAAAAATTAAGATTCTCTTTTCTTTTTCAGACTGTTCTATTTCAGTACACGGAAATCGGAAATAAAGCCACCTAAGTCAGGTGGAGTCATTATCCGACATCATGTTCGATCCATGTGCTTGTTCTGTGATACAAAAATTGATTCAGCAAACTGTGCAGGAACTGAATGCGTTTGATAATCATTTGATAATTTTCTGCCAAACACCACTAAATATCCAACAGCGTCAAAAATAAATGAACTGAAATAAAACAAAAACTATTAAATGTTAAAAGAAATTTTAAAAAGTACGAAATTATTCTTTAGATACGCAATACACTGTCACAATATCAATCGACTCTCTCTCTCTCTCTCTCTCTCTCTCTCTCTCTCTCTCTCTCTCTCTCTCTCTCTCTCTCTCACATAAAAACTTCGATCGCATTCGCTTCAGTCCCAGTAGAGGAAGTGATGAGAGCTGTTCACTTTACTGAACTTCTTCAAGTTATTTTTCATTCTGATGGTCGGTACTTGCCATACGCCAGATCGTGTGTGTCAGTGGAAACAGATTTTTCCTGGCCCGTGATCGTCTTGAATATCCAGTCCAGATATTCCTGTCTCATAATCCGTTATGCGGTTCTTTTTTGACATGTGTACAAACGGAATCCCAGTTCTGCCATGATTCATTGTGAAAACTGACAAGAACGACAGCAGTGATGGTACACCTTTCTTTCCGTCACACACACACACACACACACACACACACACACACACACACACACACACACACACACACACACCCTGAAAAATTGATAAATTCCACCACAAACGACAGTACTGGATGGGATCTGTGCAAAATGCTTCCACATCAAGCGACTGAGGCTGATTTGCTCTCCAAGTGTTCCACTTTTGTGGTAATAATCTTGGGGTGTGACCCGAGTGTGATGGAGAGAATGTGCAAATGACCTAGCTGGCAGAGCGTTGGACCCTCAATGCTCATGTTGTGAGTTCAAATCTCGAGCCGGCTGAGAGCCAAACACAGGTGCTGGCTTTTTGTTATTGTTGTTGTTGTCGTTGTTGTTATTGGTGGTGGTGTTGTTGTAAAGTGCAAGAAAACAGGAAAAAAATTCCTTTGAATATGCAGTTCATTGTCTCAGATGTCAAATCTTTAGTTCGATCCCGGCTGGGGCGAAATATTTGTGCTGGCTTTTTCATCGTTGCCCCGTCTTTGATATCACCCGTATGCGGTGGAAAAGGACGTTAAACCCCAAACACCCACCCCCACCCCACCCCACCTCTCTCTCTCTCTCTCTCTCTCTCTCTCTCTCTCTCTCTTACACAGAAACAAAACCTTCGATCGCTTCAGCTTACCCCCCCCCCCCCCTCTTTCACGACGCTCCTCTCTACGAGCTGTCATTTCTATGAAATCGAATCCTAACATTAATCGAGATTTCGTTTCATGATCATCTGATCAGTTTTGTTGTTGTTATTTCTTTCTTTCTTTCTTTCTTTATTTATTTATTTTACTTTATTTTTTTCAGGGGGGGGGGGGGGGGGGGGGGGGGGGGGGGGGGCTGGGGGGTCAGAAGAAGTTACATTGTCCTACATACACGCCGTACCTTGTTTTCTTTCGTATTCCGTCTCTGGAGGCGAACTGGGTTACCTGACAGAGTGTCTGACTATCTGTTTGTGTCGTGAGTTCGAATCCCAAATGAGAGCTTAACCTTGTGCTGGATTTTATTTTTGTTTGTTTTGGTTAGCTTATTTGTTTTGTTGTTGTTGTTGTTTAATTTGCTGTTTTGTTTGGGGGGGTGGGGGGGGGGTAGGGGGGCGGAGTGGGGTTCGTGTTATTTGTTGGTTTTTTATGGGGGCGGGGGTGAGTGGTTGTTGTTGTTGCTGCTGCTGCTGCTGTTCTTGTTTTGCTTTTCGTATCCTCTCCGGCGCGTAAATTAGGTCGTCAGAGTTACTTCCCTTACTTGCGGTAAAATTAACCTTGTGGTGGATTTTATTTTTGTTTGTTCTGGTTTGCCTGTTTCTTTTTTATTTGTTTCTTTTGTTACGTTTCCTGCTTTTTTTTTTCTTCTTTTTTTTTTTTTTGGGGGGGGGGGGGGGGGTGCGTGTTTTTTGTTTGTTTGTTTGTTTGTTTTTACGTGTTTACGCGGAGGGCGGGGGGGGGGGGGTGAATGGTTGTTGTTGTTGCTGCTGCTGTTGCTGTTCTTGTTTTGCTTTTTGTATTGTTTTGTCTTGTTTTGTTGTTGTCATTTGTGTCGTTATTGGTTGTGGTTTGTTTGTTTGTTTGTTTGTTTGTTTGTTTGTTTTGGAAGATCACTTCGCAATATTTATGATGTTATCATCAACCTGTCAACAACAAACCAACAAGGATCACGTCTGTCGGAGCCAGGAGAACGAATCAATTATTATTAATCTTTAAGCACTCTAATTCTCACTTCTTCCAGACTAAACTTGATACTGGTTGGACACCTGGGCGCTGGAAAAGTTGCGAACGCTACGAAAAGCAAACGCTGAGTGACTGTTCACGTCAGCGTGCCAAGCGTTTCGGATCCCATGGGGCCTTGTGCGACGCTAATACTCCACCAGGTCTCTTGTGTGGCTTCATCCTTTTTATACTGTTTCCATAGTAACATCATAGGACGGGATAAAAATTCCACGTTCAAAGGCACGTCGATCGCATTCTCCGCACAGACATGATGCAAGGTTAGTGTAACTCTGACAATAACAACATTGTTACTGGCGCCGCAGTGAGTGCCTCTGTGTGTGTGTGTGTGTGTGTGTGTGTGTGTGTGTGTGTGTGTGTGTGTGTGTGTGTGTGTGATATTTGTGTCCAGGCATGTTTTTTTTTCCGAAAATGCTCAACCGAATGGCTTCCGATTTGGGGGTCTCCGAATATATCAAAGTCTTTAATTTGAGCAACCAAGCGATTTGTGATTGCTTTAGTGATTTGGGAGTTATCGCCCATTTGAGAAAAGTTGGTTGTCTCGCGTTTACAGGCGTTATATTTATTTAAATCACTCCGATTTGGGGAAGTAGATAGCATGAATGCGGACTCTGAACAGAAGTAGTCCCTCTTACACTTTCGACGTAAACCGTACCTAATTTGACAGCGCAGGTAATCCCATTTTAGATCTCAAAATCGCACACACTGTATGCAGATAGTGGGTCTCTGATTCAACCGATTGGCTTCAATTTGGGGTCTCTTTAAAAATCAAGACGTTTGAATAGAAGATCCGATTGCTTAGGCGATTTGGGAGTTATCGCCCTTTGGAGAAACGTTGGTTGTCTGGCGTTTGCAGGCGTAAAATGTATTTAAATCACTCCATTTTGGGGGTGTAGATAGCACAAATACGGACTCTGAACAGGGTGGATGTTTTGATTTAGTCGCACTTACACTTTTGACGTAAACGTACCTCATTTGACAGCGCAGATGAACCCATTGTAGATCTCAAAATCGCTACTACTGTATGTAGATAATGTGTCTCTGATTTCATACAAAAATATACGGGGGGGGGGGGGGGGGGGGGGATGCAGCCGTTATCATCAGTTGAAAGTTTATGCTCCAAGAGCATTTATTTCCTCCACAAGCCACACGTCTCAAAACTCAAAGAAACGAAGCACGCATCATTTTTCCGACGTCATATTTCCGATTGATGTTATCCTGGCGTTCCTTAGGAAACTCGCGCGTGCACACAGGCACGCACAGAGAGAGAGAGAGAGAGAGACTGGCTGACTGACTGACTGACTGAAACATTTATTTCAGGATAAAGACTTGTAGGCATGGCCTGCCTATTTTACAAGCTGTCCTGCTAATCTAGGAACACTAAAAAAAAAAAAATAAAAATAAATAAAGGCTAACATGATAAAAAAAATGTATACCAGGCACAAAGGGAGTAAATCTAATAAGAAAATAGAAAAAAAAAATAAAAAAAATAAACATGCAAAGATACAAAGAAGCGCAGGAAATTCAAAGGAAACACATCGGAAAATAGGTGAAGAAGTAGACAGCATGGTGTTTGGAGAGAGAGACAGAGAGAGAGACAGACAGAGACAGAGACAGACAGAGACAGAGAGAGATTGTGTGTGTGTGTGTGTGTGTGTGTGTGTGTGTGTGTGTGTGTGTGTGTGTGTGTGTGTGTGTGTGTGTGTGTGTTTCCGCGCGCACATATACACACAGACAAGCGCGCGTCAAAGAGGGAGGGTGATAGAGTGGGTGTTTCTCTTCTCCAATACCAGGCCTTCGGGAAGTAACTCTGTCAAAGGGGAACGACTTTGTTACAAAAGTTCATTCACCCATGTAGAACCTCGCATACGCCAAAAAGTTAGTGACGTCAACCAGCTAGGCGAGCGAGGTTTTGCGAGCACAAAGAGGCGCGGAAAGGGTTTCCAGTACTTTCTTTATGTCAGCATGCTTGATGTCAGTGAGCTTGCGTGAGCTTGCGTATGTGTGCACCCGGGCAGAGCATACATGACACAATGACCGCGACGACAGCAGGTCACTGAATGGAAACAACATACTGGGAAGGTGGCCATCTTGTTACGTGTTGCTGTGTTGAGCACTAGGGATCTAGGTAATTAAATCTGTTTGTCACTAGACTGTGACTAAACTATTATCAGACCCGACTTAGGATACTTTTAGGGTTGTATGCGTTCGGCCTTCCGGGTTTCTGCAGTCGCGCCGAGAAGAAGCCAAGCGCGAAGACGAAATGTGCTACCGTCGATTGGTAAAAAAGGCCTAAACGATTATCAAATACATGCCGCTTAGGACCTTTTACCAAATGCCGGGAGTATTATACGGACACCAGAAGAAGAAGAGACACAAGAGAAGCCAGGTATTGCGGGGTGTTTGGTTGGTTGATAGGTTGGCTGGTTTCTTTTTGGCTCACATGTGTAACAACGTGAGTCTATGAAACGACACGTCAATGAAGCATTCCTCGAAGACGTATACTCAAATGAAATGAATTCTGTTTTACGAACAACATGAAATACATACATGCCACACCATGAACAGGTTCTCTGTTGTCTTAGGTCTACAGCCATCTGTAAAAATAGGCATTCGCGCCAATAATCTCCATGGCGCTTACACTCTTTCCCGTATGACAGTGAAGGTGCGATTTCTCCCATTTACGGTATTTGAGCGTCTGGTCAATATATGTCAACATACAGCGCACAGTGAAATGCCAAACAGAACTAACGGATAAGTGACTTCATTAAAAAGGAATCATACTGTCTACGTATAAATCCTTACTCAGATAAGCATTACTGGCGATAATCTTTTTTACAGTCCCATTTCCGTAGGCTACTCCCATTTCCGTTGTCCCATTTTCGTAGTCATGGAATTCGGTCTGGTCCCCCTGGGGGAAGCGCGTCGCCATAGTGCAGTGGCTTCACTTTTTGGCTGCATACATATGGTACGTAATTGTTTTACATTCCGTGCCCCCTCCCCCATGCGATCTCTAACATGTATACTTAATAATTATAAGATATATAGATGACAAATACTTATCTTTAATACATCATGACTCCTTAGATGACTGGATGCCGTACGAAGCCTTATTTAACATTTAGACCTTTTTCTAACAAATGTTTAGGACAGCAGTTACAGTTCGAGCCTTCAACGTAGGTATGTATTAATGTTTAGTACGTATATATGTTTGTGTGTCTGTCTGTATGTTTGTAAGTTGGTATGTATACATGTATGTGTGTATTTTAAAAAAAATCTGCTAACAATGCGATCTCTAACATGTATACTTAATATTTCTGCCTAGAATGAGATCTCTAATATGTGTGCTTAATATTTCTCTTTAGAAGACAATCACTAACTTAATATTTCTGCTTAGAATGCGATCTCTAACATGTATACTTAATATTTCTGCTTAGGATGCAATCACGAACATTTGTACTTGATATTTGCGATCTCTAACATGTATGCTTCATATTTCTCTTTAGGATGCAATCACGAACATGTATACTTGATATTTGTGCATGAGCATGTAGGCAAAGGTGAGACAGGCACCATCAACGAGTCTGCACGTGACTTTGACTCGATTTGATAAGGGTAAAAACTCCGCGCGCCGTGGAATTTCCTCGTGACCCAGGCACTGTGAGCATACACAAACCCTGTCAACTGGGCGATTTCAGCAATTTGTTTTAATGGGGTCTCCCTCAAATGTTTCCTAATCGTGTTTGGTATGGATTGAAAGATAATTATAGGCACATTTTTGGAGAAAAAATCGATTTGAGAAAGTGAGAGCGGGGATAACATGGGTTGTGGGTGCTCGGTAACAGCGTCCTCAAGCGCCCGGGGTCTAGGTGTGTAGATGGCCAAAGTAAGCAACAGCTCTACACAAACTCTGGGTGCATGGTCGTGAAAACGTTAATCACTGAGCCTAATCCCGTTTATGCTATGGGGCTGATGTGTGACGAACTCCCGTGGATTGAGTTTCTGATACAACATTCCCAACATTCCTAGCTCTCTCAGAACGACAGCAAATCAATGTCTTAAACTCTCTCCGAAATTTTCTTCCCGTCAGACAGTACAGATAAAAATTCAAAGAGAAATTGCTGCAGGCAAGCAGGTATAAGATTTCGCGGAGAAATAAGAACTGATTCTCAAAATACTCCAAGTCAACAAAGTATATTACGTTGAAGATAGTCACAGGTGATGCGAGAAGCAGGAAATGCTGTTGAAATTATGACAACAGTCAAAGTTGTTGAAGAGACTTGCTTTGCACGGCCATCGATTTGTTCCGTTCGACCTGTCGTTAGCGTTGTACGAGCTGAAGTCACAGACTTTGCTAGTTTCCAAGCTAGAACCCCATTGCCTGAGATCAGAAATGTTGAAGGAAGCAAGGCGTACAGAAACAGATCAACGTACAACCAAACGTTAGTAGAAAAGTACTGGTAATCCGAGGAAGCAAAGAAGCAGATAGTCTCACCGCTGTTATCTCTACGCACCAAATCAAATCCGTACAGAATGTGTGAATATAGTAGTGAGAATGTCAAGAATAAGAAGCTAACCACAAGCTTAGATTTTGTTTGTGTACACAACACGTTCACGCGGTGCGGCCAGACGACTGAGGCAGCTCTCTGCAAGGTCAACGCAACCAGAATCCATGACGATACAGCCGCAAAGACGTTGAACATCCATGGGATCGTCTTGCAGGTAAAGACGTGGAGATTTGCCAGGTCAAAGTCAAAGGCATTTGTCAGCCAAATACGGACGAGCCCAGTGTAGAGGAAGCCAGAGTCGGACACAGCGAGAGCCGTCAGATACACGTTCAACGCGGACCATCCTGACTGCATACTACGCATTATAATGATCGTCATCACGTTGCCAAACGTTCCCAAGGAGAGAATGAACGGCGGGTAGATTTTCCACAGCCATACCAGGATCGTCTGCAACGTGTCTGATGTTCTTCTCGCCTCGTCCGTAATGTTATGTGGTGAGCTACTGAGGAGGATGTCCGCAGTATCCGTCACTGAGAAACTTGACCGAGTAAAATGCTCTGCCATGTCCGATGTCTGATTGCTCTCGCAAACAGTTGCTGTAACAGCTGAGGCCGGGTATAAAACAGTCAAGTACGGCAGAGATTTCGGCTGGACACAAATGATCTTAGAAAACTGAGAAGCTGAATGTTATCGGATATATATTTTGTGGGTTTTTTTTTAAATGAGTATTCAGTCAACCATGTAGCTGCTATTTCACTGCCGGATATCGTTGTCTCAAGCTGTTCTGAAGTTGAACTGGAAATTAACTCCTTCCGTTTGTACGATAGCGTGTCATTTTTTTTTTTTTTTTTTTTTATAGAGGATTTTGTAGAGTTCCGCGAGCCCGTGCCTACGTGTGTGTGTGTGTGTGTGTGTGTGTGTGTGTGTTGAGAGAGAGAGAGAGAGAGAGAGAGAGGGTGAGTTGGTGGGTGGATGTTTGGGGGTTTAACGTCCTTTTCCACCACATAGGGTGATATCAAAGACGGGGCAACGAGAAAAAAGCCAGCACAAATATTTGGCCCCAGCCGGGATCGAACTCACGACCCGAGCATTAGAAGTCCAACGCTCTACCATTCGACCACCCCGGCTCCCCGAGAGAGAGAGAGAGAGAGAGAGAGAGAGAGAGAGAGTTTCTTTATGCTTGCTATTTGTTTTTTTTTTTCGTCTTCTTTCTTCTTCTTCTTCTTTCTTGCATTTCCTTTTGTGTTTGTCATTGTAGTCTTTATTTTTTGTTATTGTAGCAACGACTGATTGAAAATTAATCATTGTTTGATTAAACCACTTCCGTTGGAAAATAAGCTTCGTTCGTTTGTTCGCACTCTCTCTCTCTCTCTCTCTCTCTCTCTCTCTCTCTCTCTCTCTCCCTCTCTCGCTTTTTCTCTATCTCTCTCTCTCTCCCCCACAAAAACAAAACCTTCGATCGCGTCAGCTTCCCCTCCCCCCTCCCCCCCTCTCTTTTATGACGCTCATTCGACGAGCTGTCATTTCTAAGAAATCAAATCCTAACATAGAGTTTCAAATACAGGATCCAAGATAATTCTGAGAGTTCACGAAGGCAGCGCTTTGCTGTTACACTCATTCGACAACATTGAAGATGATTTCAAAGAGTTCCCCGGAAAACAGTCCACTCAAACTTTCACTCTTTTATATGTGATTCCGGATTCGAACCATTGGGCCTTGCGCGACGCTTCTACCTCACAAGGTCTCCTGTGTGGCTTCAGTCTTTTACGTGTTGCTATGCTGAGCACTAGAGTTCTAGGTAAGTAGATCTGTGATTGTCACTAGACCGTGACTAGACTATAATCAGACCCGACTCAGGATATTGTTAGGGTTGTATGCGTTCAACCTTCAGGGTTCCTGCAGTCACGCGGAGAAGCAGACAAGCATGAAGACGAAATGTGCTACCGTCGTGTGGTAAAAACGGCCTAAACGATTATCAAATCCATGCCGCTTAGGACGTTTTACCAAATGCCGGGAGTATTATACGGACACAGTACCATCGCCAAGAGAAGCCAGGTATTGCGGGGTGTTTGTTTGTTTGTTTGTTTGTTTGTTTGTTTGTTTGTTTGTTTCTGTTGATGTTTCAGGTGTTGTCTACTGGATCACACACACACACACACACACACACACACACACACACACACACACACACACACACACACAGAGGAACATACTTACTGACGGGCAGGCAAAGGCCAAGTGAATTTGTTAAAAAGTGGACAAGATACATTTCTGAATGCATTTTGGACGCTAAATAGAGATCAGAAATAAAATACGATAGCCGTAATGCAAATTTGCTTCACCCCTAGACCCCAAAATGCTAGCCCGACGCCCTGAACAATAAAGAGGTCATTGGAAATGGGGGGTTCCTCCTCTTTTATATGGCCATCAACATTTGCAGAAATGCTTCTAGTGTCTGTTTTCAGGTACAGCTTTAGCCGAAGCCGTTAGGATCTATGTGCCGATAACCGACCCAAGCACTGAAATCTTCATAACAATCGAAGTACAGTTGCTGCTGCACTAGTCAACATAGTTTGTCACTTGTGTTTTGCGTCATACAGCGTATCAGTGTTCTGACGCGCAAGTCTCGAGAAGAGTTTCCTCACCCAAATGACGTCAATCGAAGGCACTGTACCACAGACCTAAAAAAAGATAGACCCCTTGCGGTGCTGGAAGTGTGACGCCGCCGCGCTACATACAAATCTTCGCATCAGGGGCCGGGGTCACGACGCGTGAGTAAAAAGTGTTCGTAGCAGTGTTCGTATCAACGTTCGTAGGGCAAAACTGAACGTAGCAAAGAACACTACTTACGAACACATTTTCGCGGGTCACGACGTGCACGTTGGCTGTTTCTTAGCTACGTACGGAAACTCGCCCTTTCCTATTTCAGACGTGCGGATTTTCCCCAAAACAAAATGGCGGCAAGCTGGAATCTCATTGACAAGAAACAGCGTAAAAAACCCGATGTCAATTTTTCTGACGCAGAATTCCGCGTCTTATTTGATGCAGTACAGGAACATCATAATGTATTGTTTGGAACTCTGAACGGGACTGCTGTCACTGTTTATGGAAAGAAGACATCGACTTTACTCAGTAACCCCATCCAGAGATATATATGTGTGTATAAAAATAATAAAAAGTAATAAAGGAATTTAAAATAACAAACCAACCAACAAGTAAGAAGAAGAAGAACACTTATAGTGTTGTGATGAATTTTATTTTGTATTTTTGTGTTTTTTGTATGAAGATGAAGATGAGAATGAGTATGAAAAGTGAGGTGAAGCAATGGTTGATCTTTAGTTTATATCATTGTGAGATTGTTGTCTGGTGTGGTGTATGTGGGTGTTGTGTATGGTTGTTGTGGTTTTGCTGTAGGGTGTTTGAAGTGTGATGAGGATGTTGTGGGTGCAGGTGCAGATGTGAATAATTTGTGTGTATGTGTAGATAAGGGTGGTGTAGATATGGTTGTGGAAGGTAGTGGTATGGGTGTATGGTTAATAGTGTTGCAGGTGTACTAAATTGCAATTGTAGTGTGTATCAGTATGCATGTGTGTTGATTAATGTTTGTCAGTATGAGCATGTGTTGCTTTGTTAGGTGTTTGTAAAAGTGGTTGGTGAGGGCGTCTGTATGGTTATGTGGCTGGGTTTGGAAGCAGAGTTTTTTTTTATAACTGTAGAAAGGAATAAATACTTACTGGCTGGTTTTGTAGGGATATTGAAAAAAACTCTGCTCCCAAATCCAGTCACACACCCATACACACGCCCTCGCCAACCACTTTTACAAACACCTCCGAAAGCAACACATACTCACACTGACAAACACTAATCAACACACCTACAACACTACTAACCATACACCCATACCACTACCTCCCACAACCATATCTACACCACCCTCATCTACACATACACACAAATTATTCACATTCACATCTACACCTGCACCCACAACATCCTCATCACACTTCAAACACCCTACAGCAAAACCACAACAACCATACACAACACCCACATACACCACACCAGACAACAATCTCACAATGATATAAACTAAAGATCAACCATTGCTTCACCTCACTTTTCATACTCATTCTCATCTTCATCTTCATACAAAAAATACAAAATAAAATTCATCACAACACTATAAGTGTTCTTCTTCTTCTTACTTGTTGGTTGGTTTGTTATTTTAAATTCCTTTATTACTTTTTATTATTTTTTATACACACATATATATCTCTGGATGGGGTTACTGAGTAAAGTCGATGTCTTCTTTCCATAAACAAACCTTTCTTTAGATTTCCCCCTTGAAAAATAGAGGTAGGTATGCCTACGAGGCTACGATATCGAAGTTGGAGCCAAGATCGGTATCGAAGTTGGAGCCAAGATTATGTTTTCTCCCAAACCTACCACACAGCATCACACGTGAAAACCAAAATCGCCGCATCCACGACGTGTGTAAATTTAGTATAGAATCCGCATGCTTGTAAAAAGTCTCTGTTTGTTTGACCCAACCCTACACTAGCCGCCCGTAAAACATTTTAGCAAAATAAACACAAACGAAGATGTCAGCGACTGACAGGTGGTCTCCCCCATATATTTCGCATGTGTTTTAGGCCTATGGAAAACATAAGTACTTTCAAAGTTCCGGAGAATGAACGAAAGATCTAGTTTGGCTATCACTGCTGTACGTAGGCTACGTAGTGCATTTCGTTCGATGTGTTCAAGTAAAACTAGTACGGAACACAGAAAGATCGAATAGCTGTTCGAGAGATCCAAAGATGGACGCATCCGCTGAATACTTCCTGCTAACTCAGCATTAATCATATCTGCCACCGACGATCCAGCAGAATCTATGTTGTGATATGGTTTTACAATGGTTAGAATGAAGTTCAGCCGGATGATTTTGTTCTGTGTGTGTGTGTGTGTGTGTGTGTGTGTGTGTGTGTGTGTGTGTGTGTGTGTGTGTGTGTGTGTTGTGAATTTAGATGCAGCTAGCCGCTAGCACAGTTTAAGTTACCGTGATTTGTAAAGTTGTCCGAAAAAAAAATTACGCTGTATCTGCGTCAGCCGCGTTTGTTTACTGTTTGTTTACACTGCATGCACACGTACCACTTGAGGTATTTTTTTTTTTCTTTTTTTTTTTTTTGAACAAGAAAGCGAAAAAAAATGGTTGTTTTTTCAACAGGAATACCAAAAGAAGTTCAGCCGGATGATTTCTGATTCCAAGGTCTTTGCTACGATTGTACTTACGAACGGGGGAAGGCAGGCGTAAAGTTACGAACAGACCTACGAACAAAACTGCCGTACGTACGCGTCGTGACTCTCGATTTTCGTACCGAAAACGTTCGTACCGCTACGAACGTTCGTAAAGCCGAAACGTACGCGTCGTGACCCCGGCCCCAGGAGATTCAAACGCGGAGCCGCAGACCGGTCACCTCAACCACTAGGCCAAATCCACTTTGGCTAAACTACACAGATCCTGTATATTCCTATTAAACATAGCGCTCCACAGGACACCCTAGAAATGATTTAGAATTCTTTATGAAAAAAGAAACCAAGCAGCCAAAGACTCACGTAAAGGGTAAATTTAAACAAATTCCAAAATTTGCAGTGGTAGCAGCGACTTTCTACTCACTGTTCTATCCTCCGTTGTCTGCTAGCTCTTGTGTCAGTCGCGCATAAATACAAACAGTCCACAAGCCAGGATCATTTTCACTGTTTTCATTATTACCTGGCATGAAACTTATCTAGAAAGCCAACAAACAGCCTCAGATTGCTATTTCTTACTCTGGACTTAAATTTTAAAACGGGGGCAAAAAAATTATGTACTATATTTAGACGAATTGCTACTACATGCCCTGCAAGTAATTGGTGTGGTATCGACATTGTGCTAAGAGAATGATGATCGAGTGACAATCCCGTGGATCAAGTTTCTTTTACAACATTCCCAACATTCCCTTTCTCAGACCAACAACAAATCAATTTTGTAAACTCTCTCCGAAATTTTCTTCCCGTCAGGCAGTACAGATAAAAATTCAAAGAGGAATTGCTGCAGGCAAGCAGGTATAAGATTTCCCGGAGAAATAAGAACTGATTCTCAAAATACTCCAAGTCAACAAAGAATATTATGTTGAAGATAGTCACAGGTGATGCGAGAAGCAGGAATGCTGTTGAAATTATGACAACAGTCAAAGTTGTTGAAGAGACTTGCTTTGCACGGCCATCGATTTGTTCCGTTCGACCTGTCGTTAGCGTTGTACGAGCTGAAGTCACAGACTTTGCTAGTTTCCAAGCTAGAACCCCATTGCCTGAGATCAGAAATGCGAAAGGAATCAAGGCGTACAGAAACAGATCAACGTACAACCAAACGTTAGTAGAAAAGTAGTGGTAATCCGAGGAAGCAAAGAAGCAGATAGTCTCACCGCTGTTATCTCTACGCACCAAATCAAATCCGTACAGAATGTGTGAATATAGTAGTGAGAATGTCAAGAATAAGAAGCTAACCACAAGCTTGGATTTTGTTTGTGTACACAACACGTTCACGCGGTGCGGCCAGACGACTGAGGCAGCTCTCTGCAAGGTCAACGCAACCAGAATCCATGCCGATACAGCCGCAAAGACGTTGAACATCCACGAGATCGTCTTGCAGGCCAAGCCGTGGAGTGTCGCCAGGTCAAAGTCAACGGCATTAGCCAACCAAATACGGACGAGCCCAGTGTAGAGGAAGCCAGAGTCGGACACGGCGAGAGCCGTCAGATACACGTTCAACGCGGACCAACCTGACTGCATACGACGCATTATAATGATCGTCATCACGTTGCCAAACGTTCCCAAGGAGAGAATGAACGGCGGGTAGATTTTCCACAGCCATACCAGGAACGTCTGCAACGTGTCTTGGGTTCTTCTCGCCTCGTCCGTAATGTTGTGTGGTGAGCTACTGATGAGGATGTCCGTAGTTTCTGCGATTGAGAAACTTGACCTAGTGAAATTCTGTGCCATGTCCGATATCTGATTGTTTCTTGCACACAGTCGCTCTAATAGCTGAGGTCAGGTATAAATAGTAGAGTACCGTACAGATTTTGGCCGGACACAAATTATCTTTCCGAAGCTAAATGTTTTCGGAATATTTCATATTTTTAAAATGAAGATTTTCTCATATAACTGCTATTGCACTAACGGATATCCGTGTATCAAAATGTCGAGCTATTCTCAAGTTTCTCTTTTTGTTTGCTTGTCATTTTCATAGAAGATTTTGGAGACTTCCGCGCCTTAATGCGTACTTGTGTGTGTGTGTGTGTGTGTGTGTGTGTGTGTGTGTGTGTGTGTGTGTGTGTGTGTGTGAGATATCAAGTTTTTTGTTTTCAAGAAAAAGGGGTGGTAAAAAAAAAAATTCTCTCTTCTTTTAAAATTGTTCTATTTCGGTTCACGTCAAAAAAGCAGTCGATGTAAGATGCTGTCACTAATTATTATATTCGGTCCTCTCTCTCTCTCTCTCTCTCTCTCTCTCTCTCTCTCTCTCTCTCTCTCTCTCTCTTACGCTTATACACGGATCTATCGAATGCGCCCCTCATAATTATGAGCAGCATAGGCTCAAATAGATTCCCTCGTGCGTGCGTGCGTGCGTGCGTGCGTGCGTGTGTGTGTGTGTGTGTGTGTGTGTGTGTGTGTGTGTGTGTGTGTGTGTGTGTGTGTGTGTGTTTTGAGCTTAAATATGTAACTTATAGATTTTTCTTTCTTTGCGCATACATGTATTCTCGTAGTATAGCAACGGCAAATTCGAACATGGTATTTCTGCCAAAACTGTTACCGTTGGAAAATAAACATTACTCTCTCTCTCTCTCTCTCTCTCTCTCTCCTCTCTCTCTCTCTCTCTCAGAAACAAAACCTTCGATCGCTTTAGCTCCCCCCCCCCCCCCCCCCGCCTTCACGACGCTGCGCTCGTAGAGCTGACATTTCTAACAAATCGAATCCTGACATAAGGTTTGGAAAACAGGATGCAAGATAATTAACGGAGAGTTCACGAAGGCAGCGCTATGCTCTTACACTCATTCGACCACATTTGACGATGATTTCAAATAGTTCCCAGGAAAACAGTCCAGGCAAGATTTAACTCTTTTAAATTTGATTCCGGAATCGAACCCGCAATTCATTAATCGAGATTTCGAGGCTTGGTCATGATCACCTGATCAGTTTTTTAATGACGGTTGGCGCAAAAAAGGTGATAATTATAATAAACAAACACAAGATAATTATAATTATCTCTTATATTTACCATGATCTCGAGATCACTGTAATCATTTCTAGAGAAAATTGTATCACTTTTTCCCGCCATGCTGCTGTTCTAAGAGCACAAAGAGTGGTCATTGTAATTATCTTTAGAAATATTTACAACGATTAATAATAATAATAATAATTTATTTATTTATATAGCGCTGTAATCTACTTATAAGACAGTCTAAGCGCTAAAAGTACAGGTAAAGGTACAGATAAAAGTCAAGGTTCAGGGCCAGGGCAACTGCACGTATGGTACTTAATAGGGAGATGGAGAAAGACGGAGGCAGGTTAGACGGTGCTTTGAGATGAAAACACGTAGGTTTTTATATTTGTTTTGACGGTTTCGAGGGAGGTTGACTGGCGGAGCGAAAGAGGCAGAGAATTCCAGGCTTTTGGACCTGCGTAGGAGAAGGCTCGAGAGCCAACAGAAGAAAGTTTAGTACGTTGGATTCTGAATATCAGAGTATCGGATGAAGACCGGAGGGAACGCGACGGAGTGTAGAGTTGGAACTAGGTAGGATGGGGCAGAGTTATGATATCAGTGATACTGAATTAGCTGTTACACCAGGTGACTTGGCTGAATACCGACGAGTATTTACTACATGACACAGATCCGTCGCTGAGCTTTAGGGAAGGGACGGATCGCGTCATGGAGCAAATACGAGTGGACAGTTCGGAACAAATTTGTGGTCAACGTGGTATTTCAGCGGTGAGTTCTGTCGCATTCACCGGCACAGTACATTTTCAGCCTGTTTCAGAGATTATTACCAGCATGAGTTGTCTCCGTTGCCGCAACAAGCACGAAGCAGAGCACAAAGTCGCTGCGGTTCTGTGTATGCACGGGGGACAACTCATGCAGGCAATACAATAATCTCTGAAACATGCTGAAAATGTACTCTGCCGGTGAATGCGGCAGAACTCACCGCTTCTGTGCACACTGTGAAATACCACGTTGACCACATAGCTGTTCAGAACTGCACCTTTTTCTTTGTCACCGAGTATTTCAGGGTTTTTTTTCTTCTTAGGTATCACTTGTGTAGGTGCAGATCTCGGCTAGCCGATTTTGGTTCAGTGCCGAGACTAGGCGTAGTGAAACCCGATGGTACGGAGTTGGCTACAAGCACTCCATACCTCTATTTTCCATATCCGGTCTCTGAAGTCAAACTGGGATGAGCTGACAGAGCGTCGGACTTGAACTGCTTGTGTCCTGAGTTCGAATTCTGACCGGGAGCCAAAACTTGTGCGGGCTCTTTTTCTTTTGTTTATTTGTGTTGTTGGTGGTGATGTTATTTTTTGGGAACGTGTGTGTGTGTGTGTGTGTGTGTGTGTGTGTGTGTGTGTGTGTGTGTGTGTGTGTGTGTGTGTGTGTGTGTGTGTGTGTGTGTGTGTGTTGTTGTTGTTGTTGTTGTTGTGGTGGTGGTGTTGTGTTGTGTTGTTCGGTTTTGTTATTGTGGTGTTGTGTTTGTTTGTTTGGGGGTGGGCGGGGGAGGAGGCTGTTTTCTTGTTGGTCGTGGTGTTTGTTTGTTTGTTTGTTTGTTTGTTTAGGGGGTTACGTCACCCTATATACGATATCATCTGCACGTGGTTGAAAAGGACGTTAAATCCGCTAACGACCAATCAGCAAGGCTCAAGTAAGTCCAAGCTAAAATACTGAATCAATTATTACTTTATCAACACTGCCTTCGCTAGCTTTTCCTCTCTACAGCTGCAGGATATTATACCATAGTTTTACTCGCGCAGAATATTTCCACAACTACCGCCCGTTTGTTTCAGTAGAACATTCCAGAGACTAACGTTGCTTTCTGCTTTGACTGGACTGTGGCTAGACTGTGGCTAGACTGTGGCTAGACTGTGACTAGACTGTGGCTAGACTGTGACTAGACTATGACTAGACGAGACTCGGGCTGTTTTCACGCTTGCTTGCATTCAACCTTCCGGGTTCACCCAGTCAGTCACGAGCGGCCAGGCGTGAAGACGAAATGTGCTACCGTCATATGGTAAAAACGACCTAAACGATTATCAATTCCATGCCGCTTAGGAGCTTTTACCAAATGCCGGGAGTATTATACGGACACAGGAATGAAGCAAAGAGAAGCCGAGTATTGCGGGGTTTGTTTGTTTGCTGGTTGGTTGGTTGGTTGGTTGGTTAGTTGGTTGGTTGGTTGGTTTCTTTGTTTGTTTGTTGTTGGCGGTTTAATCGCGTAAGCACCTTTGCAGTTGCACGGGTGCTGCTTATTGGATCACACACACACACACACACACACACACACACACACACACACACACACACACACACACATACGACGGAGGATTATCACGTAGACTCCCGTTGCAGTACACACGTGAGCCAAAAAACCAACATGGCGCCCACACCAGGAGACTGCGAAGTAGCGATCAGCCTTTCAAAACAAACAGATGTCATGTTGAACTCACCCGTCCTGAACTGAACTGACTTGACCTCCATCTCTGAACGTCAGGGGAAGTACCTATTTTTCCCGTTGGGTCGGTCAGCCCCGCTTACTTACGGTTATAGGCGATGTAACATACTTATTCGTCTGTGCTTGTAGCTGTGCATTTAAACGTGAGATCGAGATACACTCAGTCACGCTACGTATTTCTGATGAGCCGTCTCCGTCCTGTCGCAGAGAAGAGCTATAGGTTTTAACTCTGTTGTCATGGCAAACAAAACGTGCTGGATTCAAAATGATCAGCAGTCAGTGTCGAGAAATTTCCGACAACCGCATAGATATGTAGGCAGGCAGGCAAGCAGACGGACAGGACTACAGTCAGTCAGTCAGTCAGACAGACAGACAGACAGACTGTCAGTCAGTAAGGGTTATTGCGTATCTCTCGGCAAGTAAATCTACCAAATCAACCTTTACAACCTGCACAGCCACACTGACATTTCACTTTCCGAGTCAAATCCAAAAAGTTATATGCACAGATGGGAACTTTCGAGAATCTTATCTAAACACTGCCCAGTATGCTGTCACCACGTGACTATAGCTTTTGAATGCTATTAGCCTATTAATTCGTAGCTATATAGTTCACAGGCGCGATCGCAGAAGGAAGTGTTTAGTATTCCCTCTGTATTGAAATGCAGGTCAGGCCGACACACACGTAATTCACAACAAACACTATGTTTGCACGCGTTCAGTCGGGGACGAGTGCAGACAGGTTGCGGATTTGGGCACAGGGAATATCGTGGGTCTGTTGACAGCACGGCTATTCTCTGCACGTACGCTTAAAGCCTCTAGGTTTGTAACGCCGCCGAGACGGAAAACCCCCGCTTTTGAAGCACTAAGACTGTTTGCCAGATAGAATTATGTCTCATTGCCAGATAGAATTATGTCTCATTGCCAGATAGAATTATGTCTCATTTGACCGTCGCGACCGTTTTCGTGACTTTGTGGCTTCCACAAACTGGGACTCGAAAAATCTGGTAAAAATAGTCACCAATCAGCGCCGTCTAGCTGGTCTACAGTCCGCAACCCTATAACGTCGTCTGCTCAGTGGGCGGTACACATTACGCCGGCCAGTCACCAGAATGGTTTCAGACAATATTGTGACGCAAGTGACTGATGCGTTCAAGCGCATTCGATGAAAATGTTACCTCACGATGTCGTATGCCTATCATACGTATTGAGACTTTAAGGCGTGTTGTCTGCTGATTCCGATCGAGGTGTCGGGTTCCAATCCCCTGACGGAATTATAGCTGAGGATTATTTTCTCATCAGATCGAGTCAGGGAAGCCGGGGTGGTCGAATGGTAGAGCGTTGGACCTCTAATGCTCGGGTCGTGAGTTCGATCCCGGCTGGGGCCAAATATATGTGTCTTTGATATCACCCTATGTGGTGGAAAAGGACGTTAAACCCCCAAACCCCCACACCCACCCTCATCAGATCGAGTCAGTTTACGTGCGGACTCGTTTTACGGCGCCTGTCTTGCTGCCTCCGTATACACATGCATGCATAACTATGAAGCGTGCACGTTATAGATCCCACTCCAAACAGGAAACGGTGAAGGGTGGGTGGGTGTTTAGGGGTTTAACGTCCTTTTCCACCACATAGGGTGATATCAAAGACGGGGCAACGATGAAAAAGCCAGCACAATATTTGGCCCCAGCCGGGATCGAACTCACGACCCGAGCATTAGAAGTCCAACGCTCTACCATTCGACCACCCCGGCTCCCAGGAAACGGTGAAGGAAGGGTGAACAGTTACAATATACCATGAATGCAGGAAAAAAAAATGGTTGGAGCAGTACAATAGCGACGAGCTTTTCAGCGGCCATACATTCCGATAACATACCGACACAATACAATACCAATTACGTCTTCGTGTGGTTCGTAAGGGACAAAATAAAGTTCTCTGTGTAACAAGACAATGACAATGACTAGACAATCTTAAGTGTTGATATGTGTGTGTTTGTTTTCGTGCCTGTCTTTGCGTGTGGGTATTTGGATGGGGATAAGTGTGTGTGTGTGTGTGTGTGTGTGTGTGTGTGTGTGTGTGTGTGTGTGTGTGTGTGTGCGTTCGTGCGTGTGTGTGTGCGCGTGTGTGTTCTTTTTCGAAGGAAGGATGGGGATACGTCAGGGATGACAGAAGATTGCATCTTTCAGTCTGAGCTTCGCGGAGTCGAAAATTGACAGTTATAACTTCAGTAGACCGCTGTCCGTTTTTGACATCGCGTACGTACGTGGTAAACACCAAAAGGAAAAAAAAAAAAAAAAACAACCTAAAGGCACCCAGTCGCACTCTTCGAAAGGGAAGTTTATTGTGTTGGGACATGCGCAAAAGCTGACGAAAGGTTCAGCCACGG
Source organism: Batillaria attramentaria (assembly GCA_018292915.2). NCBI lineage: Eukaryota > Metazoa > Mollusca > Gastropoda > Batillariidae > Batillaria > Batillaria attramentaria. Next base: position 541,844 of record JACVVK020000228.1, read on the forward strand.
TTGTCTCGTCAATCCCGGAAGAGAACGATTGATACGCTTGAATACTTGGCTCTGTATGGAGGTACCGCTTAGACGAGAAGTCCGAGACAAGAGCGAAAGAAACAGAGACAAATAATTATCTTGTGTGTGGATCTTCCTTCGCAAATTTTTTTCGGAAAACATGTTGTTTGTGATTTTAGCGTTGCTGAGTCTGTTTCCTGTGGATGTCGGAGGTATGTATCTATTGCTTTTCCGAAATTGTTAGTTGGTTTGGTTTTGGTTAGTTGGTTTGGTTTTGGTTAGTTGTTTTGGTTTTGGTTAGTTGGTTTGGTTTTGGTTAGTTGTTGTTGTTGTTCTTTTTTTATGAGGGGGGGGGGTTGTTTGTTGTTGTTTTTTAGTGCGCGCGCGCGCGCGCGCGTGTGTGTGTGTGTGTGTGTGTGTGTGTGTGTGTGTGTGTGTGTGTGTGTGTGTGTGTGTGTGTGTTGTCGTTATTTTGTTTGTTTGGTTGTTTGGTTGTTGTTGTCTTTTTGACAATAATTAGGACAAAATAGATGAAAGTAGGATTTGTTTTGTGCTTGGAAAAAAACAATTTATATTTCGTTATATTTCATATAGTTTCAATTAGTGGGTAAATTTTAGGACGGTTAACAGGGTCTTTATCAAAAATCATAGTTTCTTCTCCAGTTCCATATATTTATATGGTTCCCGCAGCACACAAAAAAGAGACTAGTACAGCACATCATTTGGTACTAAGTCCAGGGCCCGTATGTAAAACTCGAGGTTAACTTAACCCACGTCTGCGGGCCTAACCCATACTAGGACAAAAGACACCCCCAAACAAAATCTAATCAAAGAAACTGGCAATTTTCTGCGCCGATGAATTACACAACATTGTTATTCGAATAATTCGAATGGCCACGTGTATAGAGATGATGAAGACGACGACAACGACGACGACGATGATGATGATGATGATGATGATGGTGGTGATTGGAAAATCGTTAGAAGCTACCTCCTAAATATTTACACCTATATATAAAGTCTGTTTGTGCAAGATTCCGCCTACCATCCGCCCGCAGCCATTAAAGTGGGTTTGTAAACTTGTGGCATGACCCTCTGAAACATGCAAGCGGGTAAACTGCACGACGAGTTGGCAGTTATCCAAGAACTCTCCCAGTTGTATGGTCTCACGTGTCTCTAAACGTGCAGCTTAGCAAAAGGTGGGTCATACTGAATGCTAGCAGGGGAGGGGAAAACAAACTTGTCGTCTTTCAGCGGCATAGACATTGGTTGTCAGATTGCAAGGCCGTTACTTCAGTGTTCGGGGACGTGTAACCACCTCCTTTGCAGAGGAGCGCATGATAAGTGCGTATTAATCTTCGGTCACTCGCCACGCACGAGATGCTGCAAATTGGCCCCCTTTTTTTAGCGGTGTGGGGGTGATGGTGAGGGGTGTTGGGGTGGGGGGTAAACGGGGGGTGGAGTGTGGGGTTGGGAGGGACGAATAGTGAGAGTGTGTGTGTGTGTGTGTGTGTGTGTGTGTGTGTGTGTGTGGATAGTCCGCCCTACCCCATGAAACGTTCACTCCTTCCTCCACCCTGCGAGTTACCGCGGATGAAAAAGCTAACACTACGCGACCAACCTCCCCCCCCCCCCCCTCCCCTCTACCGCCCCTACCCCTTCTTCCTTGTTCAAATTGTTCTGGTTTGTCGTGTGTAAACTGTCCTACATTCAGCAACAGATGTCTATAAAAAAACAACTACAACAACAACAACAACAACAACAACAAACAGTAGGTGTCAGTGCAGTGCGTAGGGTAACATAATAACACATCAGCTCGCACACATATTCACCATTTATCAGTTTCAGACTGAACACATTAACTGGTTCCACGCCGAAGTTGTCTATGGACGCGTAAGAATATTGACAATGGTGATAAACAAAATCAAATCTTGGAATTTTTCTACAGTTGCAATGGAATCGTTAAGGACAATTTGGATGGTAAATGATATTTTCCCTCCCGGTACACAAACCAGTCTGTCCAGAAAGAATTGTGACTGTTACCCTTTTTCCCTGAACCCGGGACGGTCGGTGGTCTAGCGGTTAAGAGACTTGTCACCAATGCGAGCTAGAGGTTAGGGGTTCGATGAACGTCCCACTCGGGGCAAAGACTTTTTCCTTCTCGTTCATTCGGGCCGATCGTCGTTATTGAAAATAAATGCAATTTTAAATTCCGAAATTTAAATAGCAGAGCTGACCCTTCGCACCACGTGATTGTAATGTGTTTATGCAACCTACTTTCTACTGCTCATTTTATTTTCCAGCTTATTCACTGTCGTAGCAAGGACACTAAACCAATGACATAAGCAAACAATATACCATTATAGAAGCTTAACTATGCTGTACTTAACACGCACAGTTGTCCAGGATCCCCCGTTGACTTGGCATGTCAGGTATATCGTATTTCCCCACGTTCATCTGGCCTCACTGACATTCTGTATCGCAAGGGGAAAAGCACGTGAGCGGTGCAGTACGATGAATAGTGAGCAGTGCGAGCAGAGGTCACGGGTGTCAGGCCGACGAAAAGAACCCGTCTGATTTACGCAAATAGGACCCTTCCGAGATGATCACAGGGCGAGAGTGATAAACAGAGCTTACATATGATTCGTTCGAGTGTTTTGCGACGAAAGAAACCACCAGATGTTTTAATTTTTTGCCGTAGCTACCGAGCCTCCAGCGCATTTTCTGACGTAAAGCACTCGTAGTTAACTCACTGAAAATTTGCACTGGCGACAGGTGTGAAGAGTAATAGGTAATACCGGAAGGCACATCGATAGAATTTGCCGCCTTGAAGGGAAGATAAAAAAAAATGCACACAGAGACTTCCTGTGAATTCTCTCAGTCGCGTCCTTATCTTTTGAAAATGAGTTGGATCGTGTTGGTTGATCATAGCACTGGCGCTGTTCAAGTGCTTATTCCTCATGGTGCTAGCCAGGAAATGCGATACTGCGCCACTTGTAATACGTACAAGTTTAATGGTCTTGAACAAGGAAGAAGGGTACATTGTAACAGATGGTTCTTGTCGTATATACAGCTTGCGGTGGCAGCTTCACAGCATCTACAGGGACTTTGCAGTCCCCTGGATATCCTTCCAACTACGCAAACAACCTGGATTGCGTGTGGACCATCACCCGACCCGAGGGAGAGCGCATTACTCTGACGTTTGAGACTCTGGACATGCAAGGAGGAGATGGATGTCCGTATGACTCCTTAGAGGTCAGAAACGACAGTAATTTGGAAACTCTGAAATTTATGGAAGAAACCAGCTGCTAGGGGAAAGTTTAGTGTTGAACGGCAAGTGCGTAAGATGGTTATTGTAACCAACATCTTCTACCGTTGTTGAATAAAGCATAAAAGCCAACGTCATTACTCTGACGTTTGATACTCTGGACATGGAAGGAGGAGACGGATGTCCGTTTGACGAATTAGAGGTCAGAAACGACAGTAATTTTGAAACTCTGAGATTTATCGAAGGAACCAGGTGCTAGGGGAAAGTTTAGTGTTGAACGGCAAGTGCGCAAAATGGTTATAACATCTTCTACCGTTGTTAAATAAAGCATGAAAGCCAAATTCCAAGTCCAAGTCATAGGTAATAGAAAATACGCAAAACCGTTGTTAAATACCTCTGAAATAGAAGCATACTGTGCTTCCCCCCCCCCCCCCCCGGCACCCCGCTTTCCGCCGCAAAAGAAAAGAGAGAAATAAAATAAAACAAAATCATCTATGAAATGAAGTCTCCACCCCTCATAGTAACTCTACTATTACCTGCTTTATACACTACAAGATACAAACCATGCAACGGTACATTGTATGTTTGGCCAAAAAGCACAAGAAATCAAAGAAAAATTAATCAGTAAAAAAATTAATTTAAACTGCGAAAGATGTTTATCGTACATCAGTTTCAATTCATATGGAAGGGCAAAGCTACAACACTTCTTGTATTTTTCCATCATGGTGGTCATCAAACATGTGTGTCACAGATTCGAGACGGAGACTCCAAGACTTCCCCTCTAATTGTCAAAGTCTGCAACACCACCCTTCCAACTCCAAAGAGAAGCTTCCAGAACTTCATGTTGATCCGCTTCCGGTCGGATGCTTCCGTCACAGGAACAGGATTCAGAGCTTCCTATACTTCCGGTACATGTTTGAATTTGGTGATTGTGTGATAGGGCTAGGGTTAGGGCAAGGGTTATGAAAATGTAATTTACAGTGTCCGCGAAATGTTTTCAAGTCTTCCTTCTCCTGTGGTTGTTGTTGTTGTTGTTGTTGTTGTTGTTGTTGTTGTTGTTGTTGTTGGGTTTTTTTTGTGTTGTTGTTAGTGCTGTTGCTTTTGGTGTTTGCTTTCTAGTTCACCCTGTTTCCGTTTTTGTTGTTGTTGTTGTTGTTTGTTTGTTTCTTGTTTTGGTGTTTTTGTTGTTGTTGGTGGTTTGGTTTGTTTGTTTGTTGTTTGTTGTTGTTGTTGTCTTGTTTGTTGGTTCTGCTGTTGTTATTGTTGTTGTTTTTGTTGTTGTTGTTTTTCGGTTTGTTGTTGTTGTTGTTGTTGTTGTTGTTGTGTGTGTGTGTGTGTGTGTGTGTGTGTGTGTGTGTGTGTGTGTGTGTGTGTGTGTTGTTGTTGTTGTTGTTGTTGTTGTTGTTTTGTTTAGGTTTTTTTAAATTGTTTTCATTTTTTTGGTTCTTCTTGTTGTTGTGTTGTGTGTGTTGTGTGTGTGTGGGGGGGGGAGGGTGTGTGTGTGGGGGGGTCATTCTTTCTTCTTACTCGCGTCAGTGCTCTTATTGAACTCCCTTTCCATAGGTGTACTGAAGGACGAGTTTTTCCTGATCACAAGTTCAAGCCGACTCATCTTCCGCATGGATCTGGAAACCACAAGTAACATCGTGATTCCTGGCCTTAACCTGCTGAACCCCATCGCCGTGGACTACGATCCAGTGGAAGGCCGCATGTACTGGACTGATGTTGCCTACAAACATATTGCTAGCGCCTTCCTGAACGGCAGTGACCAGAAAGTGATTAAGAATTTAGGGAGTGGTATGTCACGTGACCTTGCCTTTTGAAGATTTTAGACCTACGAGAACGGATTTTCTTTGACGCACGTTTTTCGATAATTTAAAAAAACAAACAAACAAAAAAAAAAAAAAAAAAAAAACAGAAGATAGAGTTTTTGTGGCACAGAAATTTTGTTCATATCTTTGGTAGGTTTGATTTCTTATTTTTCTAGTGATTTAACTATATTTGATATGCAAGCAAATCATGCAGCCTACTTCAAAATCAATGACGTGTCCTCAAGGAAGAAAGGTGGGGTCTGCTGGTTATCAGCGGACGCGTCAGCAAGGAGTTATTGCTCTGTTTTCAACCATACGCTGTTCTTCTTCTCCTTCTTCTTCTTTTAACTACGTTACGAGTATTGTCCCTTTCGGGAAATTAGGGCTGCTTCCACCGGTGGAAGCGTGTCGCCGCGGTGCAGCGTCACCCAATATCTATCCAATTTTTCAATTTTCCGCAGGTTTAATGATTCAGCAAAATGCCTAAAATTCGATCAAAATTAACTCATTAAAACGCACAGCATGTTGGATATTTGACCATCCACAACATCATGTAGTTTTGAAGATGGTCCTTGGCCTTTTTTGGGAGAGCCGGGGTGGCCGAATGGTAGAGCGTTGGACTTCCAATGCTCGGGTCGTGTGTTGGAATCCCGACTTGGGCTTTTTCATCGTTGCCCCGTCTTTGAAATCAAATGTATGTGGTGGAAAAGGACTATGACCTCCCAAACACCCACACACCCAGTCCCTGACTCTTTTTTTTTTTTTTTTAGTGTACATGCTTCAGTAGCTTCCATAGTTTGCTGGCTTTTGAAATTCGATTGTTTGTATTTCAGCTGCGGTAACTGATGGGATAGCTGTAGACCCTTTGTCACGCTTGGTGTTTTATACTGATTCGGGTCTTGACGTCATTGCCATGATGACGATGTCCGGTTCACGACACAGAACTATCATCGACACAGATCTTGACCAGCCTCGGGCCATTGTACTGGACACGATGAATGGGTAATTAATATATACTATTAAAATCCATTTTTAAAAGTCCTATCATCAGCATTTCTAGGCTTCACAAGGACAGTATATTTGGAACAGATGCCCTGTGAGAGCTAGGGCCTTATCGTTCGCTCGAAATAGTCTATCGTAAAGTTAGTAGAGTTCTTAATACATTACACTGATGTTTGTTGGACGCTGTGGAGAACTTCAGCATCCGGACGACTTCATTCGTGGCCAATAATCAATGTTGAACATCGGGCCTTTAAGCACACCATACTGGGTTTATATTCGTTTGGCTAAAAGGTTGAACAACCGAAATTGTTAGTAGCGCATTTTTATACCAGCACGTGCATATACACCAGTACGTCTACATTCTATTTCTAAAGACAAAATTTAAGATTTAAAACACAAATGTTTTCAGTGTGATGTTCTGGACCGACTGGGGAACTCCTTCAAAGATTGAGAGAGCCAACTATGACGGAACTGAGCGCAAGACGCTACACCAGCAGTTTCTCATACTGCCTAATGCCATAGCTCTGGACATGGAAAGTAAGTCTCGATTCTCTCCTCCATCATCATCATCATCATCATCATCATCATCACGTGTCGAGCCATGAGCTTATATGCTTGTTACAGGCTCCCTCATTTGATACGGGGAGCCGGGGTAGAGCGTTGGACTTCCAATGCTCGGGTCGTGAGTTCGAATCCCGGTTGGTGCCAAATATTTGTGCTGGCTTTTTCATCGTTGCCCTGTCTTTGATATCACGTGGTGGAAAAGGACGTTAAACATCCAAACACCCACCCACCCTCTCCTCATTTGGGGCTCATTGGGCTCTCAGTGCTCGAGTCGTGAGTTCAAATCCCGGCTGGGGCCAAATGTTTGTGCTGGCCTTTTTCTTATTGCCCCGTCTTTGATATCACACCTACATGGTGGAAAAGGACGTTAAACTCCCAAACACCCACCCACGCGCCCATCCACACCCTCATTTGTTACACAGTTTTTCGCAAGCAATAGGGTATTACTGCGAGTGCGTCACTTTACGTTTCAAAGCGTGTGTGTGTGTGTGTGTGTGTGTGTGTGTGTGTGTGTGTGTGTGTGTGTGTGTGTGTGTGTGTGTGTGAAAGTATGTCACTCTCTTTACCCTCAAATTAAGTGCCGCTGCTTACCCGTATTTCCTGTGCATTTTCGGACACCCGAATGCCTTTGGTTTTCTTTCAGACAATCGGCTGTTTTGGGTGGACGCAGGAACTGACTGGGTCGAGTACTCGGATCTGGACGGAAATGGCCGAGCACAGCTCTACTCCTTACCGGGTCACCATTTCTTTGGTCTCACTTATTACGACAACCAGCTGTATGTCACTGACTGGACTGACGCTGGGTATGTCTGTCTATGTCTTGACTGGAGAAATAAATAGAGGCCCTACCTTGATTTCGTATTGTATTGTATTGTATTGTATTGTATTGTATTGTATTGTATTGTATTGTATTGTATTGTAGCTGTGTCTGAGCGGACATGAAATTTCCCCATGAGGGATTAATAAAGTAATCTTATCTTATCTTAACTTATTGTGGGAGAATTTCTTTGCTGACCCTTCGCACCTCGTGAATGTAATGTGTTCATGTCCAATGTGTGAGAGAATGCGTGTGATTCACGTGAGCGTGCGTGTTGAGTTCAGTTCGCGGCGCTTTTAGCCGCTTTAAGAAATTGGGTAAAGCGCCTGTACAATACTCAGTTCTCATTACTATATTATTATTATTATTATTCTTGGAGAAAACAACTTAAAGAGGGTTAACCTAAGTGACATCGTATTTGTGGGTGGGGTGGGTGTTCGGGGGTTTAACGTCCTTCTCCACCACGTACGGGTGATATCAAAGACGGGGCAACGATGAAAAAGACAACGTGTTTGTAAACTGTCCGTTTCAGATCCAACACAAACGTTAGTGCTATACACAGACTGGGTACAGACGGACAAAGCGGAAAAACCATGGGCTCGGCAGGAGTGAGAATGAACGACATTCATCTCTACGTGCAGGATGGTTGGGAAAAAGGTAGCAGACATTTCAGACCTTCCGTCAGTGGAACCTCTCTCTCTCTCTCTCTCTCTCTCTCTCTCTCTCTTCTCAGGCAGTACAACCTGTAGTGATAGGCAGCGATGCCTATAACTGCTCTATCCTGTTTTTTTTTTTTAAATCACCATCATCATCGTTGTCGTCGACATCGCCTCTCTCTCTCTCTCTCTCTCTCTCTCTCTCTCTCTCTCTCTCTCTCTCTGGTCAACATGGAAAAGGTCAGCACAAATCTTTGGTCACACCCGGGAATCGAACTTACGACCGGAGCATTGAAAGTCCAGTGCTCTTCCGCTCGGCTGTCCCGGCTTCCCTGTGTTATTGGAAGGTGAAGATTCACCATCATCCTGTGCGTGTTTATGAAATGTCCCTTCATGAACCATACAACTTTGCAGGCCCTAATGCATGCGGGAGTAACAATGGTGGTTGTAGTGACTTGTGCGTCCCGTCTCCTGGCAACGTTGTGAAGTGCCTGTGTCCTGACGCTCCGACAACATGCGTGGAGGGTAAGTATTGCTTCCGACTGAAGATGGTAAAAATTGATATATCTGGCATATTTGTTTGCCAGTGGCCGTATGTTGATGCTTGTGTTTGTGCCATGGATAGCTGTCTTTAGTAGTGCAATGCAATCCAATCCAATACAACACAATGCAATGCAATAAAGTGTAATACTGTACAATGCAAAACAAAAACAATACAATACGATACAAGGGAGGGAGGTTGAGCCAGGATTACACAAGCACGGCCGCTAGACCGTGAACACAAACGTTTTCTACCCTGGCAGAAACAACAACGACGACTACAACAACGGCAATGACGACCATCCCCCGACCAACAACAGCCAGGCCAGTCACTCCCGAACCAACCACCACCCCGAATCCAGGAACCCCGGGAATATCGGGACCTAAGCCTTTCGATGCTGACGGAACCAAGGAGATGACCTTGACCTGTGAACCCGGCAGTGACCGGGCCGTGACCCGCGTGACCTGGAGTGTGAAGTGTCAGCAACAAGAGGGCAGAACGTGTGTGTGGAGACCGCAACCACCAGAGGATGACGGGAAGGTGGTCACGTGCTCTGTCGTCTATAGCGACGGCCAGTCAGATGTCGGGTCCTTCACTGTGGAGCTTAACTGTGAGTTGAAAAAAATCCATGAGTTTAAAACTGGTTCAGCAGCTGCTTTTTTTTTTCGAGTAGCTGAAGTATTATAGAGTTAGAACGCGGAATCTACCCCTACAACTCTACCCCAACCGCCCACCCAGATTGAAATGCAAAATAGCATGTACTTCCATGTATGATCTGCTGATTCATAGTGTGATTTAAACCCGGTGGGTGGGTGGGTGTTTGGGGGTTTAACGTCCTTTTCCACCACATAGGGTGATATCAAAGACGGGGCAACGATGAAAAAGCCATCACAAATATTTGGCCCCAGCCGGGATCGTACTCACGACCCGAGCATTAGAAGTCCAACGCTCTACCATTCGACCACCCCGGCTCCCTGATTTAAACCCGGACCACCACTTCAGAAAGCTATGACTTGTAAAGTGTGAGTTTAACTTATACCACGACCTCAAAAAATCTGTGACTTTTAAAATGTGATTTTCATTCAGAACGATACTTCAGAAAGATGTGACTTTTATAGTCTGATTAATTTTTATCCAGGCCCAAGAACCCAGAAAGCTGTAACTTTTAAAGTGTGATTCTAACTAAGGCCAGGATGATCCTGTATTTCCAAAGGTAGATGGGTATTTTAAAGGTAGGTAGTGTTAAGTCTGATCATCGGCAAATTTATCCTATCTTTATCTTATTCGTGCAATTGACCTTTTATCAGATCCTCCATCTGCGCCACCAGAGATCCAAGGCTACCAGACAGGCGACGCCCTTGAGGTGGGTAGCAGTGTCACTATGACGTGTCTGGTCCGTGACGGCAAACCCCTCGTGACGTCAGTCATCTTCTCTTGCCCTGGACATCAGGACGCGCATGACATTCGCGGTAACTCAGAGGTACAGAGTATCTTGGTGATCGACTCGTTGGTGACTGAGGACAATGGTACAAGATGCATCTGCACGGCCGAGTGGAAACGCCCTGATATGTATCTGCTCAGTGCTACACGGATATTATCGGTCAGCGGTAAGAGTCGTTCTTTATTTTTTTTTTTTATTATTATTCTGTTTTGGGTTTATGCAAACACGTACAATTCAGAGACAAAGACAAACAGGCAAACAGGTCATGGTTGTGCCAAAAGCGTGAGCATGCATGAACCAACATGGTATTGAAATGGAGCCATGTAACAGACATGGAAAACAGGGTTAGGCAAAGCGCTGTAAGCGATGCAAAAACAATTAAAGCATCGAGTCTTGCAAGGCCATGCACATTTAGCCTTGAAGTTGAAAGCAATGAGCCGTTGATTTTTTGTCATACGTTGTTTTTTTGGTTGTTTGTTTGTTTGTTTGTTTTTTGTTGTTTGTTTGTTCGCGTGTTTGTTTGTTTGTTTGTTTGTTTGTTTATTTTGGTTTTGGGGGAGCCGGGGTGGCCGAATGGTAGAGCGTTGGACTTCTAATGCTCGGGTCGTGAGTTCGTATCCCGGCTGGAGCCAGATATTTGTGCTGGCTTTTTCATCGTTGCCCCGTCTTTGATATCACCCGTATGTGGTGGAAAAGGACGTTAAACCCCCAAGCAACCACCCCCACCCCTGTGACTACAGACATTTTGGGCTTCAGAATATGTAGTGTCCTGTCTGTAATGTTTATAATAGTGACGTGCTACTTATCCAAAACCCACAGGTGAGCGAGGGAAGTCCGGTGCAGCCAAGCAGGATGGCCTGCCTGTGACAGTTATTGGTGGTGCTGCTGGCGGCGCTGGGGTCCTCATCATCGTCGTCGTTATCATCGTTGTGGTCATCATCGTACGCCGGAGGGGTGGGTGTGTTGGATATATGGCGGCGGGAGGGGAGAGGGTGTTAATCAGTTTGGTTGATTTGGGTTTTGGTTGGTTTTGGATTGGTTGTTGTTGTTGTTGTTGTTGTTTTGTTTTGTTTTTGGTTTTTTGTTGTTGGTTTTGTTGTTGTTGTTGTTTTGTTGAGTTTTTTGTTTTTGTTGCTTTTTTTCTTGTTGTGTTGTTGTTGTTTGGTTGTTTGTTTGTTTGTTTGTTTGTTTTTGTTGTTGTTTTTGTTGTTGTTGTAGTTTGTATGTTTGTTTTTGTTTTGTTGTAGTTGTTTTTGTTTTTGTTTGTTTGTTGGGGGGAGGGGTTGTTAGGTTTGTTTTTATTGTTGTTTGTGTTTGTGTTGTTTGTTTTGTTTTGTTTTTGTTCGTTATTTGATTTTTGTATTTTTATCATTATTATTTTGTTGTTGTTGTTGTTGTTGTTTTGGGGAGGTCCATTTGTAAGATTGATTTTGAATGGAATACTAAAACTGGGGAGCGAAAACGGCCTGGTTCTGAACTACGCTAGCGAATTAAGTCAGATAGTGAGGTCAGAGAAATTTCTACATAGATTTTGCATGAATTGTACTTTCTCTGACTTTCTTGCCACTTTGATCGCGTGGTTATCCTTTTTTTTTTTTTTTTTTTTCTTTTTAGAGGGTCGGTTTGCTTTGGTTTGGTTTGTTTTAGTTGCTTTAGCCATATGCTCAACTTCTGTGCATGTTTCTCTCACCACACAGGAGAACGGTATCAGCACCCAAAACCAAGAAAAAACCAAGCTGAAGAAAACCCCTACTGCAGACTTGGCCAGCGAACAAGTTACCAAGGCAGCGCAAACCCCGCCGCGGACCTAGATGACGACGTGATGAAAATGGAAGACAGCCGACCCGTGTCCGAGGTCTACGCAGAGCTTGATGAGGTGTCGGAGTATAGTGGAGGTGTGTTTGGGTTCCCCCCCCCCCCCCCCTTTCTCTTTGCCAGCTCAAGTGGCGTTCGTTCCAGATCATGGATGAAATTCACGGATGGCTCGAAAGCTGGAGAATTTAAAAAACAACAACAACAAAAACATAAACATAAAACATAAACATAACATAACCTTATGTATAAACATTAGGCATGTGTTGTGGTTTAAGAGAGCTGCTTTCCTTTTTTTCTGCCACAACTCTTTGCCGGCTCCAGCGGTGTTCCTCCCTGGTAATGGGTGGAATCCACGGAGGGCTCGGAAGCTGGGGCAATTTTTTTATATTATGCATGATGATGGAGATGAGAATGATGGTAAGATGATGCTATGAAGGTCCGTGTGGTTTGGGACTGCGGGACAGGGCCGCATTCCACGCTTCCTGTCATAAATATCCCGGCATTAACCAGGCCAGGGAACTACGGCACCTGCGGTGCCGGCGGTGTAATCATCCACATCATAAGACGTGTCACACCAAGGGAAGCACCCCCAAAGTCGCACCCGTGAAGTGGGTGAAACTCGGCTGTGTGGCAACAGCCTCCCCATTGGGCCCATAGCACACCCGCTCTGGGTAGGAGCCGATCTGGGTAGGAAAAATCCCGCTTGTCTCGGCTGGGACTCGAACCCGGGTCTACCGGTTCATGGTCCAAAGTGCTAACCACTACACTACGGGGGCCGGTGCTGGTTTACAATCACTCACACATGCATGCAACTTACTCACTATACATTACAGTCATTCAAACATACACACTAACACTAAGTCAAACATTAAACCTTATTAAAGGCTAAAACAATAGGTACAATACAAACAGACTGACCAAATACTGTGAGTAAAGTAATCATGATTAGCGTTCCGTGTTTTTCTTGATGATCGGGATAGGGATGCTACTGTATAGGTCCTTGTCGTGCATGACAGGGCCGTGTTCAGTGCTTCTTGTCAAAACTACCGATTTTTTCACTTTGTATTTAATCCAACAAGAAATGGTTAATAATAAATAATAAATGGTATCTGTAGGTCGCATTTATTTAAATAAAACTTAATGCGCCTATCACTCACTCACACTCACGCACATTATACAAAGATGAACATACATACACTGGTGAAACTGACAAGTTAAACATGAAATTACTGGAGTTAGTTAGCCTCACGCCGCTCAAGCAACAAAGACCAATAGGCGGCTGAGGAAATTACTGGAAGGCTTTGCAAAAAGAACGTTTTAAGATTGCTCTGGTTTAATTATAATGTTTAAATACCACGATTACTGTTAAGAAAACAAATCCACCCCCCCCCCCAAAAAAAAAAAAAAAAAAAAAAAACACGTCGTGGGGGTAAACATCAATTGATATTAACTTGATATTGATATTGATATTATCTATACGTAATATGTCTATTTGGTTTTCGTAATCTCAAAGGTAAACAAGAGTACCTGGAGCCTGCAAGGTCGACTGAGGGTTACCTGCACGCCATCTATGACCCGAAGCAAACCGACTACAGCATGAAAGCCGAGAAAGACGCCAACAATGAGTGGAACATCACGTCTGCCTGACTCTATCCTATGCATTGACCACGACAAGAAGGAGGAAAACCGCTTCATATAAAATACACATAGATTTTTCTTTTTTATTATTTTCACAAATACTTCAGCAAAGAGATCGCCTGAGATCATTGTGTTGCACAAGAGAATTTCTATTCTTTTCATTTTCGGCATGAATGTAAACCGTTATTTCGTGTACAGCCTTAACCCTACAGACTCGATGGACTATCGTTTATGTGTTTAACGAACTATGACGGCAGTTGTGTCGCGGGATCGTTGTATCGCACAAGAGAATTTATTTTTTATCGTTTATTTGTGTGTGAAAAATGTGCCGTTATCGTTGGGCCGCGCGCGCGCACACACACACACACACACACACACACACACACACACACACACACACACACACAAATCCCGAAAATAAATTCATCTCCATACTTCACCGTACCACGTTTCAGTTTGCGTTTTCCCCTTTGCTGTTGTCACCTGCCATTGCTGGTCTGCGCTTTGAACCATCTATTTGACAAGAAACGCTAGTTCAAACGTAAATTAAGACGTGCCCGGGCAGGGGAACTGAACAGAGACAGATGGATCTCCAGGGGATCTGTTTTGTTTTGTTTCTTTTCTTTGTTTGTCGTTGTTGTTGGTTTTTGTTGTTGTTGTTGTTGTTTGTTTTTTGTTTGTTTGTTTGTTTGTTTCGGGGTTATGTTTTGGTTAATTTTGTTTGCGTGTTTGTTTGTTTTACGTTTTCGGTTGTTGTTGTTGTTTAAGAAAGACAATTGTTTATTAAATGTCTGCCAACAATCCAAGACCATGTCTTTATTATTATGAGGATTTGTATGTTATTCGTTTTCGCAAACCTTTGTGGGGCGTCAGTACTAAATTTGTTGGTGGTGGTGGTCGCAGCGTGCGTGCGTGCGTGCGTGCGTGCGTGCGTGCGTGCGTGTGTGTGTGTGTGTGTGTGTGTGTGTGTGTGTGTGTGTGTGTGTGTGTGTGTGTGTGTTCTAGTGTGTCTATATTTCCTTTAATGGCTGTTCCAGTTGAAGTCGTAAGCAGCCCAAACCTTCTCGCCGATTAGACGGTGGTGACGTCACAGTCGAAGCGAGTTAGTATATGGTGGTGACGTCACAGTCGAAGCGAGCTAGTAGATGGCGGTTACGTCACAGTCGAAGCGAGCTAGTAGATGGTGGTGACGTCACAGTCGAAGCGAGCTAGTAGATGGTGGTGACGTCACAGTCGGAGCGAGCTAGTAGATTGTGATGACGTCACAGTCGACGCAAGCTAGTATATGGTGGTGACGTCACAGTCGAACCGAGCTCGCAGATGGTGATGACGTCACAGTTGAAGCAAGCTGTGTGAGTTGAACATTAAATTTTTACCACTAAGACACACCCACAGTTATGGTCGCCCACAGCCTAATGCTTAGTCATGATCACGTGATCAGTTTTTTTTTTTTTTTTTTTTACTGTTCTTTTCTTTTCCGACTGGGCCGTCAGACAAAGTGCGTGTCAACCCTGTTCCAGGTCGGTCGGTAACTCCATGCCCCTTCGACGACGGCCAAGTCTGGCTAAATGAGACCGAGCTGTGGTAAGTGATACCTAAGAAGGAAAAAACAAAAATACTCGGTGACAAAGAAAGAGGACAGTTGTGAACAACTTTGAGGTCCCCGTGTTATTTCTCAGTGTACACAGAAGTGGTGAAAACTGTCGTATTCACCAGTATTGTACAGTGCATTCTCAGCCTGTTTCAAGATTATTGTCTGCACGAGTTGTCCCCCGTGCACACACAGACCCACAGCATGCTTGCATTTTTCGTGGCAGAGCACAAAGCTGCCACGAAAAATGCGTGCTTGTTGCTGCAAGGGAGACAACTCATGCAGGCAATAGGCTGAGAATGTACTGTGCTGGTGAATGCGACAGTTTTCGCCGCTTTTGTGCACGCTGTGAAATAACACGGGGATCTCAAAGTTGTTGTTGTATTTGTTGTTGTTGTTGTTGTATTGTTTTGTGTTGTCGTTGCTTCATTGTTGGTGTTTGTTTGTTTTGTTTGTTTGTTTGTTTTAATTTCTTTCCTTTTTTTTTTTTTTTTTTTACTTGTTTGGTTTGGGGTCACGTCGCCCTGTATTATATATCATCAGTATGTAGTGGAAAATTACATTAAACCCGCTAATCTTGAATCAATTATTACTCTTCGCTACAGCTACTGGGTATAACCATTTTATTCATGCAGAGTAATTTGCACAGCTACAGCCCTTCGTTTTCTCTAGATCATTCCACAGACTATCGCTTACGTGTTTTGACTAGACTATGACTAGACCAGACAAACTTTATCCAAGGCTGCATGCGATCGACCATTCGGGTTCATGCGGAAGAAAAAAAAGTGCTACCGTCATGTGATAAAAACGGACTAAGTGATTTTCAAAGCCATCCCGCTAATGTCCTTTTACTAAACGGCGGGAGTTTTTCACGAACACATTAGGAAAGCGAGGGAAGCCAGGTATTTTTGCTCTTGCGTGTTGTCGCTTTTGGTGTTGTTGGGAACATACGCTTTGCTGGCTTGCGTCCAAAACCAGTAAGCGGTTGGGAGGGTGGAGAGATTGAAGGGGTGGGGGTGGGTCTGTTCTATGCATGCACACTTACGCAAACTTCCTGGATGTCATAGATATATATGACCTACATGTACAAATCCTGTCGGGGGTGGGGGTAAGGGGAATGAGTTGGGGTTGGATTTCCATGACTGTAAGAAACCAATACCGACACCAGTTACGTCTTTTATTTGCGTGATTTGTGAGGGTCAAAGTAATCTTCTCCGTGTTGCATTGAATGACAACAGTCAGTGACAAGACAACCTTGAGTACTGAAGGACATGTGTGTGTTTATTTTATGTGTGTGCCTTTGCCTGTGGGTATTGGGATGTGTGTGTGTGTGTGTGTGTGTGTGTGTGTGTGTGTGTGTGTGTGTGTGTGTGTGTGTGTGTGTGTGTCTTCTTTTTAGGAATGGAGAGTTTACGGGACGGTTGAAGACTGGGTCTTTCAGTCTGAATTCTAATCTTGACGATAAGGACTTGAATGGATCTCCGTTTAAATCGCCTTCATTGCAAACACCGAGGAACCCCCCCCCCCCCTCCCCCACCCCACCTTACCCCCCCCCCCCCCACCCCCCCACCCCCCCCCCCCCCCACACACACACACATACACACACACAACCTCCCTCTCACCGCCTTCAAGGCGGATGTTTACCGTTGTGCGTCCTTGTAAAAGGACTCGCTCACAAGCGTGCGATAAGCTCGGCTATATCCCAGTCGAATCAATCCCGGAAGAGTTACAACCTGAAGACGAGGCTCTTGCTGTATGAAAACTCCACCTAGATCTTTAGTACTACAGAAGTCGACGACAAGGTGACAGAGAAAATTGTTTATTCTCTGGGTTGATCCTCGTTCGCAACAACATGTTGATTGTGATCATATCAGCGCTAAGCCTTCTTCCAGAGGCTGTCAGTGGTATGTTGCTACTGTTTTAGTTGTTGGTGGTGGTGGTGTTGATTTTTTTTTTCAAAGTTTGTGTTTCCTTTTTGCATTTACTTAGCAAGGACAAGATTAACGAATCTCATTTTATTCCTTTGGAGGTATGGTTGGATTATTTTCACCTTATTTCAACAATTGGGTTTATTTGATGTGTCTTTATCAAAACCGTGTTTTCTTCTCCAATTTGCGCTTTTGGTGATATGTCCAGGCAAATTTATTTCATTTTCAATTGTAGTAATTGTGTTCTGGTAAGGCTACACACCTCTGCCACACAAAGCTGTCTACCCGATATTGAATACTCCGCTGGAGTCATTTTGTGAAGTACAACCAATAGCCACTGGAGAATGGCGGTTTTGAAGGCTGGCGTGGGGTGGGCACAGTGACATGGTTTTTAAGACACCGATCCAAACGCTGGAAACAAAGGGCAAGTTCAATGGATTAGGTTAGAGTGGTGTCGTCTTATGTGTAAGGTGCCTTAGACTGACAAAGGCAGATTGACTGAAGCCGAGTATTTCAGTCGCGTTATATTGAGGGCACACACCGCATCTGAAAACAGCTTACGCAGTAGCTGTCAAACTTATTCGTATGGTAGGCGGATTCGGGAATGAAAACCTAGATGGTAATGATAAAAAGTCTTTCTCTCTCTCTCGAAATTACACCCAGTAAGTGTTCTTTCCAACAAAAAAAAAAAAGAAGAAAAAAGTCATGCGACCGAATGTAGAACTAGGCGTAATTACTTGGACTAAAGGCTAATAATTATCATTTAGGTGCTAATACCCTCACTGCCTGCTAGCGTGAGACAATAACCTCCTCTGTCGTATTTCAAATCAGAGCTTAAAACTTACTGTTTCAACTTGCCTTCTGCTGATTCGTGTAACTGTTGTGACTGCATGCTGTTTTAGGATGTGTTCTATGTGCGTGTGAGTGATGTGTGAATGCACAATGAGTTGATGTATTTTCAAGAATTGTGCTGTACAGATGTTATCATTAATATTAATTGTAGCCAGTCAGACAAAGTGTTGCATGTGTGTCTTAGCTATGGAAGCTACGATTGGCCGTCATCACGTTCATGTGGTTTGACACATTATGTGTTGCTCATAAAACTAAACACTACACTGAAACTTTAATTTATTAGGTATGTGGCAAAATTTCTCAATAGTTTAGCAGTCTGTAGTTCTTCATCATTTACGCCTAGATGTCAAGCCTTATGTGCAAGTTTCCGTCTACAATCAACCTGCAGCCATTAAAGTTGTTTTGAATGTGACAGGAGCCCCCGAAGTAAACCAGTAACATGTATGTCAAAGAGTGTACAAATACGCGAGGCCTCAAAATGCCTATATAATCCCTATTAGCCTCAGGCATCATAGTCAGCCATGAAAATGCTCTATTCTACAAACAAAAATTTCCATGCACAGACAATTCAAGGACACGCACCTGACAGGAGTTTGAAAAAAAATGAATGTCTCCTTTCCGCTCAGGCCTCACGGGAGTAATGCGAGTCTACTTTCTGTTTCGGCCAGAAAACGGCATCACCCGAATTCTCACACGTCAACTTTGAATCTCTCTTTCGCAAAAAGTCCCTGCTTCACTGGCAGCTTGCTTCCTCTTGCTACCCCCTGGCATTCACCTTGCCTAGACAAATAAAAAAAATCACGAAAGTGACGCTTTTTCGTGACAACAAAAATCACTATAAACTAGCACGCTCGCAAAACAGGGTTCTTCAAACAAACACCAAACTAGACCCAACACGCAATTTGTGTCTTTACGCCTGTAATGTATCCAAATGTAGCCGGATTCTCTAATGTGTTCACTCCTTCTTTCGGTTCCTAGAACACCACATTGGGAGTCCGGTTACACCAAATAAAACTCAGTTTCGAGTAGCGCAAAGGTCTTTTGTTGAAGGAAAGGAGATACATTTAAAACAAATGCATTACACATATACACGTAGCACAATAAAACAAATACATTTTAGTAAAGTGTCTTGGCGAAAGTGATTTGGTCTGGGTAATCCCACTTCAAAATCGGTTGACGGCAGCGGTTTAGTAAAGACTGATGATTAAGCGATGGAACTCTTGTTTTTAGTCTCTGATTGCGTCACTGCGACCTTGTAACTGCAGCTGTATATTAATTCATAAAATTCTTTCTGTTGTTAGACTTGATTAAACTCCATATCATGCGAATCACTGCAAAACAATCTGGCAGTTGTCCAAAAGCTAACCCTGGTGTACGCAGCGTAAAGTGTCTCAAAGCGTGCGTACACACTCGTATCCAAAATAAACTTGACAAATTCTTTTTTGCACTGTACCCCAGAAAATTGCCACAAGGCCACAAATATTTGCACATTAAAGCAGAGTACACTAAAGAAGAGTGAAACTTTCTCTATTTTGCCAAGTCACGTCATGCACGATTCAAAAGTTCAATTTAACGACATTTGCGGTTTCGGGCTGAATCTGAAGGATACAGGATTTTTTTTTTTTTTTTTTTGGTATTGCAATGACGATATTGTAACTACCTTTCAAAAACACATTAAAAGGTTGGATTGAGTTTCTTTCATCTATGGCAATGCCACGCTCAGCTGAATTTGGCATGAGCTGAACAAAAATCCCTTTCTCTTATTGCACATTCGACTTATGTAACGTCATTAAATTTCGAAGTTACCTAGTTTGTTTGCTTGCTTGTTTGCTCAAACGATAGAGTACACGTGGAGATCGTGGTTCTCGGAGCCTAACATCCCCGCCACAGAAAGCTAGGTGACAGGGAAAAGTAATGGATACACCTGTAAAAAGTTCGCAAGTGAAAGCACGTACGTCGCGTAAATCAAACATGTGTAGCACGAGGTCAGTCATCGATGGAGAAAATTGAACGATTAATATTAAATTACAAAATATAAAAACTAATTCTCTGCTTATACACAGCCTGTGGTGGCACCTTCCTAACGCCTACAGGGACCTTACAATCCCCTGGAAATCCTTACAACTATGCCAACAACCTGGACTGCGTGTGGGTCATCAAGCGACCGAAGGGGGAACGCATCACACTGACGTTTGAACATATGGACATGCAAGCTGGAACTGGATGTCCGTATGACTCCTTAGAGGTCAGAAACTAAAACATTCTGAAAACAGAGAAGTATATGCTTTGCTTTCCCCTATTCTCGTTCAGATCAGATCCGCTCCTCACCAAAAGGACACCAGCAACAAACAAATCCTTGAGCTCCCTTGAGCCGCCTCCAATCGTAAGTCCGCCACCCCCCCTCTCCCAGACTGGTTTCAGTTACTTAGGCCCAAGTTAGTTCACTTGGTTCTTGTGAGAACAATCACATGACCGAGACTGCGAGACCCGTACTTGAGCCTCTAGGACATGGTTCTCAACATTTTGGAGAAATTGGCTCACCGTTGACCCTACGGAAATTCGAGAGAAATATCTGCTCCTCCGAGGAGAACCGTAATTGCCAAATGGTAGAGTATTGAACTTTCAATCCTCGGATCGTGAGTTCGAATCCTGGCTGGTGCCAAATATTTGTGCTGGCATTTTTCTCGTTGCCCCGTCTTTGATATCACCCGCACGTGGTGGAGAAGGTCTGCAGTCTGCTGCTACCCTCATTGTATGCTGCAAAATAAAAATGCAATGGAAAATTTTAAGCTGGGCGTCAG
The DNA here is from genome assembly GCA_018292915.2 of Batillaria attramentaria. Lineage (NCBI taxonomy): Eukaryota > Metazoa > Mollusca > Gastropoda > Batillariidae > Batillaria > Batillaria attramentaria. The sequence continues at coordinate 562,569 of JACVVK020000228.1, forward strand.
TCTAAGGTATCTGTCATTCAGAACGACTGGCTTTGACTTAATCCAGTTGATCTCTTGACATGAATTTCACAGATTCGGGACGGAGACTCTAAGACTTCCCCTCTCATTGTCGAAGTCTGCAACACCACTCTTCCCACCCCAAAGAGAAGCTTCCAGAACTCCATGTTGATCCGCTTCCGGTCGGACTCTTCCTTCACAGGAACAGGATTCAGAGCTTTCTATACTTCCGGTACTTGACTGAACATGTGACTGGTGTACTGATGGTGGTAAAATAGTGAATACTGTCTCTTTGAACTGTTTTCTAGTCTTTCTTCATTTGTGGTGCTTTCTTGTGGTCTTTGGTGTTTGGTGTTGTTTTGGTGTTGTTTTCTGTCTACAGTTGTTTTTGTTGTTGTAGATTTTTGTTTTGTTTATTTTTGGTCCTTTTTTTGTTGTTGTGGTGGTGGTGGTGGTGGTGGTGGTGGTGTGTGTGTGTGTGTGTGTGTGTTGTTGTTGTTGTTGTTGTTGTTCGTGCTGGTTTCTACTCTTCCTGTTGTTGACAATATTTTCATTGCTTCACGTTTTCTAATTTACTACGATTTTGCACGAGCACTCATTCTGTTTTTCCCTTCATGAAATGCTAGGTATTTTTGACGACGAGTTCTTCCTGATCACAAGTTCAGGAGGCCGGAACCCAGGAGGCCACATCTTTCGCATGGATCTGGAGACCAAAAGTAGCATCATGATTCCTGGCCTGAACCTGAGTAATCCTATCGCTATTGCCTACGACCCAGTGGAAGGCCGCATGTACTGGACTGATGTCAGCTATAAACACATCGTTAGCGCCTACCTGAATGGCAGTGATCCAACAGTGATTCGAGATTTAGGTCGTGGTATGTCAGATGATCTCGCCTTTTGGGCGTATTAGCCCTGTCGCTGCCATAAACTGGATCACGCACTAGTGTAACACGCGAGATGAATTCCCCAACACCAATTCCTCCAAGGCACTTCCATATTAGAGCTGGGTGAAACTGATTGACCCAGGGCGATTGATGTGTATGCGTAAAGTGCCCCGGGTCAATGAAGCTTAAGGTTGGTAGTGCCGAAAGCGGAGACGGAAAGGGGGGGGGGGGGGGTATATTGCACCGGTGGCATTCCTCCAAAAACAATCGCGGATTCACTGCCTGTCTCTCTTCTTTCTTTCAGATTCAGAAGAATAAACCGTCTGAAGATCTTCTTTCTTTCTGGCAGGGAACCCTCAAAGTGGTGTAAACAGGACTAAAAGTAAAAACGTAGCCTACTCCTACAAAGCTCTCTCGCCCACTCAAACGACATGATTTTTAACGAGCTTGACAATGGTGATGCGATTCATAAAGTATTGAAACTGTGGGAGAGTTTGCTGTAGCAAACAGTAGCTGAAGGTTCACTGTGACAGCTGTCCCCGTCGTAGCGACCTTCTGCCTCATCCTCATGCAGTCACCCCTCGTTATCTTAACAGCATAATTTTCACTTGTTGCAAACAACCACTATAGGCTGATATGATGTAATAGCACCCATTGCTGGCTCTAACAGTTGGCCGATTTGTTCTTCAGTTGCAGTGCCTGATGGGATAGCTGTTGATCCTCTGTCACGTCTGGTGTTTTATACTGATACGGGAAATGACGTCATTGCCTTGATGACGATGTCCGGTTCATTACACAGAACTGTTATCAACACGGATCTTGAAGAGCCCAGGGACATAGAACTGGATACAATGAATAGGTAAAAATGTTTAATATACTTGTAGAATCCGCTAAAAGTCCAGTCGTCTGATATTTCTAAGCTTCAAAAGAGAAAGGAATACGCCCCTAATTTTATGTTTTTGCGCGCAAAGGGTTAGAGTATTGATATTCATGACTTTGACACACATTTAGCCAGATTTAGATCTAATGCAGCCAGGAACAGAAACGGTGCAATAATTGTTTATATAGGTTTAGTGTTAGGTTCAGGGATAGTATTTGGTTTCTCGAGAGATCTACGGGTGGGTTTAGGTGAGATTTAGGGTTGTGGTTCAGGGTAACGGTTCGTGGCACGTAATGCCGAGTAGACGAGCGCAATGCATTACATGACGTGCAAATAGACCTATAGGGTAAATATGAGCCAATTCTTCACCCCAGGTTGTTACAAGAACAACTCGCAAAGTCGTAGTTGTGACCGCTGTCTTATCAGCCCTTCCATCAATATTGTGTACTCCCTCCGGAAAGCTCCGAATGTTTTGACGTCCGGTGATCTCCCAGCGGATACTTTTATGGGTTGCTCCAGAATATATATTATGCGCGTAATCTTTGTGCGAGAAGACATATTTCTTGTATCGCCCTCTCACAGAAGATAACCTTTGTTTTGAAACAGTTGTGCTTACGAGTATGCCTACCGTGCGATCCAAATGGTATATATCTGTGACCCCCAGGAAGTTTGCGTAAGTGTGCATGCACAGAACAGCCCCGCCCATACCCCGTCAACCTCTCCACCCTCCCAACCGCTTACTGGTTTTGGACGCAAGCCAGCAAAGCGTATGTTCCCAACAACACCAAAAGCGACAACACGCAAGAGCCAAAAATACCTGGCTTCCCTCGCTTTCTTAAATGCGTCCGTGAAAAACTCCCGCAGTTTGGTAAAAAGACATTAGCGGAATGGCTTTGAAATTCATTTAGTCCGTTTCTACCACATGACGGTAGAACTTTCTTTTGGTCCGCATGTTTAAGTGCTTCTGTGTCTGGCTGCATGAACCCGGATGGTTGATCGCATGCAACCCTGTATAAAGTCTAGTCACAATCTAGTCAAAACACGTAAACGATAGTCTGTGGGAAGCTCTATATAGAGCTTAACATAATTCTGCTGCCCGTGCGAACGAGAACATCAGCAGACAGAAACTCTCCTAGTAATTCAATAATAGCATGGTTCTTGACCTTGACCTCCAAACTGTCCCTGAAATTAGAAATGTTGACGATGTTTAGATTGGCCGATGGTTTGAACAGCCAATTCTTGATCATATATTAATTCTATTATCGTCATATCGAGGGTTCCCTGCCATAATGTGCTATCTCTCTTCTTTCTGTCTGCGGACCAAAGAACACAAATGCACGACGTCTCAAAATGCCTATATTCCCTATTAGCCTCAGGCATCATAGTCACCCCTAAAAATGCTTCAATCTAGAAACAATTTCCATGCACAGACCATTCAAGGGCACGCACCTTAGAGTAGTTTTTTTTTTTTTTTTTTTAAATGAATGTCGGTCTCCTTTCCGCTCAGGCCTCACTGGGGTAATGCACGTCTACTGTCTGTTTAGGCCAGAGGGTCAGTTCACACAAATCTGCTTGCGTCCCTTATGCTCGACCTCTGTGCAAAACGTCCCAGCTTCACTGGCAGCTTGTCTCTTGTTGCTGCCGCCTGGCATGCACCTTGACCTACATAACACAAAATCACGAAAATCATGCTTTGCCGTGACAACAAAAAATCACTACAAACTAGCACACTCGCCAAACAGGGTACCTCAAATAAACACTAAACATGACCCCAGGGTCAATTTGTGTCCTTACGCCAACATTGATACTACTGACTGGAAGGGAATTATATACAGGTAAGCTTGTATAACTTTCTCGAAATCAAAGTTAACGACGCAAATGCACAATTCTATTCAGTGTCATGTTCTGGACCGACTGGGGAACGCCTGCAAAAATTGAGAGAGCGAACTACGACGGTACAGAGCGCAAGACACTACACCAGCAGTCTCTCGTGTGGCCTAATGCCATTGCTCTAGATCTGGACAGTAAGTTTCTGTTTGTCTCTGTCTGTCTGTCTGTCTGTCTGTCTCTCTCTCTCTCTCTCTCTCTCTCTCTCTCTCTCTCTCTCTCTCTCTCTCTCTCTCTCTCTCTCTCGGTGTGTGTGTGTGTGTGTGTGTGTGTGTGTGTGTGTGTGTGTGTGTGTGTGTGTGTGTGTGTGTGTGTGTGTGTGTGTGTGTGAGAGAGAGAGAGAGAGAGAGAGAGACTCTCTCTCTCTCTCTCTGTGAGAGAGAGAGGGGGGGGGGGGAAAGAAGAGCACATTATTATACTTTATTAGTCTCATGAAAGAATGATACGCGCGGATAGTCTTGTTGTTGTTGTTGGGTCCTTTTGTGTTTTGTGTTTGTTTGTTTTAGGACGGAAGTATGTTTCTTTGTTGTCGAAGACTGCCGTGTGAATGCCAAAGCAAAGATATTTCTCTTTCTTGTGTATTTTAGAATACAGATTACTTTGACATTGTACCGTTCACTGTGTAGAACACACGATACGTTTGTTTTCCTTTCAGACAGTCGGTTGTATTGGGTAGACGGACAGACAGGCTTGGTTGAGTATTCGGACCTTGACGGAAATGGCCGAACAACGATCTATTCTTTTCCGAGCCGACATTTCTTTGGTCTCACTTACCATTACAACCAGTTGTATGCCACTGACTGGACTGGCGTGGGGTAATTATGACGTTATCAACAAAAAAAAGAAACAAGAAAACGCTTTTAAAACTAAATTTGATTTCACATATTCACCCCCCTCCCCCCCAAAAAAAAATAAAAAATAAAAAATAAAAATAATAAATAAATAAATAAAATAACATAACATAAAATAAAATAAATAAAACACACACACACACACACACACACACACACACACACACACACACACACACACACACCGATCAACATCTCCTTAGCGATATATTCCGTAGGGCCACTAACTGCCAAATTGTACAGCTGTATAAATGTACACACTGATACGCTTGAGCCAAACACGTTTGAGTCGAACTTCAGAACAGTCGAAGCAAAGAGGTTTCCCCCGGCCAAACTAGCTCTTTGTATGACTAAAGTTTTCACGGATGAGTACAAGTACTCCAGAACGGATAAGTCAAAGTTAACGTCGGTTGTGTCAAACAAAAATTTCGCGTGTGGAAAATGTGTGTGTGTGTGTGTGTGTGTGTGTGTGTGTGTGTTTGGGGGTTTAACGTCCTTTTCCACCACATAGGGTGATATCAAAGACGGGGCAACGATGGAAAAGCCAGCACAAATAGTTGGCCCCAGCCGGGATCGAACTCACGACCCGAGCATTAGAAGTCCAACGCTCTACCATTCGACCACCCCGGCTCCCCGTGTGTGTGTGTGTGTGTGTGTGTGTGTGTGTGTGTGTGTGTGTGTGTGTGTGTGAGAGAGAGAGAGAGAGAGAGTCTCAGCTGTGTAGAAGCAATTTAAGCCACCTTCGGGTAGGAACCAAACCAGTAAACAATGTTACTCGCCTCTGCAGAGATCCAAGCCTGTGTCTGACGGTCTTTGGTCCTAAGCACATACTAGAGTGGAGGGGGGGGGAGGGAAGGGGGTTGGGGAGGGGGGGGGGGCTGGGGTAGAGAAGAGTGTGGAAGTGATCAAAGTGACAATATGCCAAACTGACAATGATTATATAAACTGCCTGTTTCGTAACAATCCAGTTCGGACGTCAGTGCTATACACAGACTGAGTACTGACAGGCGAAGCCAAGAAATCATTGGTTCGAAACCGGTCAGACTGAACGACATCCATATCTACATACAGAGTAGTTGGGAAAAAGGTAACAGATGAAATCCTGTTGGTGCTCTCTCTCTCTCTCTCTCTCTACTTCTACGTTTAAGCGTACGCTAAAACCGATTCTGACGGACCGCATGTAACGTACATTACGCGGCAACCTGTCACTTCAACTTTCCTATACCATTTCATTATCTGATTTGTATTTGCAAAGGTCGCACGTGCGTGTGAATGCGTTTGGACCTGATGGACGATTATCCATATGGTTAAATTCCTTGTGCTTTAGTGCATAATTTTCTGTCTTGAATTATCTGTCTTTATTTTATTTCTATTTAATTATTACTTTTTTTTAAAGTAGATAGTCTCTGTAGCATTATAGCAACGGCAAGTTTGCAAACTGGCGAATTTCTGTCAAAACTTTAACCGTTGATAAAAAAAAAAATTCATCATCATAAAATCATGATCTCATGATATTAACTCTTTGACGACGGAGCACAATTTCTGACACACGATTTCCTATTTCTATAGGGAAATCGTGTGTCAGAAATTGTGCTCCGTCGTCAAAAAGTTAAAGGCCCCATTGCTACCATTTTTTTTTTTTTTTTTTTTTTGCAAAAGATGATAATGATATGATAATGATATTGAGTATTATATAGGCGCTTTACCCAATTTCATGAATCGGCTCAAAGCGCCGCGAACTGAACCCAACACGCACGCTCACGTGAATCACACACATTCTCTCACACACTGGACATCATCACATTACAATCACGTGGTGCGAAGGGTCAGCTCCGCTATTTAAATTTCGGAATTTAGAATTGCATTTATTTTTTCAAATTTTGTTGGCTGAACATTTCCAAAGCAGAGGGGGAGGAAGCCGGAGTACCCGGAGAGAACCCCCGACGATCGGCCCGAATGAAAGATCGTTCTGAGCTTTTGTGGTGGTGTCTATATAGTATCACACCACAAAACACATACACAGATGCATGCACAGACAGGCCTGCCTTCAGCTGATTAAAGACAAAAACACAGTAGCTGGCGGCAGTGTCGCTGACGACAGTGGACAAAACTGGCATACTTATATGGACGGTGGACTTTCCTTCGTTCAAGCTGTCATCAAATGTCAGTGTGTTGCATTTGGATCGAGCCATTACTAACCTTTAAAAAAATTCAAAACTAACCTTCAAAAAAAGCCTTGTAATGGTATCAATGCTTTCTTTAAACAGAGACTAGTGATTATGTACCTGCCTGGATCCCGTGGTGATGTTTAATAACAATAATAATAATGAGTATTGTATAGGCGCTTTGCCGGATTGTAAATAAGAAAGTTTGTTTGTTTGTTTGTTTGTTTGTTTGTTGTGGGTTTTTTGTGGTTTGTGTGTGTGTGTGTGTGTGTGTGTGTGTGTGTGTGTGTGTGTGTGTGTGTGTGTGTGTGTGTGTGTGTGTTGGGGGGGGGGGTGTTCTTGCTTTTTGGGGGGCAGAAACAATAACAAGGTCAACAACGACCACGACGACAACCACCACCACAACCACTTCGCCCCTTCCCATCACTATCCTCATAGTGGGACCACAGCTCTTCGACGCTGACGGAACCAAGGAGATGACCTTGACCTGTGACCCCGGTAGCAACCGGCCCGTGACCCGCGTGACCTGGAGTGTGACGTGTCAGCGACAAGAGGACAGGAGGTGTGTGTGGAGCCCACAACCACCAGAGGATGATGGGAAGGTGATCACGTGCTCTGTTGTCTATCGTGACGGCCAGTTTGGCGTTGGGTCCTTCACCCTACAGCTCAACTGTGAGTTGCGTTGTGAACAATATGTGCCTGGTTGCATTTTTAAATTTCTTTTCAGCTTGTATTTCTCCCCCCCATGTAGTCCGTTGCGATTTTGGCAGTCTGTGTGTGTGTGTGTGTGTGTGTGTGTGTGTGTGTGAGAGACAAACATGCAGACGGGGGGGGGGGGGGGGGGGGGCGTTCTGTCCGACTTTATCGCCATACATGTTATTGCTAAAGTGTGGTAGCATGTATGCTGTTATACTTTTATTGTTTGTTTTTGTTGTTCTTGTTAATGTTTTTGTTTGTTTGTTTGGTTGGGTTTTTTGTGTTTTTTTTGTGTTTTTTTTTTTTTTGGGGGGGGGGGTCTTTTTGTTTTTGTGTTTTTGTTTTGTTTGTTATTCTTTGTTTGTTTGTTGTTGTTGTTGTTTGGTTTCTTTGGTTTTTCTTGGGGGGGGGGGGGTTGTTGTTGTTGTCTTGGGGTTTTTATTTTGCAACAAACATTCGCCGGTAGTTAATTATGTCAGTAATAATACGAATGAAATCATAACCACCACCCCCACCCCTGCACCCCGCCGAACATAAGTCCACAAGAAAAGAGCGTAACAGAATTTGGACGCTCGTCAACACCCTGACCAAATTGCAAACTAGTGTTTATGTCAATGTGCATTAGATCCAATACATTATTCCTAAATCAAGGCCTTTACACCAGATCCTCCATCTGCGCCACCGGAGATCCAAGGCTACAGCAAAAACGACTTCCTGCAGGCGGGTAACAATGTCACGATGACGTGTACCGTCCGTGACGGCAAACCCCTCGTGACGTCAGTCATCTTCTCTTGCCCTGGACATGAGGACGCGGCTGACATTCGCGGTGACTCAAAAGTACAAAGTATTCTGGTCATCGACTCGTTAGCGACTGAGGACGACGGTAAAATATGCGTCTGCACAGCCAAGTGGAAACACACTGACATGTACCTGCTCAGTGCTAATCGGACGCTGTCCGTCAGCGGTAAGAGTCTTTGATTTTCATTTTATCTCGATTCCCCCTCAGCGATTGACCAGATCGCAGACTGAGCTGAGCTGATCGGAACTCTCTCTCTCTCTCTCTCTCTCTCTCTCTCTCTCTCTCCTTTTAGATATGTTTAAATGTTGAATTTTGAATTTTTACATTTTTTATTTGTAAAAGGGCGAGTTTGAAAATTGCATGGTCACAAGGCCAAAATTTCCGGAGGTGGGATGAGTCGACTCTCTCTCTCTCTCTCTCTCTCTCTCTCTCTCCATATAGGCCGACTTGAGTTTGCAGTGGGCTGAGCTGACTGGTAACCCTAGTGACTTCCGCTTGTAAACGGAGCCGACGCACCAGCTGAACAATGGCTTTTTAAAATGTTGGATTTGAAATCAGTTTTTAGAGGGGAAACGAATAAAACCCCTACCATAGGCTATTTTATTTTATTTCATTTTATTTTATTTCGTATTATTTTTAATTTTATTTTTTTATTTTTATTTTATTTATTTATTTATTTATTTTTATTTATTTATTTATTTTTTTTATTTTTTATTTTATTTATTTTTTTTTTTTTTGGGGGGGGGGGGGGAGGTAGTACCTGTAGCCCTCAGGAGATGAGAAAGAAGAGATATAGCCTAACGCCTAGTGCAGATGTTTCCTGCCGAACACTTGTGGAACATACGCAGACCTCATGAATGTCTGTTGTGACGTTATTTGAGTTTAAAAAAAAAAAGAAAAAAAAAAGCGAAAACCTCAAAATCGGTATGACGGAGACACATCGCGGGTAGTCATGGGTTAAGAGTGGTGCATAATGCCTGATAACAGATTAGACATGCATTAACCCTTTCTACACTGACTTTATGTGGTAGACAAGGACGTTAAACTCCCAAACACCCACCCCACCCTTCTACACTGACACGACCATCATGCGTCTGACATCCGGCTGCCTGGATCCCGTGGTGATGTTTAATAACAATAATAATAATGAGTATTGTATAGGCGCTTTACCCAATTTCATGAATCGGCTCAAAGCGCCGCGGACTGAACCCAACACGCACGCTCACGTGCATCACACGCATCTCTCACACACTGGACATTAACACATTACAATCACGTGGTGCGAAGGGCCAGCTCAGCTATCTAAATTTCGGAATTTTAGAATTGCATTTATTTTTCAAATTTGGTGGGCTGAACATTTCCAAAGCAGAGGGGGAGGAAGCCGGAGTACCCGGAGAGAACCCCCGACGATCGGCCCGAATGAACGGTGCCACATACGAGAAGAAAAATTCTTTGCCCCGATTGGGACGGGAACCACTAACCTCTCGCATTGGCCGCCGACCGACCCCACCATGTGGGCCAAATGATTTTACATTCAGGGGAAATGTTGCTTAGATGTTTTACTTTACTTTGACTTCAGCGGGTTGTCAAGGAAACCTGACAGCAAAGATGCTGATGAGGGAAGTAACTTGTAAACAAACTGTTACGACCATAGCCGTAGCTCTGTCGGGTAGAATAAGTGGAGTATTATTTTTTTTTAGGCTGAAGAACACGGTAACCTATACTGTGATGTGCCTATGTATTAAAACCCTCAGGCTTTCAGCACCGTAAGTCCGGTGTGCCTGTGGCAGCTATTGGCGGTGCTGTTGGCGGCGCTGTGGTCCTCCTCATCGTCGTCGTTGTCATCGTCGTTGTCATCATCGTACGCCGGAAGGGTCAGTGTGTTGGATATACGGCCGTGGGAGGGGAGGGGGGGGGGTGATGTTTTCAGTTGTAAAATAGATTATTCGAGGAGAACTATAGGGCGTCGAGAAGATATAATTATGTATGAAACATGACGTCAAACAGTAACGTTACAGAAACTGCTCCATATGATTACATTTTCATAAGTACAGTACAAAAAAGTTCTTCTTTTTTTTAATAGTCGTTTTCATAACGTGTTTTCGATTTTTTTAAATTTTTTTTTTTTTTTTTTTTGAGTCGGGTCGGGTCGGGTCGGGTTGGGTTGGGAGAGGTTGGGAGGGGGTTGGTTGAGTTAGATGGGCTGGGATGGGTTGGGTTAGGTTGGGTTGGAGGGGTTGGTTGGGGTGGGGTGTTGTGGGGTTGGAGTTGGTGTGGTTTGGTTTGGTTTGGTTTGGTTTGGGTTGGTTTGGGTTGGTTTAGTTGGTTTGGGTTGGTTTAGTTGGTTTGGTTTGGTTTGGTTTGGTTTGGTTTGGTTGACCAGATATATAATCGACTGCTGTGTTTATTCTTTCTCCACGTACAGAAGACCTGTACCAGCATCCGCCTCCAAGACACCGACTACCTGTAGAAAATCCGTATTGCACATTGGGTCAGCCATCAACTTACCAAGGCAATGCAAACCCCGCCGCGGACCTAGGTGACGTGATGAGAATGGAGGACCAACCCGTTTCCAGGGTTTTCACCGGGAGTGAGGGGGTGGCGACGTACAATGCAGGTGTGTTACGGCGAAATGCTTTGTTTGTTTATGTTTGTGGTTGTTGCTGCTGATGTTTTTGTTTGGTTTGGGGTTTCTCTCTGTGTGTGTGTGTGTGTGTGTGTGTGTGTGTGTGTGTGTGTGTGTGTGTGTTGCTGTCGTTTGTTTGTTGGTTGGGTGTTTTCTTTGTTTTTGTGTGTTTGTTTGTTTTTTGTTTGTTTGTTTGTTTTTGCTTTTGTTTAGGGTTTGTCTTCTGTCCAAGCTCTTAGCCATCTCCAGTTGTGGTTCTCCCAGGTCATGGGTGGAATTACGAAGGGTTTATAAACGAGAGAATTTTTTTCTTCTTTATCTGATGAGGATGGGGAAAGTTGTATGGTGCTGCTGTGGAGGTCCATGCTGTTTGGAACTGCCGGTCACAAATATCAGTATTATCAATTTTTTTTCTGTTTATCTGTCGTCATACGGGGAGCCGGAGTGGCCGAACGGACTCTCAATGCTCGGGTCGTGAGTTCGAATCCCGGCTGCGGCCAAATACTTGTGCTGGCGTTTTTCCTCGTTGTCCCGTCTTTGATATCACTCGTATATGGTGGAAAAGGACGTTAACCCCCAAACCCACTTACCCCCCCCTGTCAAGTCATACTGAAGAAATTTTTTAATAATAAAATTTTGTCTAATTAAGGTTTGAAGGGTACGTGTCGCTTAATAATCGAGATTGCCTTGTTAGTTTGTTTACATCAGTTCGTTTGTTTCCTTGTAATGGTTTGTATTAAATTTTCTTTTCTGAAAGATACCCAAGACTGCCCAGAACCACTGAAGTCGACAAAGGGTTACCTTAACGCCATCTACGACCCGACCACACCATGAAAGTGGAGAAAGATGCTAACGATGAATGGAACATCACGTCTTCCTGACTCTTTTCTCCAGAATCAATGCCCTGACCATGACACAAACTTGGAAAGCTGGTTATACAAAGTACGCATGGATAAGTTCGGATTTTTTTTAACTATGTTTCCCCGCGTGTGCAAAGAAATACTTCAGCAAAGATGCCTTGGGTCATTGTGTTGCACAAGAAAATTTCACTTCTTTTCTTTTTTTGACAAGCATGTAAAAAAAAGAGAGATGCACAATGTATAGTCTTAGCACTATACAAGTCCTACAGTTAAATTTTAGTGTAAATGGTTGCTGTGTTGCACACACACACACACACACATCATTTACTTTCATGGCGTGGGTGTGTAATTTGGGTGGTTAAGCAGTATGGACGACGGGCTGTCACACCGATGGCTTTGGTTCAAGTCCCACTAGATAACTTGAGTTTGTTTTTCCTCATGAAATCACAATTGTGCAGACAAATTCAATTTGTGTTTATGCCAACAAATACTTTTTTGATTACAAGTTATCCAGAGATACCACGTATCTTGTCTGCTCTGAAGGTCCTATTTCATGCAGTGAAATAGAAAAGAAGAGCACACTGCCGGTAACAATAAATAAGGCGGAAATGCGTAGTTGCGACTCGCTTACGGCCACCCATTCCCCCCCCCCCCCCCCCCCCAATTCTCCCGCCACCATTCCCCCTCCCCCGCCCCCCTCTCCCTCCCCCAGGTAGTAGGACGTTGGGGCTGCGCGTTTTGTACATTACTGTTGTCATCTTGCATTGTTGGTCTGCGTTTTGAATCCTTTAGTTCACATTAAACGCTGACTCAAACGCAAATCAAAACAGGGAACTCAACAGAGAGAAGCAGGGAACCTAACTCTTGGTGTCTTTAGACGAGTTAACTTCGAGCTACGTCCCCTGGTTAGCACCCACATAGTTATACTGCATGTGTAACAGAGACCACACAGACGAAATGTGTACTACAATGGATCCACTGTAAAATATTACAGCACTGACATATTATCCATAAGTGCTTGTCATACAACGCGTCTTTTTCACATAGTTCAGCTTCACTTCAGCGAAAAAGAACGCTATATTATTTTAGTGATCGTAACTGATGAAGTCGGTGATAATTGCGTCATGCAAATAGCGTATCGTTCATCCATATGATACTGAATCATGTTGAAAGGTTTGAAAACATTTTCAAGTTTCCAGTAGTGCATTGCACATGACACATGGTGCCTTCATCCCTGTAACGTCATTGGCACGACCGTTAAATGTTTGTGTGATCAGGTTTGTACTCTGTATTGGTGGGGACCGAGTCACGTGTAGTCTGAATGTGTAGCAACAGTTAATATTGATAAAATAATAACAGTAGAGAACATTGTACAGCCAACAGAAACTGCTGAGAAGAGAATCCCAGAATGTGTGTTAAGGGTGGGTGTTTGGGTGTTTGTGGTTTAACGTCCTTTTCCACCCAAGGTTGCACATTTTCCACAGCTTCTATAGGACAGTGTCCTGGAAACAGCAAAGTGATAGGACACAGTGTCCTGGCTACTTAGTGGCAATAAAAATTTTAATAGGACAAATGTCCGCTTGAGTTGGGAAAAATAAGGACATTTGAAATTTTTATAGGTCAATGTCCTGGGACCGACTTAAATGTGCAACTCTGCACCACATACGGGTGATATCAAAGACGGGACAACGATGAAAAAGCCAGCACAAATATTTGGCTCCAGCCGGGATACGAACCCACGACCCGAGCATTAGAAGTCCAACGCTCTACCATTCGGCCACACCGGCTCCCCTGTGTGTTAAGGATCTGTGTTTTGCATCAGAGCGCCGTATGCGATAAAACTATTTGTGTAAGCGACCTTCTACTATAAAAGGCTGGAGTTCAATGATTGAGGGATGGAACAATAGAACAGAATAGAGACAACCGGTTGATGCGCAAATGTCATTAATTTAATAGCGATTGTTAGTCACAGCACTCCATAGCAAATACTGGATATAACCAGGAATGGAAAGCAGAGAAATTCTTCCACAAATAAGGTGGGGTTAAAAAAAAAAACGACCGCAACTTAGCCGGACAATGTCAACCTCTTAATCCCAGCATGGGAGCGAATGGGCTTTAAGGCTGTAGGAAATGGACATCGAAAAGGAGAACACGTAAGGCTGGAAGGACACACTATAAAATAACCTGTTATCCGAGAAGATCATGAAGATCTCAACAGGTGATCCAGAAAGTCAGCAGTGTGAAGAACGGTCGAAATTGACGTGTATGACATATGACCTGGTATCCGGAAGTGAGTGAAGCCATAGAAATATGCAAGGTATGGACAAACAGGAAGCAAAATGCACTGTAATTCAAACTCAGTACAATGATGTTGGGGTTTTTTGGTTGTTGTTTTGTTTTGTTTTGTTGTTTTGGGGGGTTTGTGAGGGTTTTTTTTTTTTGGTTGTTGTTTTTTGTTTGTTTTTTGTTGTTGTTGTTGTTGTTTGTTGTTGTTGTTGTTTGTTTTGTTTTGTTTGGTTTGGTTTTTTCTTCTTTTTTTTCGGGGGGGGGGGGGGTGTTTTTTTTTTTTTTTTTTTTTTTTGGGGGGGGGGGGTACCGATTGTTATAGTTGTTGTTTAAGATGTTTATTAAAATGCAAGACCATGTTTTATTAGCGTGTGTGTGTGTGTGTGTGTGTGTGTGTGTGTGTGTGTGTGTGTGCGCGCGCGCGCGCGATCACTTCTGGATCCCGAAAGACTGCACAGCTATTACGAAACAGCCCGTCATGGGTATCAGTTGCATGCAACTTCCAACGCATCCCAGTAATGACGTCAAACTTGAAACCGGTTTGCAGTACACTTGGTTACGGTTATTTTGCTTTGCCCCACGGCGGGAAAACTCGAAGTGCCATCGCAATTTCGCACACCCAGGTTAGGTATTTATCTTTACAGCAGGAGACACAGCAACAAACACAAGCGTACTCTTACGAATCTGCAAAAACGTTTTTTTTGGGAATAAATGAATGAATCATCGTGGCAAATGAATGGACCCCCCCCCCCCCCAAAAAAAAAAAAAAAAAAATACATCTGTTAGACTGGCTGCTTGTATGTGGGTTTAAAGGGCTTAGTGCTACCAGAACGTTCTGAGCAAATTTTTATCATCACACCACTTAGACACCTGGACTCCCGTTCGACCCAAACATGTCATTTTGACCGAAACATGCCGAGATGACATGTTGGGTCGAACTTGACTTGGCCGAGTTTGCACTAGGCAGAGATGACAAGTTTTACAAGTCATCTCGGCCCATTACAAACTCGGCCAACTCCAAATCGACCCAAACTTGTCGTCTCGGCCGAGTTTGCTCTGGGCCGAGATGACATGTTAGGGTCGAACTAGAGTTGCGCGAGTGTGCACGGGGCCGAGATGACAAGTTTGACAGGTCATCTCGGCCCCGTGCACACTCGGCCAACTCCCGTTTGACCCAAACTTGTCATCTCGTCCGAGTGCAAACTCGGCCAACTCCCGTTCGACCCAAGCATGTCATCTCGGCCCAGTGCAAAACCCAGAGATCAGGGGCACAGGGACAGATTTTTACATGTAGCTCTGTTCTCACGTGTGTCTCACCAGTTTTGTGTTCACCCAAGGAAACTAGCCTTCAGGCCCGCCCAAAACATTGTTCAGAGTCTGTATTCATTCTATCAACAGCCAAGTTATTGAGTAGTTTAAACAAAGTTTATGGCTAAAAACGCCAGTAGACCAACTTTTCCTGTGAGGGCGATAACTCCAAAGGTATTGTTACAATCGCAAATCGCTCGGAGGCTTTAATCCAAAATCTTGATATAGAAGGACAACCGAAATTTCAAGCCATTTGGATGATAACTTTCGGAGTTAAGAAAAGGCGTATTTACATCCTACAGGAAGTCCTTCATGAGTATCATGACATTCCTCCAGTTGAAAATGCATTAAACTCATAGTTGTGCTGGACGGGACCATTTGCCCATGTCACCGTTGGCTACTTTTATTCATTTTTCCGCCTCCCTGCTTCTTTCGTTTACTCTAGCGTTTTCCCGCTACCAATTTCGCCTAACACTATATACATCCTTAGAAGGGGAATACCTGTAGATCTCGCGGTGGCGTTTGCCTGTGAATTCAGCTCATTCAATTTTTCGGACAAACACAAATGTATTTTCAGAGGCTGTCTGATGATCGAAGTACCCAGAATGCAATAGCGTTGTCTGCCATGAACAAGAGGAGAAACTCTCGAATCTAACAATGCCAAACTTGACTGCAAACATTACACTTAAGTTGAGGTTAAAAATGAGGGGGGAAATCTCAAAATTTTGCTCATAAATCAAGCATTATGCTTACAGTTGAGGTCAAAAAGAAGATGGAAAATATCACTATTTTGTGGAAACACTGTAAATGGCGAAAGCAAAAATAATGTCACAAACAAAAGGTAGAAGAAGCATTATATGTTCCAAGCACACGTCCGTGAAGGATGGTCGACTGGTCCTAGACGTCATCTGATCACAGCCTGAAAAATACAAAAAGAAAAAAACAACAGTGATACTCAGTAGGTGTTTTGCTGATAGAGTTATACTGAGTAACACACACACACACACACACACACACACACACACACACACACACACACACACACACACACAGAGTGATACTCATTAGGTGTTTTGCTAATACATTTATACTGAGTAACACACACACACACACACACACACACACACACACACACACACACACACACACACACACAGTGATACTCATTAGGTGTTTTGCTAATACATTTATACTGAGTAACACACACACACACACACACACACACACACACACACACACACACACACACACACACATACACACTTATGCATGAACCAGTAGGTGCGAGTCTGCAAAACAGACGCGTTATGATAGGGCTGTCGGGGGACACGATCCGCCGGAATGTTCTTATAAATTAAACTACAAACTGTGTAGTTTGGTGCATTCTGGCATCATTTAAAGTTCTCGGAGGAAAATACAGGAAAATAGTTTCAAATCAGACTACAATCTGTGCAGTTTGGTGCATTTTCGCGCATGGTTTCATTTGCTTCAGAGGAGAAAACACTTTCTTGGAGGAAAATAGTTTCAAATCAGACTAAAATCTGTGCAATTTGGTGCATTTTGGCGCATGATTTCATCTGCTTCAGGGGATGAAACACATTTTTGGAGGAAGATATTTTACAAATAGACTAAATTCTGTGAACGTTTTTGCCTGTCGGCATGACTTTTAGTGTTTCAGAGGAGGATGGAGGGGGGGGGGGCAGAGAAAACTTTTTAGTCAAATGTGGAAATCCGTCAAAAGGTGGAAGCCCTGGTAAGTCGTACAGTATAACGGCAAAACTGAACAATTGCGACCATTTCAGCGTTTTCTGTTACAAAGGACGCCGGCAGGTTTCCAGATCTTCCGAGTAACCAATCTAGAATGAACAGACTACTGGTAGACCGTAAGTACTGATGACACACAGTTTGGTTTTTGTTTGTTTGTTTGTTTGTTGCTGTTGTTGTTGTTGTCGTCGTCGTCGTTGTTTGTTTGTTTGTTTGTTTGTTTGTTTGTTTGTTTGTTTGTTTGTTTCGGTTTTTTTTCACGTGGTAAGGTACGATGAAGAGATCGGCTGCATTGCAAACGTCATCAAATCTGTTAGGAAGAAAGAAAGCATAAAAAAGGAGAGAGGGTGGGTGGGGGTGGGGTGGGTGTTCGGGAGCTTAACGTCCTTTTCAACCACACACGGGTGATATAAAAGAACAACAATGAAAAAACCAGCACAAATCTTTGGCCCCACTCGGGATTCGAACTCACGAACTCACGACCAAAAACGGAGAGAGAAAGAGAGAGAGAGAGAGAGAGAGAGAGAGAGAGAGATCATAATTTTATTATTATTATAGCACATGCACATAACAAATTGACATAAAGTATGGTACCTTTTTTCGCAGAGGTAAAGCGTAAGATGATAGCAAGGACCATCAGTCCACTGGTAGTTAAAGTTAGGGCCGCCTGCCCAGATACAGTCAAAGTCCTTTTGGAAGTTCCGTGGATTTGATTCATGCCAGTTATAAAATGAGAGAGAAGTGTTGCTGCCAACCCACTTAAACTGTCCCTCAGTCTCCCTGTCGGAACCGCCAAGCCAGCCATCTGACAACACAGTCACCAAGATTTGTTCAGAACACCGGCCCCCGTAGTGTAGTGGTTAGCACTCCGGACCATGGACCGGGAGACCCGGGCTCGAGTCCCAGCCGAGGCAAGCGGGATTTTTTCCTACCTAGGTCGGCTCCTACCCAGAGCGGGTGTGCTATGGGCCCAATGGGGAGGCTGTTGCCACACAGCCGAGATTCACCCACTTCACGGGTGCGACTTTGGGGGTGCTTCCCTTGGTAGGACACGACTTATGATGTGGATGATTACACGGCCGGCACCGCAGGTGCCGTAGTTCCCGGGCCTGGTTAATGCCGGGATATTTATGAAGCGTGGAATGCGGCCCTGTACGGCAATCCCAAACCACACGGACCTCCATAGCATCATCTTACCATCATTCTCATCTCCATCATCATGCATAATAAAAATTGCCCCAACTTCCGAGCTCTCCGTGGATTCCACCCATTACCAGGGAGGAACACCACTGGAGACGGCAAAGAGTTGTGACAGAAAAAAAAAATGTGTTCAGAACGTGCAATTCAGTAAAACCGGTATGCAAGTATTATTAGAATGCATTTAGCTTTGTTCATCCTGTACTGTCAGGCTCATTTTGGTTGTTACTTTCTCGCCCGTTTCCTTGAAGTCTAATTGCATGCGTCTTTCGTATGAAAATGGATAAATCTGACGATGTAGATGTGATTGTTGTTGCTGTTGTACGTGTAACATGCTTATTCCCAAAGAGTCGATTTGTTTCGCCTTCCTTGACTCCTATCTGGCTAACTCACTAGGCCCTTGTGTGAATAGATGTTTTATGTTGTTTCTATTATTTATAACACGAGATGATTTTTTGCGTTCAAAGGTAAGTTTTCGAGGCACGTCATTTGCACTCTCCGCAGAGACAATGATGCTTCCAACTCTGACAGTCACGTAACGTCATTATTGACGCGTGCACTAGAACGCATTCTCGGCTGCAGTTAGTGGTGTGTGTGTGTGTGTGTGTGTGTGTGTGTGTGTGTGTGTGTGTGTGTGTGTGTGTGTGTGTGTGTGTGTGTGTGTGTGTGTGTACTTAGCCGAATGTCTTCGAACTTGGAGTCTTCAAATATCTTAAGATGTTTTAAGAGAGCCTCCGAGCAATTTGTGATTGCAACGCTGATTTGGGAGTCATTGCCCTTTTCAAAAAGAGTTGATAGTCTAGCGTTTTTAGGCGTAAAATTTGTTTAAATCACTTCATATTGGCTGTTGATAGCATGAATAAGTACTCAGAACAGAGAACAAATTTGGGGAGTGGTAACTGTAAGTCGTTATGATATGTTAGGATGTACTGACTGCAGTAAAGAACACGGAGCTCAAACTTTCCACTGATTTTCAACTAACAAAAGAGAAAAGGAGAGAAACTTACTGGCACCAAGTGATGTCAGGAAATCACTTTCGGCTAAGCTGTCCACTTCCGCCAGCGTAGTCCCCAGTGCTTCACACGCTGTCTGCAAAATAAAGACAGGACCATGCAAGACGGAAAAAAATAAAAATAAAACAGCAAGGATGCAAGTCCAAGATGTTGCACAAGTTCTCTTGGAAGACACCACAGTGCACCGACGTTTTGGAATTATTCACGAAAGTCTGACGCCGTATAAATTAGTAAAGTCAGAAGACGCCCGACGACATCAGAACCTGAAAACATCTTAGACAGCACTGGAAACCGAGTAATTTACGAGGGAGCGTATAGGAGGGAGTTGGGTGGTAGAGGTTGGTTCGATGCCGCTTGGTTAAACACCTTTCTGGACATAACCACTATTAGATATTTTCAAAAGGTAGATTAGGTTTCATTCGCTCTTTTGCCAAAGGCTGAATTGATTCGACAGTTTGATTTTCCTGTCATCTAGCCACAGATAATAATAATAATAAGAAGAAGGAGACATAGCTTTTATAGAGCGCTGCTCTCCAAGTGCCAAGAACTCACTGCTCTTAAAGCACGCCCCCCCCCCCCCCCCCCCCCCCCCCACACACACACACAAAGTATTTACACCCACTCTAACATCCCAATTTGGCAGGTGCAGTGACATAAGACGACTAAAGGTACCCATACAGAGATTCAGCAGGAGTTAAGCATCAAAACCTAGACGGTAAAGAAAAGTCTTCAGATGGGCTTTAAACATGGGCAGTGAAGGCTGAAGGCGGAGTTCGATCGGCAAGGAGTTCCGGACAGTGGGGACCAAGACACTGAATGAGCGCTCTCCTGCAGTTTTCGTGTTACGCTTCGGAATTTGGAGAAGTTTTTCGCTAGCGGGTGAGCGACGGTTGATGCGGACAGAGCAGAGCCGACAGATAGTGGACGAAGGGAACACTCAAAGAAATGGAAAGCAAGAGAAATTTATTGGATAGGGGTCAGCCATGCCTCGTATAACGCCTGGCCTACTAATGCGGTTTACCACTGGACACATTCAAGTGGTTTATTGTTGGAAGTTTGTTCCCTAGCCGGACTGACCTTGGCATCGTCCCAGGTTTTCCTATCTGTCGACTGCCAGTAACAAGAACCAGAAAACTTGAGCCATCCACAAGGGCAGCGCTCTGTGTCACAACATATCATTATCATCATAATTAACAAAATTCCAACCAAGCCAGGATTAAGAAAGAAACAAAACAAACACACAAAAAACAAAACAAAAAATAACACAAAAAACAGTAAAACCACGGTAACAATCTCTAGTATGTAACTCAGATAGTCACACGAACCTTGAGTGGCGAGGTAACAACAAAATTTGTTCTTGCATGTCTTAATGACAATTAAAAGAATCAGACACTGACAAGGCTATCCTGTAAAGCTGTGATCAGAGATGCGAACGAGGACAAACAGTACACAATGAGATTATAAAAACACCATTTCGCTGTTATTTTAGCTATACCGATGGAACACATTCGTCTCTCACCTATTGCAATTTTCAAGCTTTGTCATAAATATTGTTAATCATATAACCGGACCACCAACTTACTGATTTTACCATGTGCAAAAAAATTGACTTAACTGTTACATTAAACATAAATATCGACTTCTCATGCACACAGCAAAATTAATGCATATGTTTCAGAATCAACCCAAACTTAAGTTCTTATCTAAAATACAATCAGAATTTCAGGATTTTTTTTTTACCTTCGAACCTGTCCTTAACTATACTAAACTAAACTAAACTGAACTTAAACACAATCAGTATTTCAGGATTTTTTTTTTTCACCTTCGAACCTGCCCTAAACTAAACCAAACTAAACTAAACTGAACTAAACTACAATCAGAATTTAAGGAAATGTTTCTTTTTACCTTTAAACCTGCCCTAAACTAAACCAAACTAACTAAACTACAATCAGAATTTAAGGATTTTTTTTACCTTCAAACCTGCTCTAAACTAAACTAAACTAAACTAAATGGAAATAAACTAAACTAAAACACAATCAGAATTTAAGGATTTTTTTACCTTCGAACCTGCCCTAAACTAAACTAAACTAAACTAAACCAGTTGTCTGTGTGGCTAGCGGAGAGAACGGTGACGGACAACACACACACACACACACACACACACACACACACACACACACACACACACACACACACACACACACACACACACACACACCTTCCTCTGTCTCCACCGTGTACGCTACTGCACCGGAAGCCGCCGAACGTGCACTTTGTGACGTCATGACGTGAGAATGAAGACGACACGTGCCGGTGGGGGAGCTCTTGGTGAACGTGAACGTCTGGCAGTTGAGATCGCTGGAACACCGGCGGGCACAGTCCGCCTTGGAGCGGGAAGCCATGGAGTTGATCAGACACTGGTCGAAGGTAACATCGTCATCCGACTTTGAGAAGAGAGTCTGGCGGACGTCTCCCCCCAGGCAGGGTAGGGGCAGGAGGAGAAGGAGGAGGAGACAACCCACAGACATGGTAGCGACTGAAATGTATGTTTGTTTGTTTCTTTCTTCAAGCGCAGCAGTTCTCCACTTTCAACTCTTGTCACAAGATTCTTTTTCTCCAGTCGCTCAGCGTGTACGAGTATATAGTCTACACACGATGCTTAAAGATGTACAATCTCAGTAAAAATCCACAAACAGTGTGTGTTTTGGAAAAAAAATATTCGATGGTGTAAAATGCACAGTCAACTCTGTCACATTTACATAGTTTCCAGCGTCCCTGATACCCCTGTGGGCAGCCTGAGTTCACAGCCCAGTTTGCGTTTTGGCTGTGAGCTAGAAAGATCGCAGTTGCTAGTCTTCTCGTGCAGCACTGACAACACCCGCTAGACGCTGTACCGATGTGTCTCAACAGCACAATGAAGTCACTGCAAACTCACGCTCTGGTTTTATAAGGGTCTCCGAAATGCTGAAAACTCTGGAACTGTGACAGAGTTGCCTGCATTATGCACAGTCGCAGCAGTCGCAGTTTAAAAAAAAAAAGTCGCGGTACTTTGTTGAGATGCTTGACAACTGACGGACAACCGACTATTTCAAACATCCAGCCCTCAGCACTCACTGCAAAACTCCATCAAAATGCAAAACTTGAAAACTATGAGAAGTTGAGGCTGGGTAGAAAAATCGATTGTTAGCTACACACGGTGCGCGTTTGCAGCGCGCACTGAGGGCAAGATAAATATTGATTATGATTATTCGGAAGTCGTCAGCAGGCGAGAGGGGTGGAGCCTAGTGTGACGCCATAGGAACTAGCTTCGTTCGTACTCGGGTCCCTTGTAGTTGTTCAAAGCGCGCGCGCGCGAGCGTGTGTGTGTGTGTGTGTGTGGGGGGGGGGGGTCATCACATCATTTGTAATAAGTCCAAGTACATTTCTTTCATTTCAATTTATAGAACTAGTCTTCTAGTAAAAAGCTACACATCACTTTCACACAAATTTGTCCACCCGGCTCACGTTTTGGGGAAGACAATATATACGCACTAGTGCGTGGCCGTTTTGAGAGCTGACTTGGTGTGCGAACGAAGATCTTTTACACACTCTCTAAAACGCGGGAATATCGCGAAATAAAACAAAGCAGGGCAGGTTCAGTGGAGTAGGGAGATTTTGGCAAGATGTCTATGTTCTCTTTCGAAAGATAATCAGTACAAAGTCGAGAATTATAAACAGGTGTGCGGAAGTGTTATTGGTTTCCTCGTCTTGTTTTATATCGCCTCAGATAGCACAAACATCTAAATTTCTAGTGATGCTCTTCTTTCTAGGATGAATACTGGAACAAACGAAATACTGTCTTCAGTCACGGGGTAGTTGAGGAAATTGCTATGGGGACAAGAGTCGAGCCATGACTGAGCTAGCATATACTGCTGCTAAACGGAATCCCACATTTAGAACTATTCTAAAGAATCATTGGGTTCTGTGTGGAACTAATGACGTGGATGAGTCAACTAAGCTGCAACTGGTTGAGGACGATAGGTGTGTGTGTGTGTGTGTGTGTGTGTGTGTGTGTGTGTGTGTGTGTGTGTGTGTGTGTGTGTGTGTGTGTGTGTGTGTGTGTGTGTGTGTGTGTGCACGCCCTATAGGTTTTAGCGATGACGGAAAAGACCTGAAGAAATATACCTGTAGCACACACAAATCTAAAAACAATCTTCATAAGAACGAAAACACTCTCCCTCGTAAAGCAAATCTGTAAACATGCCGAACAGTTATTTTCAACTGAAAGGAGTTTAAAACATTTTTCAAACCGTTAGCTTATAGGCTATCAAGCGTGTTCGACACAAGCGTATTCCTGTGGTATAGCACAGTATGAAGAACGTGTTTGCAAACTTTTGTGAATATACACAAACTGATTAAAAAAAATTCAAATCCAACTATTTGCCTTACCAGCAGGAGCAGGGAGCAAGCCGTGGCGCTCTGCCAGTGTGCAGGACGGGATGTGAGTTGTAGTTAGCTCAACAGGCGTAAGGATACAAACTGATTGTCCGTGACGTCATGTTTGGTGATTATTTGAGGCACCCTGCTTGGCAAGTGTGCTAGTCTGCAGTGATTTTTGTCGTCATGAAAAGGCGTGATTTTCGTGATTTTTGTGTTATGTAGGTCAAGATGCATGCCAGGCAGTCACAGAAAGAGGCAAGCTGCCAATGAAGCTGGGACTTTTTTTTTTGCACAGAGGTGGGACACAAATGCGGTGAGCGGATTTGTGTGAACTGCCTCTCTGGCCTAAAAAGAAAGCAGACGCGCGAGCATCACTCCAGTGAGGCCTGAGAGGAAAGGAGACATTCGAATATTTTAAAACTCCTGTCAGGTGCGTGCCTTTGAATGATCCGTTCATGGTAGTAAGTGTTTCTAGATCGAAGCATTTTTAGGGGTGGCTATGATGCCTGAGGCTAATAGGGAATATATAGGCATTTTGAGGCCCTGTGTATTTGTGTCCTTCCCGAATGTGCAACGATAGAACAACACCAATATCGAGTTACCAGGCCAGAAGGACAGGCGAGATTGTGATATGGTCGTTGCTGTTTCCAGTTGAATGGCTGGTGTGGGATATTCTGTTGTTAAACTGATGGCACGCTTTTAGTTGTTCAAGCCACTCCTGAGTCTTGCCCATTTTATGTCTGTGACTGTCATTGTTGCCAAAGTGATTCTGCATATCAAATCAGATTGTACAGGCTAATCGAATTTACCATGATTACAGTGACGCGCTTCAGCTTGTTTTGCAATAACAGCTAGGTTATTCGATGAGTAGATAGCTCCTTATCGATTGATATCTTCTCTTAGAAAAAAGGTCAGATTAACCGTGGTGTAAAACTTGCCAGGTAACGTTTTCACAGTAAGCTTGACGTTGCCATCACGCTGCTGTTCTAACGATAGCCACAATTTTATCATAGACAGATAAACGGTACATGTAGCATGCTGTAGAACCTGCAGAGCCCTGGGATGAAGGCAACACCCTTGCCGAAGTAATAATAGTACCACTAATAATAACTGTTATGTGGGCGCTTTCTCACAATTTCTTGAAATGGCTAAAAGCAACACGCACGCTCACATGAATCACACGCATTCTCTCTCACACACACACATTACAATCACTTGGTGAGAAGGATCAAGGTGGGTGGGTGGGTGTTTCGGGGGTTTAACGTCCTTTTCCACCACACACGGGTGATATCGAAGACGGGGCAACGAAGAAAGAGCCAGCACAAATATTTGACTTCAGCCGGGATACGAACTCACGACCCGAGCATTAGAAGTCCAATGCTCTACCATTCGGCCACCCCGGCTCCCCGTGCGAAGGATCAGCTCAGCTGTTCGAAAGAACAAGTCACTGCACACCGGTAGGAGCCACTGGCTGATCAACTGACAGTATTTTAAAGCCTCTGTGCTTGTATCGCCGCCGAGATGGAAAACTGCCGCTTTCGACGCTCCAATGCTCTTTGCCAGATAGAAGCGTGTTTCATTTGGCCATCGCGACCGTTCCCGTGACTTTGTGATTTTCCAATATTATAGAACAACGATCTTCTTCTTTTCTGTCCACCCCTGAACAAACTGGGACTAGACAAAGCTTCTAAAAATAGCCCACCAATCAGTGTAGTCTGCTGAGGTAGTCATCAGCCCGCAGCCAAATTACGTCGTCTGCTCAGAACGCGGTACACGTCTAGAACTAACACGCCGGTCAGTCGCCACAATGGTTTCAAATGCTATATTATACTAGTATATAGGCTGGTTTTCGGGGGTTGGGCAGTAGGTGTAGTTTTGGGGAGGTGACAGAGAAGAAAGCTGTAGCCCAAGGCTGAAAGCTACACCTACGGCCCTACCCGAAAACCACCCTATAATAGTTTTGTTTTCATTTCGATCTCTGAAAACTGAAGTTTAAAACCAATATTTCGGAAACAGTTAAAAGCTTCTCCCTACAAGCTTTGTTTACAGAAGTAAATCTATGAGGCGCCATTTGCACAAAGCAAACCTGAGGCCGAAGCTCGTTGTTGAACAGTACATGTATCGCCGCATTGTTTGTGCGTTTGGCACGTACGAAACCGCTCTAAAGTTGTCACCTCAGTTTATTACACCTACCTTTATGATTAACCTTAGGTCTTAAAGCCAAGCGTTTGCGTAAAGCTGAGTTGTAAAAACAAGCTTCAAAACGGTTTGGTGCAAACGTCGCTCCAAGTGAAATCGGGGAATGGCCGCTTCCCGCTTGAAATTTTCCCTTGGCTTCTTTGGTATAGATATGTACGTGAAATGTTTGTTTCGTTGTCTGGGCAGTTTGTCGTGTTCATCTGCGAAACTTTTGCGCCATTTATATGCGTTCTCTTATCATTTGCTTGCTCCAGAGTTCTACCAGTATCGCTGTGCTGACACAGCCATCTGCCGCTGCAGAAATGACCACAGTACGTAGCAGACGACTTCCCGTTTGGCGAATCTTTTGTTGGATTTGCCAGGTCTGTGTCCACAAATCGGCAAAAAACGGTCTGCGGTAGACGAATGTTGATATTTAGTGATAATCATAAAATGATTTCAAATCAGTTACGTGCCGTTTGCACGTAATCTTCGGTTGAGTTATATCCAAAACGAGTTCACGGCTTAGCAGCAAGGAAACAGTGCACGAAAGTCAAGCGCTGATCGGACCGCACCTGACTGGCTGGTTTACCGCAATGTCAAGGGCAGTGGAAGTTTTTAAGCCTGGTAGGCTTTAGATAGGGACTCGGGAATTGTTTACGTAGGTATCACCTTTTGTTTACCAAAATATCAACGACCTTTCCCTTGGAGGTACATCAAGGGCTACCCCACGGCTCTCCGCCAATCGCTGTAGGAGAACGAAAATGAAATGAAAACAATATGTAGGATATTGTCACCCATGTGACTAATTCAGTCTGATGCCCAGAGTCATTCGACGAAAGGTTTCCCGCACGTTTAATTGTCTGTCATACGCACTGATCCTTTAAGTGATCGTAACAAAGTGACTAATTCACATCCAGGTAGCTAATAATAATAAATAATAATGAATACTTTTTATGTTTCGCCTATCTGTTTTCTACGAAACAGTCTTTGCGCTCGCACAACACACACACACACACACACACACACACACACACACACACACACACACACACACACACACACACACACACACACACATCCTGAGTGCCGATGTAAAAGTTGTCGGACTACAGCTCGAAAGCTGGCATAAAGAGGTAGGTATTTAAATGGGCTTTAAATTGATTCAGCGTGCGATGATCCCTAATGGTGACAGGTAAAGCGTTCCAGACGGAGGGGGCGGCGTAAGAAAATGAACTTTAGCCAGCTGACTTCAGAGTTGTTTTTGGAACCTTTAACAGTTTTTCTGATGATGAACGGAGAGTACGGGAGGGCTGGTAGGTTGTAAGCATTGCAGGTACAGAGGGAGAGAGCTAACGTTCACACTAATGGTACTAGTTGATGTTAAACACATCCAAACACAAGTTTGAGTTATAAATAGTACATTGCACATAGGCGGACATGGTGCTTTTATTTTCGTAACACTAGCACACCTGTGAGAAATGCCTTTATGACAGGGTCCGTGTACTGTATTGGAGGAAACGAGTCACAAGTATACCCCGCCTGTGCTTCTGTTTAATAAATAACTATATTCAGACTGACATTCTTTTCTGTCAACAGCCATACGCCTGTACAACAAATCTGTATGATCAGTAGGGAATGTTTTTGCTGTATCACTCCCGCGTGTGTGTGTGCGTGTGTGCGTGCGTGCGTGCGTGCGTGCGTGCGTATGTGGTCGCGCCCTGACCGTGTGGCATTGCAATTTTCCCCCTATTTTTGTATGGAAAAGGACGTTAAACTCCCAAACACCCACCCCACCCCCAAACACCCACCCCCTATTTTTGCATACCTTTTCAGCGCTTAGTACTGTTATCAACCAACAGATTACTGTATTGTAAGTACTGTATAAGTAATTATTATTATTATTGTTCACAATGTGGCACTAGCATATGTGTCAACATGTCTTTATTATTTAAGATGATCCTGGTTGATTGGATGGTTAGCTGGCTGGTTGGTTGAGTTTGTTGGACTGGTTAAATTGCCAATTCAGCTATCGTACAGTGCAAATTCGAGTTCCCCCTGTCGTAAGTTTTCTCTGCTCAGAGGAAACCTTTCTGGTCTGACCTCTCCACCAATCCTTAACTAGAGCAATGGTATATATTCGGATATATTTAACGGTGTAGTCAGACCCAACCCGGAAAGTGAATACCAATAGACTATAAGTTTTGCGTGTGTGTGTGTGTGTGTGTGTGTGTGTGTGTGTGTGTGTGTGTGTGTGTGTGTGTGTGTGTGTGTGTGTGTGTGTGTATTGACACCGGTCAGTCATCCGTTTACCCCGACTTGGTAACGACGCAATATCGGAAGGAGAAATTACACATCAGAGCAAACAGGGCTGCCAGTGTTGTTCGAACTCTTTTTTTTTCTTTTTTTTCTTTTCTTTTTATGTTGTTTCCATAGTAATGGACACAACATCATACGATGGGGTAAAATTTCCACGTTCATAGGCAAGCATCTGTTATTGTGTGTGTGTGTGTGTGTGTGTGTGTGTGTGTGTGTGTGTGTGTGTGTGTGTGTGTGTGTGTGTGTGTGAGTTTTAAGTGCCTACGAAATGCTATCGTAAATAAATGAACAAATGAACGAATAAACAACCCTTATCGACAAGCAAGCAAACAATTAACAACAACTGTATCATCAAAAACCATCAGAACTATCTACGCCAATGAAAAAAAATCCTTAACAACAACGACAACGACAACACCAACATCAGCAACGTCGCGCATGCGGCTGAAATAATTACCTTAGTCTGAATATGCACCAACCGCCACAACCTTTTGTCCTTTAATGAGAAGCACTCAGCTGAACCGTGGTTACGGCTGAATGACCCCACAATCTGAAAGAAAAAAAAACGTAAAGAACTCTCGAAACCGTGACCAAACTGAGGGCGAGTGATTGTTAACGCTTGAAGGGAATGAAACTGGCTCAAAGTGGAGACAAACAACTCATTGGAGCTGAAACTGGGGGTAGAATACCGCACATGAAAGATTTAAACTGGGAGCGACTGAACGAAATTGAAATTATAAATGAGTTACCAGAGAACGATAAAAAATGAATGTCTTCAAATACCGTTTCAGACACGATGTCAAGTGTTGACAGCTCTGGACACAAATTGAATGTTGTTGTTATTGTTGTTTTTGCTTTGGTTTTTTGTATGTCTCTTTCTTGTTTTTGTTGTTTTTTTTGTTTTTGTTTTTGTTCTTGTTTTTTGTTTTGTTATTTTTGTTGTTGTTGTTGTTGTTGTCGTTGTTGTTTTGTTTTTTGTTTCTAGTACACTTCGTCTAAAAATTGTCTTTAATAATAATTATAATAGCTGTGTATTGTGTGGGCGCTTACCCAATTTCATGAACTGGCTCAAAGCGCCACAGGCTGAACCCGACACGCACGCCCACGTGACGTGGTGTGACGGGTCAGCTCAGCTATTGAAGTTTCGGAATTCAGAATTGCATTTATTTTCAAATTTTGTGGGCTGAACATTTTCATTGCAATTGCGTGGTTTCATTAGGCAGGAAAACAGCAACGACGACGACGACGACGATGATGATGATGATAAGAACTTGATAATAATAATAATAATGATAATGTGAACGAGAAACTAAAAACAGTTCCCATACCCATACACGTACAGTGGACTTCGGATATAAGAACAGCGCCGGGGCCAGCATTTGGGTGTCCTTATAAGCGAGGTTTCTTATAAGCATACCTCGGATATAAGGTCAGTTGTGCTAGTGTGTGTTCTTATAACCAAGGAAAGAAGAAAATATTGTGGACAACTGTAAAAAGAGTCGTATATCGACCTCTAATGGTCTGTGTGCGTGCGTGTGTGTGTGTGTGTGTGTGTGTGTGTGTGTGTGTGTGTGTGTGTGTGTGTGTGTGTGTGTGTGTGTGTGCACGGCAATCTCTTGCTTGTTTAAGCCTTTGCGTCAATGAAGTGGAACTTGCTGGTTGGCTTGATCTCGATGCAATATAGTTTACTTCTTTTGCGTATGCGAAACATAAATTTAATGCAAATAACTCTAGAAGTTATGTAACAATAGCTGTCTTAATGAAAATGAGAGAGAGAGAGAGAGACAGAGAGAGAGAGAGAGAGAGTTACGATCACATTTTGACAAAATGACTTTAAAGAATACAAGGATACAAGGAAATTTATTGGCCAAGTTTTCAACAACAACAAACTAGAGAGGCAAAAGCCTCCACGGCTCCCTTGTGACAGGGGTCAAGGTCATTCAAAAGAGTATGTTTGTAAATTTCTTATCACTATCTATCATCAAGCTAAGTAAGGTGTCTCTGGTGTTCTTAGTTCCTGGCAATGTTACACTTTTTCCCCAAAACTGACTATATGGCCTTGACCTTGGGTCAAGGTCATTCAAATATGTCTATCATTACACCAAGTTGGATGCCTCTAGTATTTGTAGTTTCTCCAAAAACAGTAGTATTGAAATTCACAACAGACAGCTTTACTGACCTTGACCTTGAGTCAAGGTCATTTAAAGTGGTATGGATATATTGGTCTTATCAATGTCTATTAGCATGCCAAGTTTGGCGCCTCTGCTGTTTGTTGTTTCTGAGAAAATGCCAATGTTACGGTTTCACAGAAATAGCTTGTACGGCCTTGACCTTGACACAAGGCTATTGAATACATGTATATCTGTAAAGTTCTTATCAATGTCTATCACCATGTAAAGTTTAAAACCTCTGGTTTATGTAGATTCTGAGAAAATGCCAATGCAAAATTTTAAAACAGACAGCTTTAGTGACCTTGACCTTTAGTCAAGGTCATTCAACATGATATAATTTTAAAGGTCTTACGGCTGTCTATAGGCATGCCAAATTTGGTGCCTCTGCTTTTCGTAGATTCTGAGAAAATGCCCATGTTAAGGTTTACTGTGGAAATGCGGTAAATAGCTTGTATAGCCTTGACCTTGACACAAGGCCATTGAATACATGTACATCTGTAAAGCTCTTATCAATGTCTATCATCGTGCAAAGTTTAAAACCATTCAAGGTCATTCAAGATCATTCAAAATTAAATATTTTGAAAGGTCTTATGGTTGTCTATCAGCATGCCAAGTTTGGTGCCTGTGTTGTTTGTAGATTCTGAGAAAATGCCAATATTAAGGTTTTCTACGGAAATGCGGAAAATAGCTTGTCTGGCCTTGACCTTCATACAAGGCCATTAAATACATGTATATCTGTAAAGTTCTTATCAATGTCTAACATCATGCAAAGTTGAAAACCTTTGGTATTTGTAGATTCCAAGAAAATGCCAATGTAAAATTTTCAAACAGACAGCTTTAGTGACCTTGACCTTCCGTCAAGGTCATTCAAAATGATCTATTTTGAAAAATCTTATGGCTGTCTATCGGCATGCCAAGTTTGGTGACTCTGCTGTTTGTAGATTCTTAGAAAATGCCAATGTTAAGGTTTACTGCGGACACACAGACAGACAGACAGACAGACAGACAGACACACACACACACACACACACACACACACACACACACACACACACACACACAGACTCCCATTGTTACACAAGGGAGCCAAAAACAAGATGGCCAGACATTCAAATGTGTTCCCAGTCTACGGCGTTCGCAGGGGAAAATAACGGTTTTTAACGACCCCTCCCCCTCCCCGCTCCTCCCCTCCACACTCCACAAACTCACTGCCACTATCCATCTGTCTCTCTGTCGGGTTGTTAGTGTAAGTGAAGTTCAGAGGCAGAATTCCGTGAAGAAATGTTTCTTGGAAATTCCGGGAAATGAAACGAAACGAAAATAAAGCTAGCATAACTTCTACTTTCGGTTCTTATATCCGAGGGGAGGTCGTGTTGGGAACAAGCAGATGGTGTCTTTACAAGCGAGGGTTCCAAAAATAGAATAATCGCAGACTTCCTAGAAATGATCATTCCTACTTGCGGTTCTTATATCCGAGGAAAGTTTGATGTGGGGACCTAGCAAGTGCTGTCCATATAAGCGATGAACCCTATATCAGAGGGTTCTTCTATGCGAGTTTTAAATAATAAGTGATCACAAAGAACAACTTTGGCAGGGACCTGCTTTGGGGTGTCCCTATAAGCGATGGTTCTTATATCGGATGTCCTTATAAGTGGAGTCCACTGTAATTTTCAGAGGCTGTCTGAATGCAAAAGCGTTGTCTGCCACGAACAAGGGGAGAAAACTCTCGAATCTAACAATACCAAACTTGACTGCAAACATTGGTCTTTAGTTTCATGCATAATGTTTTGCTCATAAAACGAAACGTTGTAGTTAAAGTTGCGGTTACAAATGACGGCGGAAATTTCAAAATTTTGCTCATAAAATAAGGTTTTTACTTAAAGTTGAGGTTTAAAAGAAGAGGGGGTTAGTTCAGACTGAACGCAGGTTGAAACGTGACAAATCCCGGACGGAGTTACCGAACATGGCCACGAGAGAAGGATCTCCAGGCGAATAAAGGAGAGGAGAGGGATCACCAGGGGAAGAAACTCTTGGTGTCCTAAGACCACTCTCTGGGGCACAGAGTCTTTCAGTGGAAAGTACCTCTGTGCACAGTGGGGAAATGGCGCTCACTGCGCTACCGTGATGGGCCTAAATTGTCTCGGTGCTCTCAAACACAAGGTCGCGCACTATGTCATCCTTGACCAGCTTTGAACCCAGAGGGATCCTCAATGGCGCAAGTGATGGCAGGCTGTCTTCAGAGTGAAAGTAGGCGTGTTTCTGAATCAGAGACATACATAACATGTCTCTGTCTGAATGGACAGATCTATTATTACATTCAGTCCTAGAGCACGGGTGTGTATGCTTTTGTAATCGTCTCTTATTCCACCACAAGGCAGGTACGTGATCGTCTGCACCGTGCAATAATACTTGCCTGTAGAGTGCAACACCCTTGCCTGTCAGAGTGCAACCCCCTTGCCGTTTACCCACATCCTGTTGGATCAGTGTACCACGTAAACAGTGCCATCAAATCGCAACAATAATTGTCCGCTGGCAAAGATTTTGCCCAAACCAAAAGTGGTCGGATATTCAAGACTTCGTTTCAAATCGATTCATATGACACACAAGTCTTCGCTTTTCTAAAAAAATTTCGCCATTTTTTAAAATGGCGCTGGGTGTAAGCAGTCACATTTTCACGCCCCGCCGAAAAGGGACTGCACTCTGGAGTCTATCCTAAGACTAGATAGCGTGCGTGCGTGCGTGCGTGCGTATGTCGTTGCGCCCTGACCTTATGGCATTGCAATTTTCCCCCTATTTTTGTATGGAAAATGACGTTAAACTCCCAAACACCCACCCACCCACCCCCTATTTTTGTATACTTTTTTTTCCAACGCTTAGTACTTTTATCATCCAACAGATTATAGCGCTATATAAGTACTGTATAAGTGATTATTATTATTATTGTTCACAATGTGGCACTAGCATTTGTCTTTATTATTTAAGATGACCCTGGTTGATTGGTTGGTTAGCTGGCTGGTTGGTTGAGTTTGTTGAACTGGTTGAATGGCCGTTCCAGCTATCATATTATAGTGCAAATTCGAGTTCCCCCTGTCGTAAGTTTTCTCTGCTCAGAAGAAACCTTTCTGGTCTGACCTCTCCACCAATCACTAACTAGAGCAATGGTATATATTCGGATATATTTAACGGTTTAGTCAGACCGAACCCGGAAAGTGAATACCAATAGACTATAAGTTTTTTTTGTGTGTGTGTATTGACTCCAGTCAGTCATCCGTTTACCCCGACTTGGTAACGACGCAATATCGGAAGGAGAAATTACACATCAGAGCAGACAGGGCTGCCAGTGTGTTTCGAACTCTTTTGTTGTATTCTGAGGACAGCCGAGATGTGTTCCGGTTAAATATGTGTATTTGCTTTTTTGTGTGCAAATCTTCAACTGGCGAAATGGTGATTTTGGTGTTAGCAGTGCTGACCTTTCTTCCTTTCGGCGCTGATGGTATGTCTGTAGTTTTATAAGGTTAAATTTTCGTTTGTGAGAGTGTATGCTAAAAGTCACTCTGATTTGTTTGTTTTCGTTTGTTTGTTTCTTGTAGTTGTTGTCATTGCTGTTGTTTTTACACTAAAGCATTTGTTTGTATGTCAATATTCGATGTCTGTTTCTTTGTTTCTTTGTTCTTTGTTTCTTTGTTCGTTTGCTCCTTTGTTTGTTTGTTTGTCTGTTGCTGTTTTTGTTGTTTAATAAACAACACTACAGAGAGAGAGAGAGAGAATCAAGAAAACTTAATTTTTCAACGGTAGAGGTAGTTAACGTGAAACAGTCAATTTTCATACCTGCCGTTGCTATTTCTAGTGGTACCTATCTAAATAGAAAAATACACACAGGAACAGTGGTACATATTCGGATATATTTAACGGTTTAGTCAGACCGAACCCGGAAAGTGAATACTCATAGACTATAAGACTACTGTCATTCATTTCTCTCTCAGAGAGAAAGAGAGAGAGAGAGAGAGAGATTTCACTTAGTGTAGAATGAAAAAATCGATGAAATACATCATAGAACATTATGCTTTTATTCTTTTCATTGTGTGCTTTTGCGTGTGTGCGTGCAAGTGGTGTCGTTTCTTTTTCCTTTTTTATTTATGTTGTTTTCACGTCGGTTGGTAAAATTAAGTATGTTGTAGCTCATAATGATTGTTCTAATTCTATGTTTGTACCTTGAAACCATCTGATAATCCTCGACGAGTGAAAAATGTGACACTGCTACTAACAGAACTATTTTCGCTCTACCATACTTATAATGATATTAACATTCTAAAATGAGTGTACCAGTGAGAAAACTGTCGTGGTATGGGTTCCTCTTTCTTTCTTTCTTTCTTTCTTTCTTCTTTCTTTCTTACTTACTTACTTACCTACTTACCTACTTTCTTACTTACTTTTTCTTTCTTACTTACTTACTTACTTACTTTTTCTTTCTTACTTACTTACTTACTTACTCACTTACTGTCTTACTTACTAACTTTCTTTCATTTTTACTTACTTACTTACTTGCTTACCTACTCACTCACTTACTGTCTTACTTTCTTACTTTCTTTCTTTCTTTTTTACTTACTTACTTACTTACTTTCTTTCTTTTTTACTTACTTACTTACTTACTTACTTACTTACTTACTTACTAACTTACTTACTTTCTTTCTTTCTTGCTTTCTTTCTTTCTTTCTTTCAATCTCTTCCTTTGTCTTTCATTTTCTTTGGTTTTCTTTTTTCTGTTTCTTTATTTCTATCTTCCTCTCCATCATTTCTATAAGGGCTTTGTGAACAACTGTGTCAATGTCTGTAGCATTGAAAACTGAAGCTTCACTGGGTCATTTGTTTTTATCTTGTTTTCTGCAGTTCATTCTATTTCTCTAATTCTTCCTGTCTTTCTGTCTGTCTATCTTTTTTCTTATTTACCGTTTTACTTATTTTCACAGGTGTAGTCTTGAGGGTACAGTAAAAGCTATCTTCCTGTCTTTCTGTCTGTCTGTCTATCTTTTTTCCTTATTTACTGTTTACTTATTTTCACAGGTGTAGTCTTGAGGGTACAGTGAGAGCTATTTTCCACACAAACCTTTTTCCTCTTTTCTAAAGAGTACTGCTCTAGCGGTAGAACTCTTCATTCATACTGACGCTTGCCACAAAGAGAACTGGGCTGGCATTCGAATCGAATGAAAGGCGGTATGCCTGCAGTCACTGTGTGGCTGTGACTAAGGTGTATAAAAAGGCGCATATTTTTTCTTCCTGGTTCTCAGGGAACGAGGCATTTCTTAACAGAGTCTCTCTCTCTCTCTCTCTCTCTCTCTCTCTCTCTCTCTCTCTCTCTTGTAGTGTTAACTTATCAGAGTGTAGGATTAATTTAGTCTGCCATTGCAATACTGTCACAGTTGAACTCTGATGTTCAACCCTGATTATTACTCTAAGCTTTGCTTGTCTATGGTCATTCATTGTTCAGTTATAAAATCCGTATTTGCAATAAACTTGTTTAAACTAACAAAGGTAGTTCGTGGTCGCTTTGTGCGAAAACAAGAGCGTGACTAGGAGACGGGATTCGAGTTGTATAAACCAACAGGCCAGGCAGTGGTTGCTTTATGCGAAAACTAGAACTGGCGTGCCTAGGAGACGGGAATCGAGGTGGTATAGACTAACAAGGCAGTTCGTGGCCGCTTTATGCGAAAACTAGAGTGTGACTAGGAGGTTCGTGTGGAGATGACAGCAAAGGAAGTTGAATCACATTTCTTTGTTCTGGGCTTGTTCTTATTGTTGGTGGTAGTGGGGGTTGTTGTTGTTGTTGTTGTTGTTATTGTTGTTGTTGTTGTTGTTGTTGTTTACTTTACTGTCCCTTTGGGGAATTCTGGCCGCTTCCCCTGGGGTTCAGCGCCACCCAATACCTGGTCTATTTTCAATTTTGCTGGGGGAGAAAGCCAGATAACCCGCACAAAAACCCCCGACGAGCAGCCCGGTAGTCAGGAAAACTAGTATCACATATCACAGCTCGATCCTGGGCTCGAACCCAGTAACTTAATAACCGTGACAGCGGCGACGGCCGTTCAGTAACGCAGCGGCTACGTCCCACGCACTACCGATTAAACCACAGTTCACTCCTTTGTTGTTGTTGTTGTTGTTGTTGCTGTTGTTACTTTTTGTTTTGGAGCCGGGATAGCCGAATGGTAGAGCGTCGAACTTTCAATGCTAGGGTCGTGAGTTCGAATCCCGGCTGGCGCCAAAAATGTTGTTCTGGCCTTTTTCTCGCTGACCCGTCGTTAATGTCACCCATACGTGGCGGAAAAGGACGTTAAACTGCCAAACACCCACCCACCCTCAAAGGCTAATTAATACAGATTGGCTGATTTCTTTCAGCGACAAAACCGATGTCTCTTGTATAACATATGTGGTGGCGTTGAGTGATTCAGGCAGGCGCACGAATGTGGTAGTGAGGGAGTCGAGACGTGGTTTAACATAAACACATGTTTATTTGTCCACTACAGAGGAGCAGTGTACTACTCAGTCCTGGAAAAACACAAGAGGAAGGGCATTCGAACGTGTACACCTCAAAAGGAAAAGCAATAAGCATAGCAGTACTAGTAGACGACACATAAAATGGATCAAAACTAGGAAATACTAACAATATCTAAGCAGTTATTACACAGAAGTAACACACCAAACTGAACTAAAAGTACAGCTCGCAGAAGTGTAAACAAATGCTTAAAACAAAGACAAAATGGCGGCGTCGGTCCACACCCCGCTATCCGACTCTAGCATCAAACATACATGAGTCAGTGAATTCAAAATAAAACTTACTTAGCTGGCCGGTGTCCGCCTAGGGACAATAGAACGACGCGGAGGAAAATGAGTGACATGGCGAGATGAGAAACACAGCCGGCGCTTGGTGCAACGGTCACGTTCGCGGGCAGAAACAAGGACTGACCAGCGAGGCGTGGCGAGCTGCATTTCTCTGCGCAGCGCGGGCCGCAAAGAAAACAACCCTAGGATGCGTGGCTGGAGGAGAGTAGATTCACGGCTAGAGGGGGAATCTATGTTTCTTGCTACCCAGATATCCACCCGTAGCGGGCGTTCTATAGCAGCTAGGAATTTCAAACAAACAGGTGAAAGGGCGTGAAAAATACTTTAAAATGGCATAAGTTTGGAACATCATCAAAATAAAGAGAATTCCCTATCGCCAATTGAAAACCGTAAAGGCCGGGACCACGCATTTGAAAAGGGGTGAAAATGGCAAAATACACCCTTTAAACTATAAAATACCGCTAACAACAAAACATGATTAGAAAGTAAAAACTCTCCTGGAACTACTGCAGTTTACAGAATTACTCTAAGTGAAGGGACTGCGGAGATCTTTGACATTAAACAGACACAAACAAACACAACTAATCGACACGCGCGCCACCGCGGATACGCAACACTGCGTGCGTGCCTGACTGGCCACGCGGCTAGTGACTAGCGTACAGCGCTGGCCAGAGAACAAAGGGGTAGTGGGGCCAGAGACCAAATTAGCGGCCGAGTGGATGCGAACCACTCGGCTACACATAAGCTTCTCTCCTTGATTTTCTCCTGCATTCACGGCACTGCTCCACTGTATCTGGCTGAGCTCATACCACTGTATAGACCTGCACGCAGCCTAAGATCTTCCCAGTCCACACTTGCTGTCCTAGGCTTCTATGACAACACAAACAAGAAACGCTCTGGTGCACGGGCTTTCAACAGTGCAGCTCCTTGCCTCTGGAACAACTTTCCAGGTCACCTCAAGTCAGTCATGACCTTCAAGCGGAACCTCAAGACGCATCTCTCTCTCTCTCTCTCTCTCTCTCTCTCTCTCTCTCTCTCACACACACACACACACACACACACACACACACACACACACACACACACACACACACACACACACTTTTTTCACTCCAAAGGCGCCGAGAGCATGCTTAATGCATGGAAGTTTTCTTGTAGCGCTTTACAAATGGCCAATAACCATCATCATCTTGTGTGTCTCCAGCATGCGGCACGACCTTCACAGGGTCTACAGGAATGATTACTTCCCCTGGATTCCCCGGAGCCTACCCCAGCAACCAGAACTGTGTGTGGATCATCAGGAGACCAGCTGGAGAACGCATCACGCTGACCTTTCTCCAGTTTGACTTGGAAGACGACGATGACTGCCAGTATGACTCTCTGCTGGTAAGCAGCGTGCTTCCGTTCAAAGTGCCCAGCAGATAACAGAGCTTCAGTTGCCAAAAGTTCTTTTATTTTGTTCACGTGTGTGACAGTATGGCTGTGTCTGTGTGTTGAGGGTGATTTGTGTTTGATAGTGTTTTAAGCTGTTTAATCTGTTTGTATTATGGTACCCCCCCCCCCCCACACACACACACACACACACACTATCCCCCCTAGCCCCCCCCCCCCTTTTTTTTTTTTTGAGGCAAGATAGTGTTTGTTGCTTGGGCTCTACTACCCGTGCCTATAGGTGCAAGAGGGTCTCTGTTGCTTACGCGGCTCTCCACTCCCTTCTCCCCCCCCCCCCCCTTTTCTCCCGTTGATAAGGCGCTCACAGCTTTCCAAGGGATAGGCGCCAATAAAAATCGTCAACATTATTATTATTATTATCATTATATAGGACTAGAAACGATCAACCACCAGTTGCATTACCAACTGTCCCTACATTACAGATTACGGATGGTTCCTCTGCAACTGGCCCCCGCCTCCGTCGGTTCTGTGGCTCCGATCTTCCGAAACCAGAGAGAAGTTTCCAGAACTCAATCCGGATTCACTTCCGCTCCGATGATTCCGTATCCAGAACAGGCTTTAAGATTTCCTACATCGCTTCCAGTAACTAAAGTTATATTTTGATATACATAAGTAGTAGTAGTAGTAGTAGTAGTAGTAGTACCACAATTATTATTATCATCATCATCATCATCATTATTAATGTTATCTTGTATGGTTGTATCATAGTTGAACACGTCTTCATCATTCTTCAGCCACGTGGCATGAACCATGCGTGTGTGTGTGTGTGTGTGTGTGTGTGTGTGTGTGTGTGTGTGTGTGGATTTGCTGTGATAGATGTGACGTTGACAAGTTAATTATTATTTGAGGTTATTTATTTTACGTTATTGTACAGGTAATCTACGGGACGAGTTCTTCTTTGTGGCCGTGCCAAATGCTATAATCCTTGTGGATATAGAGACGGTCAGCAACATCCGGGTCCCTGGTCTTGCCACGCAGAAGCCAATGGCGGTTGACTTCGACCCTGTAGAACGACGAATCTTCTGGACAGATTACACATACCGGCATATTGCCAGCGCAAACCTTGATGGGAGTGATGGAAAAATCGTTCGCACTTTGAATTCAGGTGAGTTCTTGTGTTTGCGAAACGTAGATTAAGCGGGAGGGCCCTTCGGTCTTGTCTTATTTGATTGGATGACACTGGTGGATGTTGAACATGTTGTGTTGCATCGATCAGTTTTGATGTTTTTAAATACATATTCTTACTTACTGGAGCTTGAGTATATTGGACCATATTCATATTAATAATCATATCACTGCAAAAAGTTCCGAAAATGGCAGTTAACCATATAACCATACCCGGAATGCATCTGTTCTCTCTCTCTCTCTCTCTCTCTCTCTCTCTCTCTCTCTCTCTCTCTGTAATTATGTGTTTGTACTACATGTATTAGTGTGTGGTGTGTGTTTTTGAATTTTGAAACGTGATTTGCCTTGTTTATATATTACTGATTATGAGTTCACCTTATTACTGTAGCAACTGATAGTAGTTTAGCAACCGTGTGTGTGTGTAGAGTAGCAAGGACAAGATGTAAGACAGGTCTGCGCACCTAATCTTCTATCCTTGGAAAATAAAGTGTCATTGTCATTGTCATTGTCTCTCTCTCTCTCTCTCTCTCTCTCTCCTTTGTAATTTGATGCAGAGTTTTGTCTAGGATGTGGTTTTACCTAGTAGTGAGGTACAGCTCAGGCCAGTAACTATGTGAGAAAGGCATTGGTGCCAAATCAAAAAATAAATAAACGTATCATCACCATCGTCGTAGTCGTCGTCGTCGTCGTCCTCCTCCTCCTCCTCCTCTCTCTCTCTCTCAGAGAAATATTCGCTTCTCTTTTCACCCTCTTTATCACGGTTTCAGTCGCGGTGCCTGACGGGATTGCTGTTGATCCCTTATCCCGCCTTGTGTTCTACACTGATACCGGAAATGACGTCATTGCTATGATGACCATGTCCGGGTCCTTGCACAGAACCGTCATCAGCACAGATCTTGCACAACCACATGCCATTGTACTGGACACGATGAATGGGTATGTCCTGCTGTATTTGTATGATGTCGTATTATAACCCCCCTTTAACGGAAAGTGCCAGCAGGTAATAGGGTTCTCACACGCTGCGATTCTGCAGGCCTGCCAGCGGCGAAATACCCTCAGAGCCAAATAAGTCCGCTTGTAGCGGGGCACTCCCCGCAGACGCAGCCACGACGCTAGTGAATAGAGCACGGTCCTATGTTTGTCCTCGCCACGCCAGCAAGTCGCCGCTGACCTTGCTTTGTGTATTGGAGCGCCGGGCCAGGCTGGTGCAGCTGGTAGCCAAAGTGTGTTGCAACGTATGATCGCAACCGCCGCGCAATACACAAGCGGGTGCCTTGCAGGCACTCTACGTTTGAGAAGGCCTTAAGGCCGTTCTTAAAGGCCGTTCTACACGTGACAAGTGGCAAGTTGCCGCCCTTCGACTTTCCCCCCACAAGTTTGTCTGCCGCAACGCCGCTGCTTCTACACGCGGAAACCTCCGCACCACAAGTCGGCTGATTGACCTTTCGTGTGACCCTTTCAACCCTATATTTGGAAGGGGCCTCGCGCGATTTCGCCCGGCCATGGTCGCGAGTGAATCCGAGTCAGACTCAGCTGAACATGTGAATGAAAGTTCGGAGGAGGAATTAACTTTTGCAGCAGCTGCAGTTATTTTGCTGCAGAACAGGAAGAAACAGTGGATCTGGGCGAGAAAGTGGATCTTGCAGCGAGATTCGCTTGGCGCATACGGAGGTCTTTGACGCCATTTTGTTTACTGAATTTGGCCGCGTGACCACTACGCGGCGTGCGATTGGCCGTCCTGGCGGGGCTCCCAGGGTGCTTCGCGCGCACTTGCGAGGCGCAAGCCGAGAAAATAGAAAGCCGTTCTATCCGAAACTTGCCGCGGCAAGCCGTAGGCTGCAAGACTGTACATCTTGCTTGTACATTTGCCGTCGACTTGCGGGGGCCGCAAACCCGCTTTTGCCTTGCAAACTTGCCACGTGTAGAACGGCCCTAACCGGGCGAACCACCAGTCCGGCGAACTTGTTCGGCGAACTGTGTATTGTATACGAATAGGGCGAGCGCGCACACATACGTAGTTCCAGAGGTTTGGCCGAACTAGTTCTGTTTCTTAACCGACCGTTAATGATATGCATACGTCATCGCCCGAACCGTGACAAGGCGAGAGTTG
Organism: Batillaria attramentaria; assembly: GCA_018292915.2. Lineage (NCBI taxonomy): Eukaryota > Metazoa > Mollusca > Gastropoda > Batillariidae > Batillaria > Batillaria attramentaria. The sequence goes on from JACVVK020000228.1 coordinate 604,390, forward strand.
AGGCAATCGTAAACAACCAAAATGGCCGCCTTCGTAGATCGAGACGACGAGGCATTTGCGGTAGTGATCGTTTTGAGTGAACTCTTGGAAGCCGAGGAAGAGGAGAAAAGAGGAAAAGAGCGCAAGAGAGGGAAATGTCAAGTGAGTCGATAGCCGCCATGCCGTCCGCCATTTTCCTCAACTTTGTACATGCGCACAACAGCTCTCCCCCGAGCAACCAATCAGAGCGCAGGATCGGCCAAAGGATCGCGAGGGTTCCCACGACACGCTGTGCAGACTTCAAACCTAGTTCGGCGAACCTTTCGAACCAGGGTTTGAGAAGTAGCGTTCGGTCGGTTAAGAAACAACGTGCGCGAATCTAGTTCGCCGTGCTCTTCGAACCTAGTTCGCGAACCAAACGTTCGCCCGGTTAAGAACGGCCTTTAGGGATTCGGCTTGGTGAGCGCCCGCACATGAATCCCCCGCTCCCAAACTTAACACTGACCAGGCGAGCGCATCACCGCTTCCCATATTTGGCGGAGAACTCCCCAAAGTGTGTCAGACCCACGCCTATTTAAAGCGTACACTCTTGCTGACTCATCTGTCCCCATTTCTTTCATAATTGCCAGCCAGCTATAGAGCTCGGATAGTTCCAAAACTCAACGATTAATTCTCACAAGTGTGTGTGTGTGTGTGTGTGTGTGTGTGTGTGTGTGTGTGTGTGTGTGTAAAGGGAGGGGGGGGGTTACGTCCTTTTCCTCCACGTATGGGTGCATATCAAAGACGGGGAAACGAGAAAAAGGCCAGCACAAATATCTGGCCCACGCCGGGAATCGAAATCACGACCCGAGCATTGGGAGTCCAACACTCTACTATTCGTCTATCCCGGCACTCCTTCTCACGATTGGACAAAATGTCTTTGTGTGTGTGTGTGTGGGGGGGGGGGGGCTCTCTTTTTCTGCAGCACCGTTGTTGTTGTTGTTGTTGTTGTTGACATGCGTGGTGTGTACTTGTTTTCCTCCCCACGCCCCTTCCACATGGAATCAGTGGGATTTTTAACGTGCACGGTATCGACATCCGACGTTCACCAAGGCGAGAAAACGATGCATGAGTCTGGACGCTAACTCTGACTTGATTTTGTGAGGTAAAATCCCCAGCCCAGTTCCTGCCCACCGGAGGATCGAACTCGTGCCTAAGAATCCGCAGCGAACGTTAACGCCTTAACCACTCGCACGGATCATATTATTCAATCATTATTTATATACTACTACTAATAATAATAGTAATAATAAATCACATTTCTAAAGCGCAATTCTTGGCAGACAACTCATTGCACATGCACAAATGACTCACATGCACATAAAACACATCCTTACACATCAGGCACTACGGAACTACGGCAATCAATTGAAGGGTGGGTGGGTGGGTGTTTGGAGGTTTAACGTCCCTTTCCACCACATAGGGTGTTATCAAAGACGGGGCAACGATGAAAAAGCCAGCACAAATATTTGGCCCCAGCCGGGATACGAACTCACGACCCGAGCATCGGAAGTCCAACGCTCTACCATTCGGCCACCCCGGCTCCCCGGTAATCAATAGAATGCCAGTAATAACATTTGTAAGCTGAAGAGCATAATTATGTAGACTGAAAACTGTGGGTTTTGCTTTTTGTCTGCTCCTATATGTAGAGAGGAAAGCAGTGTCGATAAACTGATGGTGGGCTATTGAATAGTTTCTGTGAGTCATTGCTTTGGAATGTTCAGTCCACAAAATTTGAAAAAAAAAAAAAATGCAATTCCGAAACTTAAATAGCTGAGCTGACCCTTCGCACCACGTGATTGTAACGTGTTTGTGTCCAGTGTGCGAGAGAATGTGCGTGATTCACGTGAGCGTGCGTATTGGGTTCAGTTCGCGGCGCTTTGAGCCGATTCATGAAATTGGGTAAAGCGCCTATACAATACTCATTATTATTATTATTATACTGAACCAGTAATGGCAAATTGTTTTCAGCGTCGTGTTTTGGACGGACCGTGGAGACGGAAAAATTCCCAAAATCGAGAGGGCTAACTATGACGGCACAGACAGAAGGACTTTACACAGCACGTCCCTGAAAAATCCAAACGGCCTGGCTGTAGACCTCGACAGTGAGTCTCTCTCTCTCTCTCTCTCTCTCTCTCTCACACACACACACACACACACACACACACACACACACACACACACACACACACACACACACACACAGAGTCCTTGAAAAATCCAAACGGCCTGGCTGTAGACCTCGACAGTGAGTCTCTCTCTCTCTCTCTCTCTCTCTCACACACACACACACACACACACACACACACACAGAGTCCCTGAAAAATCCAAACGGTCTGGCTGTAGACCTCGACAGTGAGTCTCTCTCTCTCTCTCTCTCTCTCACACACACACACACACACACACACACACACACACACACACACACACACACACTTTCCTTTTCTTCTTCTTCTCCTTATTCTTCTTCTTATGCCGCTTTTTTTTTTCTTCAGGCTCTTTTCTTTTCTTCTGTTTGTTTTCATCTTCGTTGTCTTCTTCTTTTTTCTTCTTCTTTCATCTTTATTTTTTCTGTTCCTTCCTCTTCCTCTTCTTTTTCTTCTTCTTCTACTTCGTCTTTTTCTTCGTCTTATTCATTTTCTTAATTCGTTCATCGTTTTCATCTTTTCCTTCTTCTTTTTCCTCTTCTTTTCATTCTGTTTCTTTTTCTTCTACTACTCCCGACTTCTTCTTCGTCTTCTTCTTATGTCCTTTTTCATCCTTTTAGACCATCGTCTGTACTGGGTGGACTCGGGAACAGACATGGTGGAGTATTCTGACCTTGACGGAAACGGACGTACGGAGATTTCCGCCACGAGCGGCCGTCATTTGTACGGTCTTGCTTACCATGACAACCACCTGTACGTCACTGATTGGACAGATGCGGGGTGCGTAGTAATATCTTAGAAAAAAAAATACTTTACGTGCTTTCAAGACGCTAGTTCTGAAATGACAATGCTTAACAGAGGACGGCGTTTGTTTTAAAATAGTTTGTGATTTCGCCCGTACGCTCGAAGTGCGTGATCTTTTAACTGAGTTTCATGTGTAAATTCTAGGCATTCTTAAGGTGTCATTATTTGCAACATTCAATCCAATTCCGTTCAATTCAGTATAAATTTATTGTCTGATAAAAGTAAGATTTTATTTCCTCTGGCTCGTTAAAACAGGGAACAATAAATACAAAGATTCTTAATCTTCAATTCAGGAAAATATCATCTGAAACGTACATGAAGATTTCTGATAAACAAATCATTACAGACAGTCAAAGTATACACACTTACATATGGAAGAGAAAATTAAACTTTATATTTTTCAGTTATATTACGCTGTGAAACAAATTGTGAATGCACATATTTACAGTTTATAATTTATCCTTTGAGCGTGCTTTAACCCTTGCCCTGGTGATAAACCACGGTGTTGTCTGTATTGATCGAGCTCTGCAGATACGGTGTAGGGGATATAACCTCATTCTACAAAATCTAAAGTCTGAATTTGACTATACTCTCCCTTTGGCCAAGGAATTGACTCGGCCTGTCAGACACAAACTAGCACGCGGGCGTTGGGCGTTTAGGAGTTAACATCCTGTTCCACCACATACGGGTGACATATCAAAGACGGGGCAACGATGAAAAACCAGGACAAAAACTTGGCCCCAGCCGGGGTACGAACTCGACCCGAGCATTAGAAATCCAACGCTCTACCATTCAGCCACCCCGGCTCCCCACAAACTAGCACACGGCTATAACTCTTCTACGCGCTCACGAGTCTTTTTGTGAGTGAAAAAGACTTCTTCAGCAGTCAATATAAGAACTCGCTACGTGGAGAGTGTTTGCCTGATTGTCACCGTACACCTCAGTAAGACGACGGGCTCTTCGAACAGTCATCACGTCCAACCAAACATGACCCCACGTTCAATGCCTGTGTTTTCGTCTTCACAGTGAGGGTACTGACAAGAGTTACATTTACAAACTGAATACTGACGGAACGGATGAAGACTCTGTCGGCAGTGCAGGATTCCGAATGGATGATTTACATATCTACGTTGAAGACAGCTGGGAGCAAGGTAAAAACCAGTTGACATAAAACAGAGTATGAATTTGAACCTGATGAAAATGATTATTAACCCTTACGGCGCCAGTCTCGCATTTCGGCGAGTGTGGCTCATAGAGTGTTATGTTGCTAATTTGCGCTTACATTTTTGCGTCAGATCTGTACTGCTGAAGACTAGAATTTGGTGATTTTAATATCGATGATATGTGTTTGCGTGACGGTTTGTGTGTGTGTGTGTGTGTGTGTGTGTGTGTGTGTGTGTGTGTGTGTGTGTGTGTGTGTGTGTGTGTGTGTGTGTGTTTAGGCTTCTCAAGTCACAGCTTAACAGGTCAGAACTCAGCTCGAATAATCCACCTCAAAACTGAGGTGCCCTGCATGGTGCACAAACAGAGCGCAAGGCATTCTTTGCCGGGCTGAGCACTGACCTGTGAAACAGCTCCAGATATGAATGAAATCACGATATTTAAGATTCATCAGTAACTCTTGTTTTCAGGTCCCAACGCATGCCAAAGGAACAACAGTGCTTGTAGCCATTTGTGTATTCCATCTCCTGGCGAATGGTTCAAGTGTATTTGTCCTGATGCACCGACAAATTGCGGTAACTGACACATTTAATAAATAATAATAATCGCATTAATATAGGCGCTTTATCCCAGATATTTGGCTCAAATCGCCGCGAGCTAAAACCAACACGCACGCTTACGTGAATCACATGCATTCTCTCACACACTGGACATTATGAACACATTACAATCACGTGGTGCGAAGGGACAGCTCAGCAATTTAAGTTTCGGAATTTTAGAATTGAATTTATTTTTTAATTTTGTGTGGTGAACATTTCCAAAGTATTATTATTATTATAAATGGTATTTGTAGGGCGCGTTTCTTTAAATAAAACGCAATGCATCGATCACTCATCATTTTACAACGACGTACAGACAAACGCTGGAGAAACTCATTAGTTAAACAGGAAATTACGGGAAGGCTTTGGAGAGAGAGAGAGAGAGAGAGAGAGAGAGAGAGAACTTTTAAAGATTGCTCTTAAAAACAGAGAGTGTGGGCACATGTCTCAGATTTCACATTTACAGTTTTATGTGCATTGATACGTATGTGTATATTTCTTAAGGAGTATAAGTATGATTTTGCGCGTGCGTGGAGAGAGGTGTGACGAGGTGTTGGTTTAACCAGGCATTAATTCTACAGCGTTGAAGAAATTGCTGTAGTGTTTCAGTATATGTCCATAAATTCGATTCTTAGATACACTTCTTGACATGGTTCATGTAGACTTGGCTAGCGATGACTTTTTCCAAAGCAAGTTACTCAGTGAATGAAACGGAGAGTGAGGCCTTCAAGTAAATGTGCACGCATTTGCATGACGGAGATTGAGACATTAAATTCATTTTGTATTTCACCCTCACAGTAACCACGACCACATCATCAACTGCAACAACACCGACGACAACCACGACCACGACCACGTCTGCTACCACCACCTCCACAACGACTACAACCCCCTCCACTACATCCACTGTCTCGTCTCCTACGACCACGACTACATCGGGTACACCAGGACCCACATTAGTCACCATGGCAGGACCTCAGCTGTTTGATACGGATGGATCCAAGGAGATGACCTTGACCTGCGACCCTGATGACTCCAGGGTGGTAAAGAGCATCACGTGGAGTGTGAGATGTGATCGACAAGAGGGCAGGAAGTGTGTGTGGCGACCACGACCACCAAAGGATGACGGGAAGGTGGTCACGTGCTCCGTTTCCTACGGTGACAGCCAATCAGCCATTGGCTACTTCAAAGTGATGCTGAATTGTGAGTCTTTACGTTTTGTTTTTTTTCTGTCACACATTCACCCTTCCTTTCTATATCTTTCATTCGATGGAAGAATACAGTCTTCACAAAAAGTTAAGGACCAGTCAACATAATGGGTGACAGTTTCAATAAATCAAAAAAAAATAAACGAATAAGATTTTTCCCGTAAAGTTCGGTAGCAAGGTTGAGGGGTAATTAGTGAACATGGCGACCACTGTGTGGATGGCACGTGCGCGTCACACAGCATGCTTGGCGCGTTTGAAAATCTGCAATTTCGGCAAAACTAGACCGAGTTTCAGTGTTCAGTGAGCGATACCTGGGGCTTTCTGCACGGCAAAAATGAGATGCAGGTCAAAGAATGCATCCCTGGTTATGAACTATGCTCATTTGTTTGCCTACATAAGCCGCCGTTTCAGCGATGTTCAGCACTACACCAGCATGCCACCACGACAAAAGTTGAATGATATTTGCAAGTGGTCCTTAACTTTTTGTGAAGGCTGTAATAACTAACATAAGTGAATAAATTACTTTTAAGAGCCTATGTGCAGAGGTTAGGATTTTGGTTTAAAAATTTTTAATCTGTTCAAAATCGGGCTGTGCATCTTAAAAACACACAGAGCACTATGTTAATAACTGAAACCTATTCTGCATGTTTAATGGGCGAGAATGGAAGATGTTCACGATTTCCTCCCTCAGATCCACCACCTCGGGCACCTGCGATCCATGGCTACAAAACGGGTGATTTACTAGAAGCGGACAAAAGGATCACTCTCACGTGTTTGGTCCGTGGCGGCAAACCTCTCGTGAATTCGGTCATCTTCTTCTGCCCCGGCCACCCTGACAGTCGGATGGACATCCGCGGTGACTCGGAGGTACAGAGTTTTCTTCTAATCGACCCTGTGACGATGGAAGACAACGGGAAAAGTTGCGTCTGCACAGCACAGTGGAAACATGGCGAGATGTACACACTCAGTGTTACTAGGATACTGAATGTCACGGGTGAGGAAATCGCTGCTGTCGTTTTTCCCGTGAGTGCGGAGGGATCCCGAATATCCAAGACGGTAGAAGGTTGGGGTGTCAGAGCGTTCGATTTCCAGCTTGGAGCCCCAGACTTTGCCCTGGTTTTATCCTTGTTGTTACGTCCTCCACGTCTCATCCCCAAATAGAACGTTTAACCACCATCCAGTCAAGGGGTAGTGAAATCGATTCCCAGACGGCTTTTTTTTCGCAACCATTAGATATTTGACTGTTTTTTTGTTTTTTGGGGGTTTTTTGGTTGTTGTTGTTGGTGGTGTTTTGTTTTTTTTCACCCATTGCCATGTCTTTGACATCACTCAATAGGACATTTAACCACAAACGATCCAAGGGGTACTGCGTTCGATTCCCGGGTGGGTTCCCAGGATTTTGCTTTGGCTTTTTAGATTTTGCACTGTTTTCCCCACCCATTGCCAAGACTTTGGTATCACTCAATAGGACGTTTAACCACCAACCATACAAGGGGTAGTGAGTTTGATTCCCGGGTGGGTGCCCCAGATTTCGCACTGGCTTTTTCTCGCAACTAGAGTTTGGAATGTTTTCTTCTTTTTTCCATTGCCACGTCCTTGAATAGCACTCAGTAGGACGCTTAACCACCAACCATCCAAGGGGAAGTGAGTTCGATTCCAGGGTGGTGTCTCAGATTTCGCATTGGTTTTACTATCCTCATCACCAAATAGGACATTGAACCACCAACCATCCAAGTGGTTAGAATTTATGTACAGTAGCTTTTGTGTCGTTTCGGTAATGGCGGTAGTGGTGAGGATAAGTGGTAAAGCTTATTCGAAGGTCATAATCTCTTTTCAAAGAGAATTTTGCGCGCATGCTAAAAGATGTATCCATCTCTACACAAAGCATTTTAGTTTGAATGAGTAGTTTTGGTACGATTAAGAATCTTATGTTTTGTGCGTTGGAACTGTGTACAGAGCCTAAGAGAGGGACAAGTGGCATTTCTGGAGGCGGACCATCTGGTGCTGTCATCGGCGGCGCTGTTGCGGGTGTTATTGTCGTCATTGCTGTCGCCGTCGTCATCGTCGTCGTCATTGTCATTGTCAGGAGGCGAGGTATGTCGAAAAGCCTGCTGTCTTCACAGGGACACGTATATTGTCAAGATTTAAAATTTGAATTGTATTTTCAAGTGCCATTTGCTCGTCTCAGACCCTGCATCTCTACTTTAATATGGAATAATAATAATAATAATAATAATAACTGAGTATTGTGTGGGCGCTTTTGCCCAGTTTCTTGTATTGGCTCAAAGCGCCGCGAGCTGAGCCCAACACGCACGCTCACGTGAATCACACGCATTCTTTCACGCACTAGACATAAACACATTACAGTCAACGTGGTACGAAGGGTCAGCTCAGAAATTTCAGTTTCGGAATTTAGAATTGCATTTATTTCAAATTTTGTGGGCCTAACATTTGTAAAGCAGGGGGGGGGGGGTACCCGGAGAGAACCCCCCGACGATCGGCCCGAACGTACGAGAAGGAAAAATTCTTCGCCCCTAGTGGGACTCGAACCTGATCTTTCGCATTGCTGGCAAAGTCTCTTACCCACTACACCACTGACCGCACCGCACGAGTCGTGGGGTTTGCGGTGGGCATAATATGACGCTTGAAAATTCAATTTAATTTTTAAATCTTGACGATCTACGTGAGTACCTGTGGACTGTCTTGTGTGGTAGGCCTACTGGTTTTGAAGTGACCATATGTGTGTGTGTGTGTGTGTGTGTGTGTGTGTGTGTGTGTGTGTGTGTGTGTGTGTGTGTGTGTGTGCAAGTAAGTGAATCTGAAACATTCAGCTCAGTTGTTAACCAGCTGTACTCATTGCTGCGATACTCGGTAAAACTTGGTTATCCTCGAGCATGCTCTTTTCTTTTCTTTTTAAAATCTGGTTTAATGAAAATAAAAACTGAAGATACTGGTCATTTATATCATCATCATCATCATCATTCTCATCATCGTCGTCGTCATCGTCGTCGCGGTCATTATCATCATCAAATTTCTTAATTGCGTGCTGATTGTTCTGGGAAGGTCGGGAGAAATACGAGAGTCGGGGCCTTCAGACCAGACGACAGAGTGAGGGAAACCCCTACAGCACACTGCATTCTCAGGCACGTCGTCGGAACAGCTTAACCCGACAAGATTCAGCCGGCTCAGGCGTTTACGACGAAGTACGGAAATCCGCCATGTACGCTGGAGGTATAAAGATTTTACGCCGTGAAAAGCTCTCCTTGTTAGAGCTTTCCTTTTTGTTGTTGTTGTTGTTGTTGTTGTTTGTCCGTCGAGTCAACGAAGACCCCATTAGCTATTCGGGGGTTGATGAGGCGGGATCTGTCGATGCGTGTGTTGATGGCTGACAAGGCCTATCCGTGCACGGTAAGTACGTTGGTGATTAGGACAGGGAATGGGAGGGACTTCATCCTGGGAGTTGCTGGCTCTGGCTTTCCTGGCTTGTCTCTGATGTCCTGTTGGCCTCGCACAGCTTGGCATATTCGTAGCTGGAGGAGCGCCACCCGGACCGGTCCACGACATTCTTTTCCCACGAGTCAGGATTGATTTCAAATGCTTTAACACTTTCAGCCCTGCCACCGTATCACCTACGGTCTTACAGACCCTAACACTAATATGTGTGCATGTGACCGACTCTCATACGCTCTGCACAGTGGAGGATTTCCCCTATAGGATGGATCCAACACTTCTTGAGAAATAGGGTTTTGTATGCAAGAGCCCAGCTTTAGATCTAGCACACTTGAAAAACTCCCAGGCAAAGAGCGTTATCGCTGGTGAGATTCCTTCAGGGCTAAAAAGGTTAACAATAATAATAATAATAATGAATTGTACTTATATTGCACAAAATAAAGTGACTGAATGCGCGTAGTCCCGCACTCACACCAACAAATATGCAAACACACACACACACACACACACACACACACACACACACACACACACACACACACACACACACACATCACACACACACACACACACACACACACACACATCTCTCTCTCTCTCTCTCTCTCACACACACACACACACACACACACACACACACACACACACACACACACACACAGCAGCAGCAGCAGCAGCAGCTGAATCGATGAAACGATGCTTTCAGGATGTTTGTAAGGTGTCCTTGAAGCGCTTCTTCTGACCTCCATGGGACCGCTTCCCATGCTGGAGGTTGCCGTAAAGGAGCCTTTTAGGCAATCGGTTGTCTGGCATGCAACCTGCGTGTCCCGCCCAGCGTAGCAGTGACTCCATCAGGATGGCGTAGATGCTGGGCGTATCCGCTTGGTCAAATAACGCGCACGACAGAGAGGGATGTGTGTGGGGATCGAGGAGATAGAGATAGAGCAGAGCGAGTGAATGTGCAGCGTGAATGTGCAGAGTGAATGCCGGAATGAGTGCATTACTGAGTGTTCAATGTGATAGGAAATCGTATGTATGTGATAGAGTGTTTTAGTCTCGATTTTAAGTAATTTTACTGGTCAAGACTGTTTGTTTTACTCAATTTTTATGCGTATATTTGTGGTCTCATTTATCAAAATAATTATTGTGTTACTATAGTATGCGGGTCAGAATTGCAATTTTCCTTTTCGGGACCAATAAAGTATTCTGTATTCTGTACCAGGGCTTTCTCACTGAGGGTACTAAGGTGCTGATTGTCAACACTTTGGTGGGCAGAAGTATGGTGGGGGAAGAGATTGAAGGGGGGGGGGGGTAATCAAGTGTAGACTAGTTGATGGTGCCTAGCTCTCTCGTGTGTGTGTGGGTGGGGGGGGGGGGGAGGAGGGGGGGGGGGTGATCATGTCTGTAGGTTTGGTTTGTTCTGTAAAATAAACGTTGATGAACATTTAAATCGTCGTTGGCTTCGGATGTGTAACTTTTGCTTTGGAATCTCCTTGCGAAAATGTAATCAAAAGGTATAATCAATTATAAAAGGATTTTTTTTAATATACTCATAATTGTAAGTTTCCTTTGATGCGACCAAAATGAAATGTTGATTAAAGGTAAATCATTTAGTCATCTTACTAATTTTGACAGGTATGTATAAGACAATAAACAACTTGAACTTGACAGGTGAAACCAAGTACCTGGAGCCAACGAAACCACCAGCTGAGCCTCCGAGCACCATCTACGACCCGAAACGTGCAGACTACGCTGTGAAAGCCACCAAAGGCCCTGATAACGAGTGGAACCTGTCAAAGTGTTAAAAGGACTAACGCTACAATTTTCATGCTCACAAATCGTTCTGAGCTGTTTCCGTGGTATCTACATGTATCATCAAACCACTTACACACATAGGCCCGTATGTATAACTCGAAGTTAATTTAACCCACGGCTACGGGCCTAATCCAGACTAGGACAAAAGAAACCCCAAAACAAAATAAAATTTAAAAAAAGGTAGCGAAGAAAGAGAGAAAAAATCCTATAACGACATCTTACTGGAATGGACTCGCTTCCTGATTCGCAACAAAATAACAACAGAAGATTTAACCCTAGAGCTAGTTTAGTTTGAGGTTAGACTCTAACCCGGGGCTAAACTCCCTAACCCCGACTTTTACCCTGGACAGTGATAGCATCTGTAATGCTGGTACTGAGCAAGAGATGCGTATTCGATGACGCGGTAACCACACTGAGCAATATTCCAGTAGTGTAACAACGGTCGTGGAATTTGAATTTTCGGCCGCTCGCCTGTACACAACAACACTACATCGCATTAAGAGCTGTACTAATCATCATCATAAAGTATTTCGAGCGGACAGGCGCACTCACGAGCGAATTTTTTTTAAACCTCAGTTGGCTGCAGGCCACTCAAAAACTGTTTTTCTTCTTCTTCTTCTCCTTTTTTTTTTTTTTTGTTGTTGTTGTTGATCGGCCTCTCTTCATTGGTTCCTTCTTTGACTTATACTAACACATAAATACTAAACTAAACGGATTTTTTTTTCACATTCATATAGCTGTTTTAAATCAATGTTTTTGTAATTAGTACATGGACAGATGTCTTAACTGAGTTTCCTTTTCGAACATGCCTATTATGTTTGTAGGTGTACCGTATCTGTATTTACCTACACACATTTTGCCATTTAAAATTACGTGATTTAAAAACTGACGTCTCTCCTTAGAGATGCTGCTCTTGTCCGTTATACCAAATAGTACAGGAGCAGCATTCAAAACAATACGATGCCCAAATTTACAATTAATAATATTTTCACTGTGTTTCCATAATGCCTTCACACGCTTACATTCAAACAAAAAATTCTCTATGTATTCAAGCTGGTTTGGACAAAATGGACAGTTTTTTACTTTCGGTTATTCCTATTTTATACAGAAGGATATTAGTAGGGTAGATATTGTGTACAATTTTCCATTGTAACTCTCGTAATCTTATTTCTTTTGTAGTTTGATATGCAAGTTTCCAGTGGGCTTGGTTAATATCGATATTAAACTTATAACGCCAAAAGTGAATAACACGAGGTGGGCTATATCGTTTCTGTACGATCTGTTTACGAGCATTTTTGGCTGAGGTAATCTTTTCTCCGTTGAGACAAAGAGCCGATTCCCTTTCTGTTTGTATTTGTACATAGTCTGAGTTTTCTTTTAAAAACTTTTTAACCGCGGAAGATACTACTATATATTCTAAACATAAGCCAGGCGATGGACCAACTGGCTGTTCAATTTGTGACAGAGACATAATTCCATTTGCAAGAAGTAAGTCATTTACATAGGTAATACCTTTCTTGGCCCAGCTTCTGTAGTAAATAGGTTTCGATTGATACAATATACGATCATTGTTCCATATGCACATTATATTAACTCTTTGACGACGAAGCACAATTTCTAACACGCGCGTGTTAGAAATTGTGCTTCGTCGTCAAAGAGTTAAATTTAGTGCTTGTCCTTAGAGTTGTGTAATGCGTTAACCAGGCTCGTATTACTGAGGACCAGAAAGTTGATTTCACATACTCAAGCCCTTTAAATCTGGAGTATTCAATGGGATTATTAAAACACGCTAAATTTAACCCAGAATTGCTCAACCATATATTTGGAATCTGTGTCCATGTAGTGTCTGGATTTGTGTTGGAGAGTTTTATCATCCAGTTGCAGAGAAACGATTCTTGCATGATGCACA
>JACVVK020000228.1:622500-657500 GCA_018292915.2 Batillaria attramentaria
GCCCTGATCACTATATGATAAGACGTAACCCCAACCATCCCCTGATCACTATATGATAAGACGTAAACCCAACCATCCCCTGATCACTATATGACGAGACGTAAAACCCCAACCATCCCCTGATCACTATATGATAAGACGTAAAACCCCAACCATCCCCTGATCACTATATGATAAGACGTAAACCCAACCATCCCCTAATCACTATATGATAAGACGTGACCCCAACCATCCCCTGATCACTATATGACAAGACGTAAACCCAACCATCCCCTGATCACTATATGATAAGACGTAACCCCAACCATCCCCTGATCACTATATGATAAGACGTAACCCCAACCATCCCCTGATCACTATATGATAAGACGTAACCCCAACCATCCCCTGATCACTATATGATAAGACGTAACCCCAACCATGCCCTGATCACTATATGATAAGACGTAAAACCCCAACCATCCCCTGATCACTATATGATAAGACGTAAAACCCCAACCATCCCCTGATCACTATATGATAAGACGTAAACCCAACCATCCCCTGATCACTATATGATAAGACGTAAACCCAACCATCCCCTGATCACTATATGACAAGACGTAAACCCAACCATCCCCTGATCACTATATGACGAGACGTGTAAACCCCCAACCATCCCCTGATCACTATATGACGAGACGTAAACCCAACCATCCCCTGATCACTATATGATGAGACGTAACCCCAACCATCCCCTGATCACTATATGATGAGACGTAAAACCCCAACCATCCCCTGATCACTATATGATGAAACGTAAACCCAACCATCCCCTGATCACTATATGATAAGACGTGTAACTCCAACCATCCCCTGATCACTATATGACGAGACGTGTAAACCCCCAACCATCCCCTGATCACTATATGACGAGACGTGTAAACCCCCAACCATCCCCTGATCACTATATGATAAGACGTCAAACCCCAACCATCCCCTGATCACTATATGATAAGACGTAAACCCAACCATCCCCTAATCACTATATGATAAGACGTAAACCCAACCATCCCCTGATCACTATATGACGAGACGTGTAAACCCCCAACCATCCCCTGATCACTATATGACGAGACGTGTAAACCCAACCATCCCCTGACCACTATATGATAAGACGTAAACCCAACCATCCCCTGATCACTATATGATAAGACGTCAAACCTCAACCATCCCCTGATCACTATATGATGAGACGTCAAACCCCAACCATCCCCTGATCACTATATGATGAGACGTCAAACCCCAACCATCCCCTGATCACTATATGATGAGACGTCAAACCCCAACCATCCCCTGATCACTATATGATAAGACGTGTAACCCCAACCATCCCCTGATCACTATATGATAAGACGTGTAACCCCAACCATCCCCTGATCACTATATGATAAGACGTGTAACCCCAACCATCCCCTGATCACTATATGATAAGACGTGTAACCCCAACCATCCCCTGATCACTATATGATAAGACGTGTAACCCCAACCATCCCCTGATCACTATATGATAAGACGTGTAACCCCAACCATCCCCTGATCACTATATGATAAGACGTGTAACCCCAACCATCCCCTGATCACTATATGATAAGACGTGTAACCCCAACCATCCCCTGATCACTATATGATAAGACGTGTAACCCCAACCATCCCCTGATCACTATATGATAAGACGTGTAACCCCAACCATCCCCTGATCACTATATGATAAGACGTGTAACCCCAACCATCCCCTGATCACTATATGATAAGACGTGTAACCCCAACCATCCCCTGATCACTATATGATAAGACGTGTAACCCCAACCATCCCCTGATCACTATATGATAAGACGTGTAACCCCAACCATCCCCTGATCACTATATGATAAGACGTGTAACCCCAACCATCCCCTGATCACTATATGATAAGACGTGTAACCCCAACCATCCCCTGATCACTATATGATAAGACGTGTAACCCCAACCATCCCCTGATCACTATATGATAAGACGTAAAACCCCAACCATCCCCTGATCACTATATGATAAGACGTGTAACCCCAACCATCCCCTGATCACTATATGATAAGACGTGTAACCCCAACCATCC
Source organism: Batillaria attramentaria (assembly GCA_018292915.2). Classification (NCBI taxonomy): domain Eukaryota; kingdom Metazoa; phylum Mollusca; class Gastropoda; family Batillariidae; genus Batillaria; species Batillaria attramentaria. The sequence goes on from JACVVK020000228.1 coordinate 624,635, forward strand.
CCTGATCACTATATGATAAGACGTAAAACCCCAACCATCCCCTGATCACTATATGACGAGACGTGTAAACCCCCAACCATCCCCTGATCACTATATGACAAGACGTGTAAACCCCAACCATCCCCTGATCACTATATGACAAGACGTGTAAACCCCAACCATCCCCTGATCACTATATGATAAGACGTGTAAACCCCAACCATCCCCTGATCACTATATGATAAGACGTAAACCCAACCATCCCCTGATCACTATATGATAAGACGTAAAAAAGAACAAGCCACTGCACACCAGGCCTTCCCCGCTAGGCCCGAGGCGGCTACAGACTGCATAACAGTGGCTTCAAATGGCTCCCAGTGCTCTGAACATTTCAAAGTAAAATTCCGACTTTTGTATGGGCTTGAAGGGGGCGGTCGGTGGTCTAGTGGTTAAGAGACCTGTCACCAATGCGAGAGCTCAGGGGTTCGATTCCCACTCGGGGCAAAAAATTTCCTCCTCGTATGTGGCACCGTTCATTCGGGCCGATCGTCGGGGGTTCTCTCCGGGTACTCCGGCTCCCCCCCCCCCCCCCCCCTCTGCTTTGGAAATGTTCAGCCCACCAAATTTGAAAAATAAAATGCAATTGTAAATTCCAAAATTTAAATAGCTGAGCTGACCCTTCGCACCACGTGATTGTAATGTGTTTACGTCCGGTGTGTGAGAGAATGTGTGTGATTCACGTGAGCGTGCGTGTTGGGTTTAGTTCGCGGCGCTTTGAGCCGATTCATGAAATTGGGTAAAGCGCCTATATAATACTCATTATTATTATTATTATTGTCCAAGATAATTAGATAATGATAACGATAACGATCCTTTATTTTACAACAGAAGAAGCATTCAAAGACCATTTTCAAACTTGCCGTTGCTACACTACCGTCAAAAAAGAACATTCAAATGAAGAATATGAAGAGAAGCATTAAGAAAAAAAAATACATAAGAACTGGAAATCGCACATAAACACTGACACACACACACACACACACATAAACACACGCACACGCATACATAATATGCGCAAGCAGATACAGACATATAGACATCAGACAGGGACACAGAACCTGAAAGGTGCTTGAGGTCTGTCTCATTTAAGCTTCATCATTCTGTTTTGTAATCCGAGGAGGAGGGAAGGGAGGTTTGGGGGGGGGGGGGGGGGGGGCAGTTAACACTTCGCTGTGTATAGGCCTATTTGCACTGCATGATATCATCTTTTTCCACACATAAAATATAAACTAATAAATCACATTTGTACGCAGTTTAGCGCAATTCTAGAAAATACTTCAACGCATTGCCCTTTCACGCACAACTCACACACACATAAAACAAATCATAAAACAGCAGACACCACGGTAACATGCAGCAGTAATAGGCGCGCCCCCGCACGCTTCAGCACACTTTCACAACGCCAAGCACTTTGAGCCAGTGCATATTAACGCAATTATGTCTTGGGCTTGATTCAAAGGCACCGCCTCGAAGGATTCCGTCCGTCTGTTGAGTCACTGCACACCCCACCACCACCCCGCCCTCTCCTCCCCCCTCCTCTCTCTCTCTCTCTCTCGCCCTCGTACATGGGATTTCCGAGTGGAGAATCCCCAACTTTCCCCCTCTAGCTGTCTGACTTTTGTAGTTTGTAAAACGCGACTGACTGCTGCACAAAATTAATGCAGTCTACCGCTTCATGTATAGTCGCGTATGTTCTACAGCGGACATCTTTCGCGGTAACAGTCCGAACACTTCAAGACTGAACTTCAAGAGGGCGATATTTGTGACAATAAACACTCTCAGTTTTCTAGATGAATACAAAAATATTTTGCATTTTCAGCTTTCTTTTTTTTCCCCTGTTGACAAAATTTGTGAAAATTTTAATTCTGGAGATACACATTTTAGAGCTTTGTGGTGGAGCCGAGGTTTATAGCACAGACAGAGGACAAAAAATCTTTCTCCGCCAGTAAACCGACAAAGTTTGTACTTGAAATCTGACTGGTGAAAAAAGGTACGAGATACAGTCATACCCTTGTGACCACTTTAAAGACTACAACGAGACACTTGTAATATTTGAGTTTCTAAGTACTGTGGGGGGGGGGGGGGGGAGGGGCAGGGGGGTGGGGGTCGGGGTGGGTGGGTAGGGTGTTTAGGAGCTTATCGTCCTTTTCCATCACGTCTTGGTGATATCAAAGAGGGGACAACGCGAAAACGGCCAGCACAAATATTTGACCCAAGCCGCGATTCGAACTCACGACCCAAGCATTCAGAGTCCAACACTCTACCATTCGACAATCCCAGCTCCCCTACGTTTTAGAGCAGCAAACCAGCAATGACTAGTCTTCATACCAAGTTGACAGGAGGTTTTGAGCTGGCTTGAGAATCAAGTTAGCGGGAAACTGAACACCCATTGCGTTACTGCGCGCAGCTGTCTGTGTCGCTGACAAAATACCAGGTTACACTGGCAGCCAGCCACAAGCCCTTCAGCAGACGTACCGATCAGAACCTTCTATCCGTCACTATCCTCTTCAGGCCTAATAATTATAAAGGTAAGTCTTAATCCATACTGTTGTTGTTGTTGTTGTTGTTGTTGTTGTTGTTGTTGTTTGCACATTGCTCATTGGCGCTTTTCTTTTTCTTTGTTTCCTTCAGTACTTCACGTATTAACAAAATGAAATACCAAATGGTTCCTATCCGGGTGAGACAGGCGCCATTTTCTTTTTCATTTTTCGGGGTCACTCATTCCTCAGCCTTTCCTATTTTTCCGCACCAGTGGAGATGTTTGTGCTTCAAATGTTCAAATGATGGGTTTCGTCGTTTTCACATCCACTAACGTCGATATAATTATGAAGCCGCGTTTCTTTGGGGCACTGCAATCTTGCGTTCAGACCATGTCGTGAACTCTTCGAGGTCAGCGTGGATTGATAATAATAATAATAGTTATATAGCGTCTAACCTTATCTAAGCTCTAGGCGCTTTACATAAAATACATATTTATTCACATTAAGACATAAAAAAACACAAAGGACAGATAAAACAATGTTCAGCCCAGCAAATTTAAAAAATAAAAATGCAATTCTAAATTCCGAAATTTAAATAGCTGAGCTGACCCTTCGCACCACGTGATTGTAATGTGTTTATGTCCAGTGTATGAGAGAATGCGTGGGATTCACGTGAGTGTGCGTGTTGGGCTCAGTTCGCGGCGCTTTGAGCAAATTCACGAAATTTGGAAAAACGCCTATAGAATTATTATTATTATTATTATTAAAGCACGTGGTTTGAATGTCTACGAGCATCCCGGAATCTGCGAGGAGCAGGAATTGACGGTCCGTCCAAATAGTGCGAGGCGGTGTGCGTATGTGCCTGGACGTGCGAGATATATACCGGGAGGAAAAGCCAAGATAGCTAAAATCACTGAAATCATGTAACAGAATTTTTATTTTTTTTTGGTACTGCCAGCGGTGAGGGGAACTTCGAGGTGGGATCTTCACTTTTGTCGCTTTTTGAGTAGAGGAAAGTTGAAAAGTTTATCATTGCTGGGGTCTGAAAAATAAATTTGATCGTAATTTTGACCACCCTTCAGATCAACTTCTTTTATGTTCTGTAAACGTGATAGCATGTGCCTTTGGGGCCCACACACTAGTAAACGCACAGTAGGCCCGTGTAACATATACAATACTCATTATTATATTATTATTTATAGTGGTGTTTCAGGTTCACGAAAATAAGCCTAATAATTACTTGATAATTAGATTTTATGACCTGTTGTTTGCATGAAACTTTCCCGTTTGGGTTCGAGCCGGCGTCCGCGACAGCCCTATTTATATTTCAGTTCAAACACTACCGTGTTTTGAAATAATGTATGGAGAGAGTCAAAATCGACAATCCCTACTGCACTTTGTGCGTGTGTCCTCTTGTGAGACGGTGTGGTTAGCATAATTATACCATAGACAAGGAGGAACGGCCCCGTCCTACAAAGTTAATTCTCCAAACTTCATTTTATTTTGTCTGTTTTGTTGTTATTGTTGCCGGTTCTCCCCTCTCCAAGTTCTACCAATGACACTAGATCCTCTACGACCTCGACCGATTAGCCACGTGACTGGGGGTGGGGCCGGGTAGGGGAAGAAGGGAGAGAGAGAGAGGCAGAGAGAGAGGGTGGGTAAGTGGGTGTTTAGGAGTTTAACGTCCTTTTCCCCCACATAAAGGTGATATCAAAGACGGGGCAACGAGAAAAAGGCCAGCACAAATATTTGGCCCCGGCGTCCGGGATTCGAACTCTCGGCCCAAGCATTGAAAGTCCAACGCTCTACCATTTGGCCACCCTGGCTCCCAAGAGACTGACTGACTGACTGACTGAAACTTTATTTTCCAAGGATGAGAACATAGACGCACAGGTCTCTAACTGTCTGTCCTTGACACACACACGCACGCATACACACACACACACACACACACACACACACACACACACACACACACACACACACACACACACACACACACACACAGAGAACATACATAACATTACATACATAGCATAAGACATACATGTGATTACCCACAGTATCACACATACAGCACATAGCTACACTATACAGCGCAAGAGTAATACACTACACAGTAAAACGTTAACATATGAAATGGGACTACAGAATAAAAGCATGGAAAAGCTGTAGGAAAACTAATAGAGAAGTAAATAAAAGCGACACAAAAGGGACAGAAACCACTTAACTTTGACAAAGGACGGCACAGGTCGACGTTTCGGCTTACGCCTTCTTCAGGACATAAACAAATGGGACATAACTTCAACAAACAAGCAAAAAGGTAACTCTGCGGACGTACTGACATACACGGCGCGGGAAAAAAAAAAAAAAAAAAAAAAAACGGTGGGCGAGAAAAGGACCAGAAAAAATAGTAAAAATTATCACAACACCCATCCTTAGGTGACAAAAGACCATGGACTGTGTGTGAAAAAAAAAAATTGTTGGGCAGAAAAGAACAAAAAAGAATAGTGAAAATTAGCAATCACAACACCCATCCTTTGGTGACACAGGACCATGGATTGTGTGTGAAAAAAGTTCAGAGGGTTATGTTACGGCTTTTCGTTCAAACCACCCGGGGCCTGGCTTCCCAGGCGCTGAATAATGTGCGACTCCATGTCGCGTCTGTCTGTGGCGTCACCGTGCATAAGCCACAGGCCAGTTACTGTCATATTTAAGATGGAGTGGCCTGCAGAATTGAAATGCACGGCAACGGGTTTTATTCTGTTGTGTCTGGTGTCGGCGATATGTTCAGCAAAGCGTGTTGCCAGGCTACGTCCAGTTTCACCAACATACAGTTTGTCACATGCTGTACAGATGATGGCGTATATGAGGTTTGTACTGTCGCATGTGGTGGCGTTTGATGGTCATTTTTCCTTTGGGACCCTTGACAGAAGTCACTGTTGAGACATGACAGCAGGTTTTGCAATTTTGTTTTTTGCATGGAGTTGTACCAGGGGGTAGGGGTTGGTGGGGCCTGACATTGGCGCGAACCAGAAGGTCTCGCAAGTTGGTGTCCCTCTTGTTGCATACAACAGAGTTACCTTTTGCTTGTTTGTTGAAGTTATGTCCCATTTGTTTATGTCCTGAAGAAGGCGTAAGCCGAAACGTCGACCTGTGCCGTCCTTTGTCAAAGTTAAGTGGTTTCTGTCCCTTTTGTGTCGCTTTTATTTGCTTAACTTGTAACCACTTCGCAGTCATTACCGTTTCCGTTTCTAATAGAGAAGTAGTTAACACTTAGTTCGTAGAAAAGTAATGATAAACTTTAGCTTTAAAGATATGAGAGGAGTAAGTAGACTGAACATGAGATGGGAGATTATTCCATAACTGTGCTCCTGAGTAAGAGAGACTTGATTTGAACAAGTCTAGCCTGGGGCGTGTAACGAAGAGACTGTTCCTCGAAGTGCTGTACCCGCTGTCGCAAGGTCTAAACAGTTTAATAATAAAGACCCTGCTGTATGCAGATGACGTTACTATGTTCCTGCGAGACATACAGGACATACAGAGTGTCTTACAAACACTAGAAATATTTTCAGTATTTTCAGGATTAAGTTTAAACAGACATAAAACGGAAGCCATGTGGCTTGGTGGTGGTGGAAATGATGGTGGAGGTGGGAATGATGGTGAATTGGGACTTAGGTGGGTGAAACAGATTAAAATTTTGGGTATATACTTTAGCAGCAACTGCTGTGCTTCCGAAATTGAACTCAACTGGAAGGAACGAATTATAAAAATTAAGCAGATTATATCAAGCTGGGAAAAAAGGAACTTGGGACTTTTAGCAAAATTATGTATTATCAAAAGCTATCTCATATCTCAGTTCATACATGTAATGCATGCAATACGTATTCCTGACGGCGCTTTGAAAGAAATAAATACTATCTTATACAGATTCCTGTGGAGAAAAAGAACTGTAACAAAAAAGCATTTGAAAAAGTTAAAAGAGTGGTAATAAACAGCGAAACAGAAAAGGGAGGTATAAAAATGATCGACATGTGCATCATGCAGCAATCATTTCTCTGCAATTGGATGATAAATCTCTCCAACACAAATCCAGACACTACATGGACACAGATTCCGAATATATGGTTGAGCAATTTTGGGGTAAATTTAGCGTGTTTTAATAATCCCATTGAGTATTCCAGATTTAAAGGGCTTGAGTTTGTGAAATCAACTTTCTGGACCTCAGTAATACGATCCTGGTTAACGCACAACACAACTCCAAGGACAAGTACTGAATTTAATATGATGTGCATATGGAACAATGATCGTATATTGTATCAGTCGAAACCTATTTACTTTAGAACATGGGCCAAGAAAGGTATTACCTATGTAAATGACTTACTACTGGCAAATAGAATGATGTCTCTGTTACAAATTGAACAGCTAATTGGTCCATCACCTAGCTTATGTTTAGAATATATAGTAGTATCTTCCGCCGTTACAAAGTTCTTAAAAGAAAACCCAGACTATGTACAAATGCAAACAGAAAAGCAAATGGCTCTTTGTCTCAATGGAGAAAAGATTACCTCAGCCAAAAACATTCGTAAACAGATTGTACAGAAACGTTACAGCCCACCCTGTGTTATTCGCTTTTGGCGTTACAAGTTTAACATCGATATTAACCAAGCCCATTGGAAACTTGCATATCAGACTACAAAAGAAACAAGATTTTTGCACAATATTTATCCTACTAATATCCTTTTGTATAAGATAGGAATAACTGAAAGTAAAAACTGTCCATTTTGTCCAGACCAGGTTGACTTTATTGAGCATTTTTTCTTTGAATGTAAGCGTGTGAAGGTATTATGGAAACACATTGAAAATATTATTAATTGTAAATTTGGGCACTGTATTGTTTTGAATTCTGTACATGTACTATTTGGTATAACGGACAAGGGCGGCATCTCTAAGGAGAGATGTCAGTTTCTTAATCATGTAATTTTAATTGGCAAAATGTGTATAAGCAAATACAGATACGGTACACCAACAAACATAATAAGCTTGTTCGAAAATGAAGCTCACTTAAGACATCTGTCCATGCACTAATTTCAAAACATTAATTTAAAATCAGTGGGGAACCAATGAAGAGAGGCCGATCAGCCCCCCCCCCCCCCCCCCCCCCCCAAAAAAAAAAAAAAAAAAAAAAACGTAAAAAATGAAAAAATGAAAACAAAATAAATAAATAAAAAGGTTTTGAGCGGCCTGCATGCAACTGAGGTTCCAAAAAAAAAAAGGTCTAAACAGTTTAGACAAGTACTTGGGCGTTTTGCCATTGATAATTTTGTGCATCATGATGCATTTATTAAAGGCCAGATGTTTATCAAGTGGTAGACAATCTAAAGCCGCGATCTTTTCATCAGTGGTTAAGGAGGTGTCAGGGAGGATGAGTTTCATAGCGCGTCGGTACAAAGAATTCAATTTTTTTAGATGGAGATCGCCACAGTTATCCCAAAGGGTTGAAGAATAATCAACATGTGGTTTTACATATGCATTTAAAAATAGCTTCCGCGTCTTCAGGTCAATGATTGACTTCAACTTAGATAACAGAAAGAGTTTTTGAGAGATAGTTTTGCATACATTATCGAGGTGAGGCTGCCATTTAAACTGGTCATCCACTGGTCATCCACTGTTACCCCTAACAGACGGTGGTTACTAACCTGTTCTATTCTGACTGTGTCATAAGAAAGGTCAAGATGTAAAGGATGGAGCTGGTGTGTGTGTGTGTGTGTGTGTGTGTGTGTGTGTGTGTGTGTGTGTGTGTGTGAGAGAGAGAGAGAGAGAGAGAGGTCAGTTCCGTGAACTAAGCATTTGACGTCAGCCTCAGGCAGGTCGTCATACAGAGAGAGAGAGAGAGAGAGAGAGAGCAGATTAGCATGCAGCTAAAATTGGTATAGCAACTTTTTTACATCTCTCATTCATATATCATCACTAACTGACATCTTTACCTTAAATAGAGGGGAGGGTGATGTTTTGCGATGGTTAATGGTGTTTACGTTCTTTGGCCGAACACCCCCAGGTAACGCCAGTGTGTTTATCGGTTCCTTCAATTTTCCTGCTGCATCAGTGATGTGTTTGAAAGTTCCGAAAGTTTTATGTGCGGATAATTGCCTTTGGTGAGTTCGTGCTTCAGTAAAATACTGAGAGGCGGCAAAAGAAAGTATCCATCTCGTTCACTGAAGAAGTGAAGAACTCAAAACCGGGGGACAAATATCCAGAATATTTCATCAGTCATTTAAACAGAATTCAAAAGTGACGCCAATTGGCGTGATGTACCCCCCCCCCCCCCCAAAAAAAAAAAAAAAAAAAAACACTTGAGTTGCGGACCCAAAAGTCACAAGCGCCTATGTCGTTTCTTTGACATTGTCCGTGGATTGTTCTGTCTAACCTGAATGACGCGTTTGGTCAGGTACCAAGACATATGACGCCTGGCCAGAATCTGCTCCTTGTGCTCATGGACTGGATAAACATCAGCCCCTAAGTACCCCGGCATCAGCAGCATTGATTCAGTTGTTCAAGCATTACTTTGTCGTTTCTTTCTTTGTTTCTTTTTCTTTTTTCTATCTTCTTTTCCTGCTTAACTTCTTCCGGGATAGCCGAATGGTAGAGATTTGGACTCTCAATGCTCGGGTCGTGAGTTTGAATCCTGGCTGGGGCCAAATATTTGTGCTGGGCTTTTTCTCATTGCCCCGTCTTTGATGTCATCCTTACGTGGTGGAAAAAGGATATTAAACTCCCAAACACCCACCCACCCACCCACCCTTCTTCTCTTTTTCTTTTTGTTTGTTTGGTTGTTGGTGGGTAGTTTATTCACTTGTTTGAGAATTTTTATTTCTTTCTCTTTTGCACTGTACACATTTTGCCTCCCAGTATATTCATTTCGTTAATAACATTTGCACACCTCACAGTCGATTTTTTATTCACTCGTGTACGACAAAGTTCACGCAATATGAAGCTCATTGTTGGGCGATAGTGTACTTGCGACCAGTTTTTTTTTTTTTTTTAATTGAAAAAAAATGAAAGGCTTGCAATGTCGCACTCGCTACTTTAGGCCTTTTAAGCTACGATGAAGAACCAATTTTCGTTTGACGCCTTCCCTTCTCAGCTGAACCCAGAGGCGAGACGGGAAGGCAATCCGCATATAGTGCGTAAGCGTGCACGGAGCTCGTGGCTGATCATTGTTAGTTTTGATAGCCGAGGTCGCGATCCCAATATCCTGTAAACCCCAGTGCAAATAGTCTTAAGTCTCGGTCAATGGAGCAAAGTGTGACAGGCGCTTTTATCTCACTCGCTGATTTTGAACTTTGCTTTCTCGCCGGCTGAGATTTTTTTTTTCAGTTAGATTCTGGTATTGAGAATGAAGCAATGAATGAATGAGTGAATGAACCAACCATCCAACTAAGCAGTCAGTGAAGGAAGGAATGGACGGATGAAAGCGGAATCGTCGTTACTTTTCACAGAAATAATATGGGTGATATCAAAGGCGGGGCAACGAGAGAAAAAACAAGGAGGAACGGCCCCGTCCTACAAAGTTGTTTCTCCAAACTTCATATTATTTTGTCTGTTTTGTTGTTATTGTTGCCGGTTCTCCCCTCTCCAAGTTCTACCAACGACACTAGATCCTCTACGACCTCGACCGATTAGCCACGTGACTGGGGGTGGGGCCGGGTGGGGGAAGAAGGGGGGGGGGGGGAGAGAGAGGGGGGGGGCAGAGAGAGAGGGTGGGCGGATGGGTGTTTAGGAGTTTAACGTCCTTTTCCCCCACGTAAGGGTGATATCAAAGACGGGGCAACGAGAAAAAGGCCAGCACAAATATTTGGCCCCAGCGGCCGGGATTCGAACTCTCGGCCCAAGCATTGAAAGTCCAACGCTCTACCATTCGGCCATCCTGGCTCCCCAGAGAGAGAGTTCGAGAGAGTTCCGTGAACTGAACATTTGACGTCAGCCTCAGGCAGGTCGTCATACAGTGAGAGAGAGAGAGAGAGATGACGTCAATTCCGTGAAGTAAAATTTTGACGTCAGCCTCTAGCACTGAGATCGTCTGAGGATGCTTGTTCATGTCTTGTGATTTCCCTGTTGGCTTTGTGACTTCTCCGACTGAATTATTTTTCACATGAAATCTGGAAGATCTAGAGGGCTGATGAAATGTCGGAAGCAGTGACAATACTTGCAGATTTTGTCTGTGAACCAAACATTTGACGTCAGCCTCACGCTGCTCGTCTGACAGATGATAGTTCTTCATATCTTGTGATTTCCTTGTTGCTTTTGTGACTTCCGTGACTGAATTAATTTTGACATAAAATCTGGAAGATCTGGAGAGCTGATGAAACGTGGACTTCAGTGCCTTGGATTGTACTTACGAAATTGCAAAATTGGAACTTTTTTGACCGGCGCTTAATCTCACAGAAACGTGAAAAAAAAATGTGTTTATCTAAAAGCCCTGTTATTCTTAATACTAAAGCTATAATAGTGCAGTAGTTCATGTCATATGTGCAGTTGGCACAAGTGACAAAAATACCGGAATGATGAGTAATTTGAAGGAGTCTTTTCATAGATATTTGGCCTTATATGCAAACCACCCTTACCTCGGAAATATTTTTCTTACACAAAACCTGTCAGAGCTACAGAGCTGTGCTACGAAAACAGGCAGTATAATTTGATGATCTTCCCAATTTCAGAAAATGAAGCCATTTGAACATTTTTTTCGAAAAAAATCGTAACATGACCGATTTTTTTAAAAATCGGCAATAACTCTTCTGAAAATGCGGCAGGCTAAAAATCGTGAAAGGTAGCTCTGGAGAAGGTGAATTCCCATTTTATCTCAAAGTAAAAAGGCCTCCAGGGAGGTGGTTTAGCCATCATTACATCCGTCCACACACACACACACACACACACACACACACACACACACACACACACACACACACACGTCTCACAACTCCCGCCAAAAAGAACGCAGCAGCATAGTGTGCACGTCAAGTGTCTATGACGCAGATTTCGTTACGTCACTGTGTGCGCGAAAGTATGTATTGTGTGGAGAAACGTCACAGTCTTGTTTTGTATCACTGAAACTTGCTGCTGCGCGTAGCAAAATCTGCCCCAAAAAAGGCGCGTCTAGTGCATAAGAAAGGCAGGCGAGGCCACATTACACCGCTCTTGAAAGAACTGCATGGGTTCCCAGTCAGTTTCTGTATTCAATACGAACTAGCAGTTGTGGCATATCAATGAGTTGTCTGCCAAGAACTGCGCTGTAGAAATGTGATTTATGATTTATTTTTAAAAGGCAGCACGCCCTGAAGATCGGCCCTGGACAAAGCCTACGGCTGTTCACATTGCCGCTGCTCGTCTTTTCATAATATTCATGCGTACACGAATACGTCAAATGTTGAATTTAAATCACTTTAATGTTGAATGTTGAATTTAAATCACTATCTCTTGTGTGGCGAATCTTTTAAAAAAATCTTTAAGGTTGGCATTTTTGTTGGAGGGGTGAAAGGGGGGGGTAGGACGGGTAAGCATGGGGTGGTGGGCAGGGGACAGGGGGGGTCAAATGCAGTATTTACAAAATCACATGCACGCAAATGATAAACAAGTTTTGTAACAGAAGAGTAATGGCTTTAGCTCTGTGGTGTGTGCATATGTGTCCCTTTTGGGAAAGCACACCTGTTACATGACTCACGCGTCCTAAGTGAAAGTAGTAGTTGCGCCTGAGTTACCCAGGTCTTACTGTTAGAAAACAGAAATTTCGAAATCTTTAGAATTTTTAGGACTGTCTGTATTTATTGATTTGACTTTGATGCGTTTTTTCTTACTATGCTGATTCTTTTACATTTTAAGGCAACTAAATGCACATCACAGGCATTTTTTCGCACAATGCTGTCGTGTCCATGTTGTTCCATGGTAATGGAAACAACATTATAAGATGGGCTGGATTTTCCACGCTCAAAGGCAAGTGTTTGCGATACAAAGTTAACGCTCCTCACTGCCGTTCTCTGCAGAGACCATTACGCAAGTCTAAATCTGACAATGACATAGAAAAATATACGCCATCGATATTGGCTCGTATGGTGCACACGAACGCATTCTCGGCCGGAAGCGATTGCTCTGTGTGTGTGTGTGTGTGTGTGTGTGTGTGTGTGTGTGTGTGTGTGTGCGCGCGCGCGCGCGCGGGCCTGTGTCTCCGAAAGATCTCAATTACAAGTGGCTTGAAACTTGGGAATCCTAATGGTTCAAGATTTTAGGAGAGAGCCTCCGAGCGGTTTGCGATGGCAACAGTACTTTTACGGTTGTTGTGGATAAATGGAGTCCCAAGTAGATGACTTAAGGTAAGACAATTTTCCCCAACAGAGATAACGTAAAGCCTCCTTGTCTTCTCAACGTTGCTGATGCTGTCGAATATGACTGCTCAACTGGTGATTGCATAGTATTTGTTTGGTGGGCTGGATAATTGAAAGTGACTATACCGATCATTCGGGCCGACTGCCGGGGGTTCTCTCCGGGTACTCTGGCTTCCTCCCCCTCTGCTTTGGAAATGTTCAGCCCACAAAATTTGGAAAATAAATGCAATTCTAAATCCCGAAACTTAAATAGCTGAGCTGACCCTTCGCACTACGTGATTGTAATGTGTTTATGTCCAGTGTGTGAGAGAATGCGTGTGATTCACGTGACCGTGCGTGTTGGATTTAGTTCGCGGCGCTTTAAGCCGATTCATGAAATTGGGTTAAGCGCCTATACCATATTATTATTGTTGTTATTATTACTATACCTTAACGTCCGCGTTACATCTGCTTGCTGTCTTGTTTTCCTCGAAGGTGACACGGACACAAACTTGCCCGTCGAAACATCGATTCCTTTAAGGGGACAGGGAGCCATGCTTTTTCTGTTCACCATCTTCGTTGCCGTCTCTGCGCATGGAGCACTTGGTACGGTACTTTCATTCAAAACTTCACTGTGTTTGTCAAACATATAAACAACAACAACAAACAAATGCACTTTATTCATCCCGAAACGGGCAATTAAGATATGTATAAGACGGGCTCAGTATAAATCAACAAATAAATAATTAAGAACAATCAATATCAATCACAGATTCAACTAACTATGTTAGCTTAAATTAATTAAGAATTAAGATTCTTTTCAAAGATGGACGTGGAGGGTAACGCTTTCAAACTGACTTGAAATGTTTAAAGGATGTGGAGGTACCTTCACGGCCCGGGAGGGGACAATCCAATCCCCAAACTACCCGGCAAACTATTCAAACGACCAGGAATGTGTCTACGTCATCAGCCGACCGGAGGGAGAGCGCATCACGCTGACGTTTGAAGACTTTGACCTGGAAGGAGGAAGTAGATGTGAATTCGATTCCCTATTAGTAAGTTCAAAAACCCCACTAAAGCTTTGGGATATTGATTTTTGTAATTGACATGTAAACACGTGCTGTCATAACTATAAGCATCATATAAAAAGTCAGGTTTTGTTGTTGTTGTTGTTGTTGACGTTTTGGTGTTTGTTTGGTGGTGGTGGTGGTGGTGGTGTTTGGAGGAGGGATTTTGTTTTGTTGCTGTTGTTGTTGTTGTTGGTTTTGTTGTTGTTGTGGTTGTTGTTGTGGTTGTTGTTTCTTGTTGTTGTTGTTGTGGTGGTGGTGGTGGTGTTTTATGTTTGGTTGTTTCTTGTTGTTTATTTGTTGTTTTGCTTTTTTTTAAACCATTCAGGAAAAGAGTGAAATTTCACTCAGAGGTTCACTCAGACACTTTCCTGTAGTTGCTTTTTGTAACTTTATTTATCAGACTGCGAAATAAAGTTCGATTGACCCTTTGCCCAACAATTAAAAAAAAACAAACAAAAAAAAAAACAATGAGTAAACCGATGGTGGTGTTCTTATATTTGTGAGCATTTAAATATTTTGGATAAACATTCGTTTGTTTCTCTGTTTGTTCGTCTGTCTGTCTGTTTGTAGGGATAAGATTTTATTTCCATCTACTTATCTGTCTGTCCGGCCAGATAAGAGACGGGTCTTCAGAAAACTCGCCGGTCATTGGCAGATACTGTGGTACTCAAAACCTTACAGAGAAGCTCAGCTTTGGAAACGCTCTCTGGCTGAAGTTCGAGTCAGACACATCCGATACAAGAAAGGGCTTCACTGCAAAATATACATCAGGTTCAGATACACTTTTCGATGTACTAATCGCTTTACGGAATAGTTTTACAGCGGTGAGGATATTTCAGCTGGACTTTTTTTTAACCGGACTATTCACCCGTATTTTTTTTTCAAATTTCAAATTCAAAAATACTTGATTGTCCATTAAATCACTGGAAAATCGTCTTTGGGTGCCCAACTCGAAACAAAATTTGAATGAAAAATTAAGATTCAAAGCCAGTAAAAACAACATGAAAATAGTTTGGCATGTGCAAGAACTTTACAAAGGTTTGTGATGTTTTTGTCCTCTCAAAATTGTATGCTAAGTATCGAAATATATTTATCATGTTCGTGTCTTCTACAGGAGTAGTTCCTCAGAATTTTCTTCTCGTCGCTGACGACTTCAGTGGGAGCCTGTACCGTATTGACATCAAGACTGGAACGAACATACTCATACCACTGAGGCTGCACCGTCCGTTTGCAGTTGACTTTGATCCTTTGGAAGAACGGATATACTGGACCAATGCGGCACTGGGAGAGATACGTAGTGCATATCTGAATGGATCCGACCAGTCAGTCGTTTGGACATCCCCCAACCGGGAAGGTAATCTGAACAATAAGAATATGAACATGTTTTGTCCAGCATGGTAAAATCGTTTTTGACACGTATACCCCCTAGAGCTACCCGAGGTAAGTTCAGAAGGCAACTGTAAGTTAAAACAAATAGTTCACTAATACATACTGCTTGTCTGTTTGTTTGTTTGTTCACTACTTTAATTTTTGTTCATAGCTATTAATGGTTCATTTTTTCTTCACAGATTTATTAGTCCATTTTTGTTCACTTTTTGCGGAACTGTTTTCCTTATCTGCTTTTTTAACTTGTTTCTCGACAGAGAGACAACTTTTTGCGATGGGGTAGAATCCGCAGCAACAACAAACCAGACAAAATAGCATGAAATTGGAGAAACAACTTTATTGGATTGATCCATTCCTCTTTGTTTAATTTGAATATGTTTGTCGTTATATTCAGACGCTGAACTTCTTGGTATAGCCGTCGACCCCTTGTCACGTCTCGTCTTTTACGTGGATCCCGGAAATGACGTCATCGGTATGATTACGACTTCTGGCTCAGTTCACAAAGCCATCATCACCCAAAATATCGAAGAACCTAGGAGCATCGCTCTTGATACTGCAAATGGGTAACGTCTCCTATTGCTAACATTATTTTAAATTACAAAAATGTCTGAGTTATGTTATGTTATTGCCAAGACATGAATACTACTACTACTAATAATAATAATGATAATAATAATAATAGTAAAGTAACTCATAGCGCTACGCAAGTACACACACACACACACACACACACACACACACACACACACACACACACACACACACGCCCTGATATACAATTACACAAAAGGCACTGAAACAATGGTAAACTATTTAACTGTGAAAGGCCTGACGGAAGAGGTGGGTTTTCAGGTTGGATTTGAACTGGGACAGTGTGGGAAGAGCACGAATTTCGACAGGCAGTGAGTTTCATACACAGTCATGGGGCAAAAAAAAAAAAAAAAAAAACTGAAAGAACATTTGCTCGCGGTTTTCATGTTTCGCTTGGGGACTCTAAGACGTTTTTCATCGGCGGAACGAAGCGCGCGAGACGGGTGGTATGCGAACAGCGGGTGGGTGGGTGTTTGGGGGTTTAACGTCCTTTTCCACCACATACCGGTGATATCAAAGACGAGGCAACGATTATAAAGCCAGCTCAAATATTTGGCCCCAGCCGGGATAGGAACTCACGACCCGAGCATTAGAAGTCCAGCGCTCTATCATTCGGCCACCCCGGCTCCCCGTATGCGCATAGCGAGGCAGACAGGGAGCCCCCCTTGAACCCGTATGCAAACGTTACAACCAAGACTGAGTTGCGATCCCTAACTGCCAGTCTTTTAATTCACATTTTATTTGTTTGCAATGCAGAGGCTTCCTTATCGTTTCAGTGTTTGGTTGTTTCTTTGTCAGGGTCATGTTCTGGACAGACGTCGGGGACAAGGACAATACGGGTAAAATCGAGCGAGCGAACTATGACGGTACTGATCGTAGGACACTGGTCAGCCTGGAGCCTGTTCCCAATGGGCTTGCCTTGGACTTACAAAGTTAGTACCATAATAGATTATATAGTAAAATGTGACCCGTCCTATGTCCTTAACCAGTTTATCTAACTTCTCCCTTCAGGCAAACCATTGGAGGGTGGGTGTTTGGGTTTTTTTTTTCAGATTACGCGGTTGATAACTGGACATATATTCTTGTTTGGTTTTTTTTTTTTTTGTTTTGTTTTGTTTGTTTTTTTGCTGTTGTTTTGTTTTGCTTGTTGCTGTTTGTTAAAATTTCTTTGTTTGCTTGCGCTGCTATGTCTTTTTTCCCTCGTGTGCCAATCGTTTGGGGCTTTTCGTCGTTGTCTGTTTTGTCTTTAGTTTGTCATTTTGAATTAGTTAATTTCAGCATAGTTAATGTGTGTGTGTGTGTGTGTGTGTGTGTGTGTGTGTGTGTGTGTGTGTGTGTGTGACAAACATCTCCAATTAGTCATAGCAACGTCAGAGAATTGCAGGTCTTTTCATCAATCTTTCACCTTATCTACACCCAGGCCAACTATTAACATCTGCTAACTGTGTTAGCATTACTGAATTTCTGCTAAATTTCCGCTATTAATGTACGCTGTGACGATTTAGCCAAAAAAAAAAGCATATGCTAAATCTATGCTAACAGCTCTCCAAATAAGGAAATGTCTCCTATTTCACTGCTATCAGTATGCAAATTAACCATTAGTACATTTTCAGCGTATGATACGCTATTGCTGCCGAAATGCTAACAAAACTTTGATTCCTCAAGACCAGCCCTTTCCATGCTTTATTTATTTATTTATGCTAACATACGGACTTGTTACTGCCTGTGTTTTCCTGAAAATCGAATACGCCTGGCTGCCTTTTACGTGGGGGCATACTGAAGTATTTTTTCATTCTTGTTTCAGATAAACGGCTTTACTGGGTGGATGCACTCTCAGAAAGGATCGAGTCGATCGGTCTGGATGGCCGCAACCGTCAGCTGATAAGGACCATCGCGGACAGCCACCTCTTTGGTTTGGCGCTGCAAAATGAGACTCTGTACATGACTGAGTGGGGATCGTCACGGTAAGTCTCAGCGAGGCTGTTTCCACTTGCCAGTTACAAATTCAAATTCAGCCTCCTTGACTCACTTGTGAGATAGGTCAAGGTCATTCAAAAGATTATGTTTTTAAAGCTGTTGTCACTATCTGTCATCGTGCCAAGTAAGGTGTCTCTGGTTTTAGTACTTTCTGAGAAAATGGCAATATTACAATTTTCCCAGGACAGCTTGTATGGCTTTGACCTTGGGTCAAGGTCATTCAAATGAGATCTGTAAGTAAAAGAGAATGAGATCTTACCAATGTCTATCAATCTGCCAAATTTGATGGCTCTAGTGTTTTCAGTTTCTGCAAAAATGGTGATGTAAAACTTCACAAGAGGCAGCTGCAATGGCTTTGACCTTGAGTCAAGGTCATTCAAAAGGGTATGTCTGCACATTGCTGTCTATCATCATGTCTTGTTTGGCGCCTCTGCTATTTGTTGTTCCCTATAATAAAAAAAATTGCGTTGACCTTAACACAAGGACATTGAATACAGGTATGTCAGTAAAAGTTGTATCAATGTCTATTATCGTAGATAATTTGATGCACCTGGTACTTCTATAGTCTGAGAAAATGGCAATGTTTAATTACCAAAAAGACGCTTTAAGACCTTGACCTCCAGACAACGTCATTCAAAATGGTATGATTTGGAAGACCTTACTGCTGTCTATCAGCATGCCAGGTTTGATGCCTCTGTTGTTCGGTTTTGTTTTTTGTTTTTTAAAGAAAATGCCAGTAGTGAGATTTAGTGGGGATTTCGTACGGAGGACTTCGCTGAGTAGCGTAACCTATTTGCATGTAAATTAGGCACGTTACGGGTGCCATTACCCAATCGCAGCGCGTAAGCAGCTCGCGGCCTCCGCCGTGTGAGCCTAATTTACATGTAAATGGGTTACGCTGCTCAGCGAAGTGCTCCGTACGAAGTCCTACTAAATCTCACTAGTGTTAAAGGTTTTTCTTCAGTTTTCGTGTCTGGATTACAGCCATCAGACGACTGTGAGCCATATGTATCGGATGCAGACAGACGGCAGTGGTTTGGAGCGATGGCTGAGAGCACAAGGCAAAATGGACGACGTGCATGCGTATGGGGAGGACAGCTGGGAACAAGGTACACTTCCTCTGTCTGTCTGCCTGTGTCTGTCTGTCCGTCTCTCTCTCTCTCTCTCTCTCTCTCTCTCTCTCTCTCTCTCTGGAAGCCGCGATAGCCGAATGGTAGAGCGTTGGACACTCAGTGCTCGGATCGTGAGTTCGAATCCCAGTTGGGGCCAAATATTTGTGCTGGCTTTTTTTTTTTTTTTTTTTTCGCTGCCCGTGTTTTTGGTATCACCTTTCGTGGTGAAAAAGGACATTAAACTCTCTCTCTCTCTCTCTCTCTCTCTCTCTCTCTCTCTCTCTCTCTCTCTGCTTCTTGGTGAGCCGGGGTGGCCGAATGGTAGAGCGTTGGACATTTAATGCTCGAGTCGTGAGTTCGTATCCCGGCTGGGGCCAAATATTTGTGCTGGCTTTTTCATCGTTGCCCCGTCTTTGATGTCACCCGTATGTGGTGGAAAAGGACGTTAAACCCCCACCCACCCACCCACCCTCTGCTTCTTCTTCTTCTTCCGCTATAGTAGTATTAAAATGTAAGTATTATTATTAATGTGTGTGTGTGTGTGCGTGCGTGCGTGCGTGCGTGTGTGTGTGTGTGTGTGTGTGTGTGTGTGTGTGTGTGTGTGTGTGTGTGTGTGTGTGTGAAACAGGACCAAACGGATGCAGCAGCCGGCGTAACGTCTGCGGTGACATTTGCATTCCGTCTCCTGGCAACAGCTACAAGTGCTTGTGTCCTGATGGCCTCTATCTCGGTTCTGATGGTAGAACCTGCAATGGTATGCCGTCAAAATGTGTGTGTGTGTGTGTGTGTGTGTGTGTGTGTGTGTGTGTGTGTGTGTTGTTGTTGTTGTTACCTCTTTGTGCTTGGCTTACTCAAAACAGGTGTGGCGCATCTCAATAAAGTGTTCAATTTTTCAAGATAGCATGTACGTAATAAGAAGATATCAGAATCTTTGAAGTAAGTAAACAGGGTATTTTTGTTGTTGTTGAGATGATTAACTCTCTCTCTCTCTCTCTCTCTCTCTCTCTCTCTCTCTGTGTGTGTGTGTGTGTGTGTGTGTGTGTGTGTGTGTGTGTGTGAGTGTGTGTGTGTGTGTGTGTGCCCGGTTTGTTTGGGTAGATGCCGTCACCTTTCCCAGTACATGAGCACGTATAGACGTGGTTTTGATAAGCACTTACACCATGCTTTGTGAAATACAAGCCCAATAGATCAATATTTCTTAGGGCCCCGATTTGTTTGTGTAAATGCCCGAGCCTTGTCTCCGGTTTTAACCGGTGTGTGTGTGTGTGTGTGTGTGTGTGTGTGTGTGTGTGTGTGTGTGTGTGTGTGTGTGTGTGTGTGTGTGTGTGTGTGAGAGAGAGAGAGAGACTGATTCTCTTACTCAGACATATTCTGTACAGGTACAACGCCAAACTCTGGCTCCAACGGTCTGGTCATCAGTCGCACTGTGGCTGGCGGTGCTGCCCTTATCATGACTCCCATACTTGTGGCTGCCTTACCCTGAACATGTCTTCGCAAATTGGTGCATACCAGCAAGATCGGCTCAAACTACTGAAATAATTGTCCCTAGTTACGTTCTTTTAGTTTCACGAGGTACTGACACTGCCTGATGTTGTACGTGTCAAAAAGAGGGGGGGGGGGGGGCAATTCAGGCCGGCTTGTAAACGGCCGACTGCCAAATAATTTGCTTGGGTGGCACTACCAGAAATGAAAACAACGAAAAATCTCTTCTGTTGTGTTAGACTGAAAACTCAATTACATACTCTTGATGGCCATATAAAGAGTGATCATCATTCACTTTAAATTCAGCCGGAAATCGTGAATGTCATAAAACAACTGTGCGGGAGTCGTGGATCAAGTGACTGCAGATTAAGAACGTTTCACATACCATACGCTTTCGTAGTGTCTCTTGGTTTACTCTGCCAGCATAATCGCCTTTTGGCCTTTTGTTTTCTTACATACAGTGCCAAATACAAAACTGTCTGCCGAATATATTTGGGATGCCGCTCAGCTTCGACCCATTCTGACATTGCTACAAATGAAAGAAATCCAAACTTTTCAAGTTCTTTTGGTTGTAACATTGTTGTACAAAAAGGAATTTCTAATCCCCTTTTATTCAGTCAGAAACCTGAAATGTCACGAAATTGAAGTTTTGAGTTGTGTACCACGTGACTTGGAAAACTAGGGAAGTTTCACGCAGAAAATTGTGACCTTGTGACTACTGTCTTGCGTACAATGCCAAAAACACAATTTTCAAGATCATTATTGATGCGAGTGTACACAGGATGTAGTATATACACCACAGAGAGAGATTATATATCCATGATGTTACCCACTGCTGTGGGAGAAATCCGTGTAACCAGAACAAGCTACAAGTAAGCTGATAGTTACTATACGACCATATCACTTTTTTCTTTTCTTTTAACATGTGTACATAAGGGTTCATGCAATTATGCATTCGACCACTGGCAAAACCAAACAGATGTACCTAAAGGCCGTTCTTAACCGGGCAGACTTTTGGTTCGCGAACTAGGTTCGGAGAGTACGGCGAACTAGGTTCGCGCACGTTGTTTCTTAACCGACCAAATACTTGTGCGGAAACCCTGGTTCGAAAGGTTCGGCGAACTAGGTTCGAGGACTGCATAGCGTGTCGTGGGAACCCTCGCGATCCTTTTGCCGATCCTGCGCTCTGATTGGTTGCTCGGGGAGAGCTGTTGTGCGCATGTACAAACTTGAGGAAAATGGCGGACGGCATTGCGGCTATCGACTCACTTCACATTTCCCTCTCTTGCGCTCTTTTCCTCTTATCTCCTCTTCCTCGGCTTCCAAGAGTTCACTCAAAACGATAACTACCGCAAATGCCTGGTCGTCTCGATCTACGAAGGCGCCCATTTTGGTTGTTTACGATTGTCTCAACTTCCGAGTCCGCCTTGTTCGGGCGATGACGTATGCATTAACGGTCGGTTAAGAAAGAGAACTAGTCCGGCCGAACCTCTGGAACTATGTACGTGCGTGCGCTTGCCCTGTTCGTATACAATACACAGTTCGCCGAACAAGTTCGCCAGACTGGTGGTTCGCCCGGTTAAGAACGGCCTTAAAGACAAAATGGGCGAGATGAAATAAGTATAAAAAATTACACAGAGGTAAGAGAGAGAGAGAGAGGGAGTAGAGATGGTACACAGGCGTATATATCTAGATACACACATTAGTACACACAGAAATGCATGACATCACACATACATAGGAACAGACACACATACATACATACATACATATGTACACACAAACATAGGCCGTTAGAGCAAGCATGTAGGAAATGTAGAGGTTCAATTACAGAGAAATGAAAAGTTACAGCCATCAGATCCAGTTGTATTTATGTTATGAGAGGTCACTTTTTAAAAGTATAGTCGCCCACAGATTCCTGTTACCTGCTTCCTCTCCTGGGTCAGAACTTACGATCCCCGCCTACCCTCCGAATCAAACATCGTAAGAACAAACCTACGCCTTCTTTACTCGGACCCACAGAACAAACAGATCTTACGTCCGGCCGTCACCATCTCGGTGGATAAGCGAAGGCAGAACCTGGGTAAAATTTATAAGCCCACCATGCCCCAGCTCTGTCCAATCGGCTTCACTGACGTTAGCCTCTGACGTCATCCTTAGAAACAGGATAACCGAGACCTGAGCCAAGACAACTAATTACTAAGAAGTAAAAAAAAAAAAAAAAAAAAAAAAAAACATGCTCGGAGGCTAGGAAGGTGGACAGTTCTGAACAACTTTGTTGTCACCGTGCCATTTCACAGTTTGCACAGAAGCGGTGAAGTCTGTCGCATTCACCGGCACAGTACATTTTCAGCCTGTTTCAGAGATTATTGTCTGCATGAGTTGTCTCCCTTGCCGCAGCAAGCGTGCATTTTTCGCGGCGTAGCACAGAGTTGCCGCCACGAAAAATGCATGCGTGCTGCGGTTGTGTGTATGTAAGAGAGACACCTCATGCACACAATATTACGTATTACGTTATCGCTGTAGAACGTGTCTTTTATTAAAACATTCTTATCATTATTAAAAACGAAGAAAGAAACTTACACCTGTCTGTGTGTGTGTGTGTGTGTGTGTGTGTAGCGTGTGCTTTCGAGATTCGCACTGGAGCATACATAAAACGCCGGTAGTAATAGAGGTCAAAGACTATAAATGCACGACTCCCCAAAATGCCTATACATTCCCTACTAGCATCACAGTCACCCATAAAAATGCTTCACAATCTAGAAACAAAAATTACCATACACAGACCATTCAAGGGCACGTTTAAAAAATATTGAATGTCTCCTTTCCGCTTAGGCCTCACTGGAGTAACGCTAGCCTACTTTCTGTGCAGGCCAGGAAGCCCCTTCACCCAAATCGGGGCGGTCGGTGGTCTAGTGGTTAAGAGACTTGTCACCAAGGCGAGAGATCAGGGGGTTTGAGTCCCAGTAGGGGCAACGAATTTTTCCTTCTCGTATGTGGCACCGTTCATTCGGACCGATCGTCGGGGGTTCTCTCCGGGTACTCCGGCTTCCTCCCCCTCTGGTTTGGAAAGGTTCAGCCCACAAAATTTGAAACATAAATGCAATTCTAAATTCCGAAATTTACATAGCTGAGCTGACCCTTCGCACTACACACACCAGAACCACATGTCAAGTACATGCATGCGAATAATACATTTAATAATTATATTATATTATATTAACTAATGACAAATCTACAGGAATGTTGTCAAGATTCATAAAAGGGTATTTTAAAGTGCCTTGAAGTTAAGGTATCCTACGCTGCCTGATTCGATTCTTGGTGGGCAGGTTTTTGGTTGGAGTTTTTTCCATTCCAAATCGAGTCAAAATCATGTGCAGACACGTTTACGGTGCCTGTCACGCCTTCGTGTAAACACACAAATATGAAGTTCATCTTTCTAAGAAGAACAGGCTGTGGTCGGTGGCGTGGAAGACAGAAATACTGTCGCACGCACAAAAGTGAATTGCAGGGTGGAGGTTTATAACGCTTAGCGGCAGCAGGCTTTCACTGCTTCACCGTCCAGCCTTGCGGACCAAAGAACAGAAATGCACGACGTCTCAAAATGCCTATATATATATATAATTATATTCCCTGCTAGTCTGAGGCATCATAGTCTCCCCTAAAATGCTTCATTCTAGAAGAGTGAGTGAGTTTTTCGGGCTTAAATCCTCGCCTTCAATCTAGAAACAAAAGTTATCATTGCACAGACCATTCAAGGGGACGCACCTGACAGGAGTTGACAGAAAAACTGAATGTCTCGTTTCCACTCAGGCCTCACTGGAGTAATGCTAGTCTACTTTCTGTTGAGGCCAGAAAGCCGCTTCATCTAAATCCGCTCGCGTCGCTTTTGCCACTCTCCAGCGCCTTCCCTGGCATGCACCTCGGCATGCAAAAATACAAAAATCACGAAAATCACGCTTTATCATGACAACAACAATCATTACAAAATAGCACACTCGCCATACAGGGTTCCCAAATAAACACCAAACATGACCCCACGGCCAATCTGTGTGCCGAGGAGAAGTCTATCATACCATAACAGTTTAACACCTGCCTATAGAGAGACAGACCTACAGGCAGAGACAGAGAAACTGCGAGGTGCATTTGGGTCGTCTCATACTCGCTGAATCATTCTGTTTCGTAACCCCAGGAAGGGGCACTGTGTGCCGATATGTGTGTGTGTGTGTGTGTGTGTGCGTGCGTGCGTGCGTGCGTGCGTGCGTGCGTGTGTGTGTGTGTGTGTGTGCGCGTGTGTGTGTGTGTGTGTGTGTGTGTGTGCCTGTGCGTGCGTGCATGCGTGCGTGCGTGCGTGTGTGTGTGTGTGTGTGTGTGTGTGTGTGTGTGTGTGTGTGTGTGTGTGTGTGTGTGTGTGTGTGTGTGGAGGAGAGTAGGGAAGGTAGAGTGTGTGTGGGGGGGGGGGGGGGGGTTGGCCCAGCTAACCCTTCAGCCATGCAACTTGATTTAGTGCATATTATCGTATGCACTATCATATATCTTCCTCTTGATGTCAATTAAAAGACACCGCCCCAAAGCATACATTCCATCAATAGACGACTCCACTCGGCAAGCGCCCGAGACCAAAGCACCATCCCTTTTACCCTGCCGTGTATTGGCAAAACATAGTACGTCCTGGGCCCGCATGTAGAAGTCGAGGTTAGGGGTTTTAGCCGCGGGTTAGAGTCTAACCTCGAACTAAACTAGCTCTAGAGTAAAATTTTCTGTTGTTTTTTGTTTTAAATCAGGAAGCGGGTCCATTCCAGCAAGATGCCAAAGCTGTTAGAGAAAGATTTATTTCTTCCTTTCTTCGCCTCCTGTTTTATATAATTTTGGTTTTTGGTTTCTTTTGTCCTAGTCTGGGTTAGGCCCGTAGCCGTGGGTGAAATTAACCTCGAGTTTTACATACGGGCCCTGGGCTTCATTTTATGGGAAAAGGGGTGACTTCAAGATGAAAGAGACTGACGTAACGGTGTTCTTCTTCTCACTGCTTTCTTTCCACGTTTCACTCCTATCCAACAACACCTGCTTCCTTGTTTCTAGTGTCTGGCTTCGAATCCCGGCTGGGGCCAAATATTTGTGCTGGCCTTTTCATCGTTGCCCGGTCTTTGATATCACCCGTATGTGGTGGAAAAGGGCGTTAAACCCCCAAACCCCCAACCACCCTTCCAGTGTCTGGTTAAAAAAAAAATCAGACCATGCCATGTGTTGTGCCCATTGTGCCGCGGCACACAATTGGCTGAATACTGGGGGCTCGCCCCTTTAATCGACAGGAGTGGAGTCGTCTATTCGTCCGTCTTCCTAGTCGCTGTTCGCGTAAACCCCACCCCCCCCCCCCTCCTCTCCCTTCACACCTGAAACTAAATATATCTACTTCTACGTTTAAGCGTGCACTCAAACAGTACCTGATGGATCGCACGTAACGTACGTTACGCGGCAACTTGTTATTTTGATTTTCTATTTTACATCAATTCAGTATTATATCAGTGATTTGTGTTTACAAAGGTCGTACGTGTGTGTGACCTAATGGACGATTTTCTCTATGGTTTTGTTTCTTGTAGTTTAGTGCATAATACCTTTTATATTTTGCTCCCTTTTTTCCCCGTAGTAGATAGTCTCTGTAGTATTAGCAACGGCAAGTTTGCAAACTGGCGAATTTCTGTCAAAACTTTTACCGTTGATAAATAAAGTTTCATCATCATCATCATCATCATCATCATCTCTCTCTCTCTCTCTCTCTCTCTCTCTCTCTCTCTCTCTCTCTTGTACGCGGGAAGTCCCGAGTGGGTAAATCACCCACTTTTTCACTGTTGGTATTCTGATGAAATATTTCTAAAGAGCTTGTCATGCGCACTTAACTGCTATACAAGTGCAGTCTGCCGCTGTGCGCAGTCAGGCGTGGCTCACAATTTGTGAAACATTTCACAATAACAGTATGGACAGAGGACAATATTTGTAACAACAACTCTCACTTTTCTATGTTAATATTTATATCATTTCCCCCATTTTTACGTCCAGATATCATTAATTGTGTTTCAAAGATCATCCATTTTTTCTGTTAATGAAATTTGCGGAAATTAGAGTTCGGGAAATGTGTGATGTTAATAGAATTTGAGGAAGTTTGAATTCGGGAAATATGTGAAACTTTTGTCCGAGACGAAACTTGTGGGACAGAAAGAAAATTCCTCTTTTTTCTGTTAAATCGACAAAACCAGTGTTTGAAATCTGATGAATAAAAATATAGTTAATACAATCAGACATTTGTGGCCATTTAAAAGACTAAAGATAGGTCAAGACTTTTAATTTTCTAATTTATAGATAGCTGAAATCTCTGGAACCCACAGGGGAAGAGAAACCGAGGGCGGCCAAGAAACACCTTGCGACTAGAGGGTGGAACCGGTACGATTTCTCAAACCGGTTTTTAACCGGTTTTTCCAATAGAAAACCGAGGTTTAAAACCGGTTAACCGCGGCTATGTATACGTCATCTATTGTTTCTAACGTTTCCCCAAGAGATGGAAGGGGGAAAGGGAGGGGGGGGGGGGTCTCCGGCTTCCTGCACCCCTGCGTTGGAAATGTTCAGCCAACAAGGGTGGGTGGGTGGGTGTTTGGGAGTTTAACGTCCTTTTCCACCACATACCGGATGATATCAAAGACGAGGCAACGACGAAAAAGCCAGCACAAATATTTGACCCTAGCCGGGATTTGAACTCACGACCCGAAACTTGGAAGTCCAACGCTCTACCATTCGGCCACCCCGGTTTCCCTGTTCAGCCAACACCAACAACAACAACAACAACATCATGATGATGATGATAAGGAGGAGGGGGAGGAGGAGGGTGTCTTGTAACGGGCTGAAAAACGACGAGTGATGTCCCTTAGAAAAACCGCGGTTTTCCGGTTTTTTTTTAGGCCAAACCGGTTTACCAAACCGTGAGAAAGTCGGACCGATTTTAACCGGAAAACCGGTAAAACCGAACACCCCTACTTGCGACGCGACCTGGAGGCGGATGCCAAGAGCATGGGACACAGCTGGGGACAGCTGGAGAGACTGGCCCAGAACCGGGAAGCCTGGAAAACCCTTGTCGGCGGCCTATGCCCCAGAAGGGGCAAAAGGCAAGAGTGTGAGTGTGTGAGTGAAATCTCTGTGAAAAAAGTTGGTAAATCGGCTTCACCACAGATCTCCATCTCAATAAAATCGTCTCTTTGTATACATTAAAAAAAAAAATCTTTACTGAGCTTAATAGCGGCCGGTTGGCGTGAAGCCAGTCAGGAGTAAAATGTTTCGCGTTTTTGTATCGCACCGTCTTTCTCGTAACGAGGAAGTATATTACACCGGTTAATATTAGCGGCTCACGCCTTCGTCCATGAGCAAACATACTCGATTGTCACATCCTCTCATCTTTCAAGTGTTTTGGGGCTGTTTGGTTAGTGCCCTGTCGAGCTCCAAAAAGCTGAACTCTCTCTTCTTGCCACTGGCCGTTAATCGGACAGAACAAAATTGTGATTTCGTCCCTCGGTTGATTATCCCTTGGCTGTTCTTCTTCTCCTTTCTGGCCAGTGTCTCCGTCTTTGCTGGCTTCTCTGTAGGGTTTCAAGTGTGTGACGTTGTACATGTGTTTAAGAACTTTCCCGCTACGAATGTTTTCAGTCTACGCCCGGTCTTTCGGCAAAACAGCAACAGCTTCATAACGCGGTGAAAGTTTTTTCACCAATGCTGTGAATTCTGGACGAGAACTTTCCAACCCTCCTACACCTGTAGTGGTAAGTCCATTAATACTCTCTATGCTCGAGTCGTGAGTTCGAATCCCAGCTGGGGCCAAATATTTGTGCTGGCCTTTTTCTCGTTGACCCGTCTTTGATATCACCCGTGCGTGGTGGAAAGGAACGTTAAACTCCCAAACACCCACCCATCCACCCCCTATTGGCAATCCTGTTTTCTTTATCCCCTTCAAGTATTATATCAGTCTGCTTGACCCGGTCTAAGCTTGTCAACATATTTAGGGCGTCAGTCATTTGTCGACTAGGAATCGTACTGTTCAAGTTTTTCTCCGTTCCAATTTTGTCACTGCAATGTTCAAATTAACGTGTATTTCGTCCTTACGTGAACAGTGGTCTGATAGGTAGCGCGTCTGACTTGGCAAGTGCGCGACTGAACTGGCTGCCACCAATGTCATGGCAGTGAATCGTGGGTTCGTTCGTTTGATTTGACTGAAACATGGAAAGAACGCAGTACCCCCTGTCGTGCCGCGAGAGTAATTTGGCGACTTAAGCGAGGAGAACCCGAAGCGGTGTATTTGCAGACAGATTTTTTTTTTTTTTTTTTTTTTAGCGCAGTAGCTTTTGTCTGTCCTTCCGACACGCAAGTAACAATGCCGAGGTGGTATTATCCCGTGGCAGAGTCTATTGTTTGCATTACTTTTATCTCCTCCAGGCACTGTACTACTACAATGGGGTGACCCATTTAAAGGTCTGCAATCTCCACAAAAAGCCACAAACAGTGTGTTTAAAGAAAGAATGAAAAATTATCCGATTAACTCTGTCACAGTTACAGAGTTTTCAGCGTCCATGAAACCCCTATAAAACCCCAGGGTAGCCTGATTTCACAGCTCACTTTGCCTTTTGACACTGAGCGAGAAAGATCGCAGTGGCTAGTCTTCTCCAAGTTCTCGCGCAGCACTCAACACCCGCTGGACGATATAGCGATGTCGCGCTCACTGACCAAAATCACAAGGAAGTCACTGCAATCACGTGCTCTGTTTTCATACGTGCCTCCGAAGCGCTGAAAACTCTGCAACTGTGACAGACTTGCCTGCATTATGCACAGCCGCAGTTAAAAAAAAAATGTTTGCGATTTTTTTTTTTTTGTTGTTGTTGAGATTGCAGACCTTTAAGGTCGTTTGCATAATGCGTAGACACGTCTGAATGAACAAACCTTAGCACACTTTGTGTACACATGCCTGTGAGAGATTGTGTATAGTAAGCATGCATTAAATTAAAAAAACTGATACTGAAAATATGCCCTGAATAAAGCCAAGAACCCTAGCAGAGCGGAACTGAGGCCTTTGATGAAGCCAAAGCGTTTAGGGTTTTGGGTTGGGTTTTTTTCCTATCATACTAGCTGCTTTTAGGCGAGACACTTTTTAATTTCCTATGCATACTCCAGTACTTCAAACGTCATGTACAGGCAAGTCGTGCACGTACGCACTTCTTTGAAGCTAGCACGTTGGGTATAATGACGAAAGCGAAAAGGCAGGCCGGGTGGCGGGATAGGGGAAGAGTTGGGGAGGGGGAGGGGTTAGTGTGTGTGTGTGTGGGGGGGGGGGGGAGTATCCAAAGTCAGACGTTTACAAGCAAATGATACTAGCAAACGGGGTGATTGTATTGTGCATTCATTTAGTGTCTCTCTAGACACTGGGGCCGGGGAGACCTGGTTAGGAACTAGTAATCGATAAACCGTGAGGTAAAGATAGCATGAACGGTCTGTTTGTTTAAATTGGCTGTGTGTGTGTGTGTGTGTGTGTGTGTGTGTGTGTGTGTGTGTGTGTGTGTGTGTGTGTGTGTGTGTGTGCGCGCGCGCGTGTGTGTGCCTGTCTGTCTGTCTGTCTGTCTTTCTCTGTGTGTGTGTGTGTGTGTGTGTGTGTGTGTGTGTGTGTGTGTGTGTGTGTGTGTGTGTGTGTGTGTGTGTGTGTGTGTCTGTCTGTCTGTCTGTCTGTCTGTGAGTGAAAAGTTCTTCGCCCCGTGTGGGACTCGAACCTGACCTCTCGCATCGGTGGCAAAGTCTCTTAACCACTAGACCACCGACCGCCCCCAGTTGTACCCAATGGCTTTCTTTTTCTTTTTCAGGGCGTCCCCTGTGACTGGAAGTGTATTGAGGTGGTAACGGTACGGAGTTCGCTCAGTACCCGTTGCACGAGAAGCCCACGGATCTCATTGTCTAAAAAAGAAAAAAAAAATTAGAAGTCGAGCGCAAAACACTTCATAAGTGGTCCCACAGAATGCTTTTTCTCGTGTGCCTGGTTCTCGCCGTTACCACGCATGGAGCCTCAGGTATTCACTGGCTGAAACTTGCTTGGTCTGTAGTCATTGTGTTCGGTGTCATGAACGTTTTATTGCAACCGTCAGTTTCTTGGTATTCAAGTCTTTTCTTGTTGGGTATTCATGTTGATTTAAGAGAGTACATATACCAGATGCAACTGAGTTTGACAAAGCTCTTCTGTACACTAAGTACAAATGCATTTTCTTACATATCGATTTACTGTCAGGATCAGAACAATGAAGACCGAAAACCACACTTGGAAAGACCTCAAAATGCCTTCTCATGCACCAAAGTCACCACTAAGAATGCTTCAAATAAGGAAAAAAAATTTCCTTGCACAGACCTTCAGGGGCACGCACCTGACTCGAATGTCTTCTTTCCTTTCACTTATGTGGTGGAAAAGAAATTGGAAC
Organism: Batillaria attramentaria; assembly: GCA_018292915.2. Taxonomy (NCBI): domain Eukaryota; kingdom Metazoa; phylum Mollusca; class Gastropoda; family Batillariidae; genus Batillaria; species Batillaria attramentaria. The sequence continues at coordinate 655,614 of JACVVK020000228.1, forward strand.
AGCCCAACCACCCGCTTTTCACCGGTGTGTTCCTAGTGTCTACTTCCTGTTTCAGCTCAAAAGCCTCTTCACTCACAAGCACTCGCCTCACCCCTGCCTGCCTTGTTTGCATAAAGTCCCAGCTTCACTGCCAGCTGGCCTCCTATTGCAACCCCTGGCATGCACCGCGCCCTACAAATACAAAAATCACGAAAAAAACAGCCCCCGTAGTGTAGTGGTTAGCACTTCGGATCATGGACCGGGAGACCCGGGTTCGAATCCCAGCCGAGGCAAGCGGGATTTTTCCTACCTAGGTCGGCTCCTACCCAGAGCGGGTGTGCTATGGGCCCGATGGGGAGGCTGTTGCCACACAGCCGAGTTTCACCCACTTCACGGGTGCGACTTTGGGGGTGCTTCCCTTTGTATGACACGTCTTATGATGTGGATGATTACACGGCCGGCACCGCAGGTGCCGTAGTTCCCGGGCCTGGTTAATGCCGGGATATTTATGACAGGAAGCGTGGAATGCGGCCCTGTCCCGCAGTCCCAAACCACATGGACCTCCATAGCATCATCTTACTATCATTATCATCTCCATCATCATGCATAATAAAAATTGTCCCAGCTTCCGAGTCCTCCGAGGGTTCCACCCATGACCTGGGAGGAACACCACTGGAGCTGGCAAAGAGTTGGGGCAGCAAAAAAAAAAAAAAAAAAAATCAGGAAAATCACGATTTTCCTGACACCCCCCCCCCCCCCCTCCAAAAAAAAACAAAAAAACTTGCACAGTTGCCAAGCCAAATCAAAACTACGCTTGAACTCAAAACTGAGGGTCTCTTTGCGGTATTTCGCCTGAAGTGGCCGAGTTTTCTCACACCTCTCAGTTTTTAGTCCCCTATATGAGAGGAGTGTATAAGGTTACAATCACACGATATGGTCGGAAGTGATGATGATTGAGTAATGGGGCAGAATACTTATAGCAATGTAAAATATCAATTAGAAATCCCGATTGAAACACTGAGAGTATTCCCGACCAACAAAAAACAAAACAAAACCAAAAAAACCTCCTTAGAAATTCGCGGTTTTTGTAGCTGTTGTTTGGTTGGTTGGTTGGTTGGTTTTGTTTTGTTTGTTTCTTGTTGTTGTTGGTGTTTTAGATTTTTGTTCTGGGTTGTTGTTGTTGTGTGTTTGGTTCGTTGTTGTTGTTGGGCTTTTTTGAGCGTGTTTGTTTTTTGTTTTTTGTTGTTGTTAGTGGTGTTTGTTGTTGTTGTTGTTGTTGTTGTTGTTGTTGTTGTTGTTTGGGGTTTTTTGGTGGTTTTTTTTTGTTTGTTTGTTTGTTTTTTGTTTATTTGTTTGTTTGTTTGTTTGTTTGTTTTTTTGTTTTTTGTTTTTTTGTTGTTGTTTTTTTTTTTTTTGGGGGGGGGGGGGGGTAGTTGTTGGGTTTTTGTTGTTGTTATTGGGATTTTTTCGGTCGGTTAGTTTGTTTTTGTTGTTGTTGTTCTTTGTTTGTTTGGTTGGTTGGTTTGGATTGGTGGGATTATTTCTTTCTTTGTTTTTTTGTTTGTTTGTTTTTTGGAGGGGGGGGGGTGCTTTCGTTCATGCTGTTGGTTGACGTGGTGGTGATGGTGGGTATGTTGTTGTTGTTGTTGTTGTTGTTGTTGTTGTTGTTGTTGTTGTTGTTGCTGCTGCTGCTGCTGCTGCTGCTGCTGCTGCTGCTGCTGCTGTTCAATACTTAGTGTTACGTCTGTTTTTTAGGGTGTGGGGGTAACTTCACATCCCAAGTAGGAATTCTCCGGTCTCCAGACCACCCGACCAACTATTCACACAACCTGAACTGTGTCTACGTCATCAGCCGACCTGAGGGAGAGCGCATCACGCTGACGTTTGACGAGTTTGACTTGCAGGAAG
>JACVVK020000228.1:662500-750000 GCA_018292915.2 Batillaria attramentaria
TTATTCATTTGTACAAAATGGTTGACGTTGAACAGTTAGACTGATCTTCTCCAAATGTTTCTCTCACAGATTCGCGTCTTTACTTTGTGGATGCAAGTACAGAAAGACTTGAGTCGACAAATTTAGACGGAGGGGACCGCCAGCTGATCAATTCCTTTCAGAACAGCCATTTCTTTGGGCTCGCGCTTCACAAGGGAATACTGTACCTTACTGATTGGGGGCCCAGTCGGTAGGTGTCTTGCGCACAGTTCTCTTTTCGAGAAGCTGTTTACACTACAAGAGGGGTGCAGCCCGAGTTTACCTCGAATCTGGTCAATATATTAAGCAATTACAATACATTCTCTGCACGTCTAACCCTGACAATGACGTAGGACAACTTACGTCATGCCGCCTTGACGAAAGCATCATATTATGACGCCAGTTGCATGTTTAGATCTGAAATGCAAGTTGGTCCTGGACCCGGGGTCAACCCTGCTCCGTGGCAGGGCTGAACCCGGGTCGGTTTTAACCTGGGTTGGTGAAATATAAGGCCTGCTCTTAACTGGGCACAGCGCGCGAAACACACATGTGCACATCACAGTCGTTGCGCTCAGTGTGTCTACTAACTACAAAATTGAACACAGCTGTGCTCGGTGACAAACCGATTGAAGATGCACTTGTCCGCCATGTTTGCGCGCCGAGTGACGTGTACAACCAATCAGAATCTGTTGTGGAAACCACAGTCACAGTTGTGGCTATTTGAAATGCTGGCTGCTGTGACGACGCCACAACGGCGGACACCCCCCCCCCCCCTCCCCGCGCAGTGCCCAGTTAAGAGCCGGCTTAACAGCGGCAACACGGGTGCAGCCCCGTAAACTTGGCGAGTGTAAACGGCATCGGACCTACTGTTATTCTTACAGATTCATAAAAAACAAAACACAACGCCCTTCATATCTTTGATATCTCGGCAAACGTGTTACGCTCATACTGTTATTCCTATTCTAAAGACATGCCAGTGAACACACACACGGAATGTACAGTAAGCTTACCTTATATTTAACCATCACAATTACCATGATCTTGGAATTCGAAGGACTGTCGTAACTCTCTCTCTCTCTCTCTCTCTCTCTCTCTCTCTCTCTAATGCACAAACTGTCTCAAAAAGAGGTTAGTACCTATAGTTACTACAGTCTTGGACTGAGGACACGACTAAACTATGTCACTATTTATTTCAGAACAAAACGACACCCGAATCATTCAGAAACCTCCCGAAAATCATGGAACAGGGACAGAATAGGGATTTTTCGTCTTTCTCTTCGACTTGAGAGGCAGTTCTAGTCTGTAGTTTTCATTGTACTTGATATCATCGTCATTATTGTCATCATCGTTTTTGCAGCCACGAGACCAACGCTAGCAGGCTGTACCGGATGAAGACAGACGGTAGTGGTTTTGAGCGGATGGGATCATCACGGGGCAAAATGAATGATATCCATGCATATGGCGAAGGCACTTGGGAACGAGGTACTCTCTCTCTCTCTCTCTCTCTCTCTCTCTTGCTTTGTTGATATAATTATTCGTTCCCTTTATTAGTGTAGCAATGGATAATAGTTTAGCAACCGTGTGTGTGTGCGTGCGTGCGTGCGTGCGTGCGTGCGTGCGTGCGTGCGTGCGTGCGTGCGTGCGTGTAGTAGCAAGGACAAGATGTAAGACAGGTCTGCACACCTTTCTTCGTCCTTAATAAATAAAGTGTCATTGTCATTGTCGTTGTCGTTGTCACTCTCTCTCTCTCTCCCTCTCTCTCTCTCTCTCTCTCTCTCTCTCTCTCTCTGTAATTTTCCCTATTTTTGAAATGTAACATCCGTGAATATTTCAAGCGTTTACAAAATGGTATGTTCAGGCAGAGTTGATAATCGGAATATTATTTATTATTGTTTGTTTACTTCTTTGCAGACACCATGAATGATTGTGTGATTCCTTGTACAGTTTGTCTGCGTTACGTTTTTGTCTTTGTTTTGTTTGTTTTTTGGTCACAGGTCCAAACGGCTGTGGCAACCACAGAGGAATGTGCAGCCATATTTGCATACCGTCTCCTGGCAACAGTTACAAGTGCATTTGCCCTGAGGGAGAAGTCCTCGGTTCTGATCATAAGACATGTGGGGGTATGACTGTAAATTGCAATGTAGTTCTATGTTCCGTGTTCGTAACGCCGCTAGAGATAGAAGAATGTCACTTTCAAAGCTCCAAGGCTGTTTGCCAGATAGAAGGTTTTTCATTTGGCCATTGCGACTGTTTCCGTGAGGGGAGCCGGGGTGGCCGAATGGTAGAGCGTTGGACTCTCAATGCTCGGGTCGTGAGTTCGAATCCCGCCGGCTGGGGCCAAATATTTGTGCTGGCCTTTTTTCTCGTGGCCCCGTCTTTGATATCACCCTTATGTGGTGGAAAAGGACGTTAAACTCCCAAACACCCACCCACCCACCCTGTTTCCGTGACTTTGTGGCTTCTAATGTTAGAGAAATACGCCTTTCTTTGATCCTACGGGCCATTCCTGAACAGATTGGGACTAGACAAAGCTTCTAAAATTAGCCACCAATCAGCGCTTAACTACCGGTCGGTGGTCTAGTGGTTAAGAGACTTGTCACCAATGCGAGGGATCGGGGGGTTCGAGTCCCACTCGGGGCAAAGAATTTTTCTTTCTCGTATGTGGCACCGTTCATTCGGGCCGATCGTCGGGGGTTCTCTCCGGATACTCCTGCTTCCTCCCCCTCTGCTTCGGAAATGTTCAGCCCGCCAAATTTGAAACATAAATGCAATTCTAAATTCCGAAATTTGAATAGCTGAGCTGACCCTTCGCACCACGTGATTGTGATGTGTTTATGTCCAGTGTGTGAGAGAATGCGTGTGATTCACATGAGCGTGCGAGTTGGGTTCAGTTCTCATTCTCACAATACTCATTCTTCTTCTTCTTATTATTAGCTGATCCGCAGTCCCCAACCCAATAACGCGGTACACTTCTAGAACAACTTGTTCGCTCGCCACAATCACCACCATGGTCTTAGATGCTATATTGTGACCCACGTGGCTGATTCTGATACCCAGAGTCAGTGCATACGATGAAAAGTGTTCCACGCGCTGTTGTGTGCCTGACAAGCGTACTGAGATTATAAGAACATAACTTATGTTATAAGTAATTTTTCGAAGAAGAGTAGGCTGTGGCCGGTGGCGTGGAAGAAAAACAAAACCGAATACTGTCGCACGCACCAGAGTGGATAAAAGGGTGAAGGTAGCGCTTAGCGGCGACGGGTTTTCACTGCTTCGTCCTTCAGCCCTGCGGTGCCGTAAGCATTTCAGAAAAGATGGGTATGGCGCGACGAAAGGTTTACCCTACCCTACCCTACTCTACCTTACTCTACCCTACCCTAATCTACCCCACCCTACCCCACCCCACCCCACCCTACCCCACCCAACCCAACCCAACCCAACCCTACCCTACCCCACCTGACCCTACCCTACGCTACCCTACCCTATCCTACCCCACCCCGTCCCACACCCTACCCTACCCCACTCCACCAACCCCACCCAACCCTACCCCCACCCTACCCTACCCCACCCCACCCCACCCTACCCTACCCTACCCTACCCTACCCTACCCTACCCTACCCCACCCAACCCAACCCGACCCAACCCGCCCTACCCTACCTTACCCTACCCTACTGTTTCTTTTACAAAGTTTCTATCGTCACAGTTGCAGGCACCTCAGCGTCGACTGCAGATAATCTGGGTGCTATCATCGGCGGCTCTGTTGCGGGTGCTGCTCTCCTCATCATCGCCGTTATTATCGTCATTTTCATCGTCAATCAAAGAAAGAGTCAGTGATTCTCTCTCTCTCTCTCTCTCTCTCTCTCTCTCTCTCTCTCTCTCTCTCTCTGGGAAGCCGGGGTGGTCGAATGGTAGAGCGTTGGACTTCTAATGCTCGGGTCGTGAGTTCGATCCCGGCTGGGGCCAAATATTTGTGCTGGCTTTTTCCTCGTCGCCCCGTCTTTGATTTCACCCTATGTGGTGGAAAAGGACGTTAAACCCCCAAAACACCCGCCCACCTACCTCTCTCTCTCTCTCTCTCTATCAGCATTCCGACTACGACTAAAGATTATTGCACGCGGGAGACATTGTTGTCCGAACAATCATGGAATACATTTCAAACACGCTGTGGAGAGATTAGGGCAAAGGCGTGCTGTTGTCGCGTGTTACACGAGAAACAGGGAAAAACACCTGATATTCGCTGTTTCTTCGGGGTGAAATCACCCCGACTGTGGCATCAGCCCAACAAAGAGGCCTTCATTTGCAATGCCGTTTTCCTTGTCGCTTTTATCTTTGTGAGGAAAGTGAAAGGGGATATTGAGGAAGGCCTGAACACCCCCATGTCACGTGTTATAAACTTCTTCCTTTTGGCCTCCGTTTTCAGCTCTATCCCGCCCGCGTGCGTGCGTGTGTGTGTGTGTGTGTGTGTGTGTGTGTGTGTGTGTGTGTTTAACCATCGTATTCAAGCTGCTACCCCTGGGGAAGCATGTGGGCATTTGTACACCACCACCGCTACGTTTTCTGCAAAGTATATTTATTTGTTTCCTTTCTACCATCCCTCCCAGATCCTGAACATGAACACTTGATATAAAGTTCGTATGAAGTTGAGGCAGGCATCGTGGACAATGAAGCATTGATTTTGGACTTTATTTTAGAATGTAAAAGTCCCAAACCTGACAGGACCTGTCATGACCACTAGGTCAAATCTCCTTGTCAGCCTTCTGTTCTGTTGTAGCAGCAGTCTGGTCCAGTAAAGACAATGAACATCATGGGCTTCTTTGCCATCACATAATCACATAAATGACTCCACTTGAATGTCCCAACTTTTATTCATTCCGCGTTCACTGATTCATTCATTCATTCATTCATCGGTTTGATTTATTGATTGACGTTGTAAGAAAGGAATCCACACAACTGACTAGCCAGTCCTCTGCGAATGTCTTCTCCTCCTCGCCGAGATGTCTTCATTGGTCACGACAGCTTTTGTTGTGTTTTAAGGAAGAACCAGTAAACGACAGCCTCAGCAGAGACAGGAACCGGAAGCGAGCCCACACAACAGTCTCGGTCAGCCTGTATTCCAGAGAGGCCCGTTGGAGCGAGAATTCCATCGTGCGAGAGCTCCTACACCTAGATCGAACCACGGCATCGTGGTCGAACCCCATGTCTATGATGTGCCTGTTGAAACTGGAGGTGAGAGCAACACTTTGTATTCGCTTCTATATATCTACCCTGCATCAGTCTAGACCAGAGCTTTAAGGGGGAGTCGGTGGCTCAACGGTTTTAGCGTTGGACTCGAGATTGAAAGGTCCCGGGTTCGAATCCCGACAGGGCCAAAATTTGTACAGGCCGTTTTCACGTTGCCCGGCATCCAATGACTGTGAGCTGGATCTGTTTGTGTAACTTGTCCAATACAGTCAAGGATACATAAATGTGGCCGACCTGGCAGTCTGACTGGATTGAATAAGTGTTCAGCTGGACTGTACAGTTAGGGTAGCTATCCCCATCCCTCATAACCTGCCCCCTAGGGCCGTCTGCAGTCACCTCGTTGTGGCGTGGACGATAAACCCCAGCTAACCAACCAACCGATCAGAGCTTCGGGCAAACGTAAATAAAACCGTGAACATACATGATCTCCACGTGTGCACAATTTCCAGTAACTCTCCAGTAATACTCCAGATACTGCTTGTCACAGTTACGTCCCCTTAAACTTTCTGGCGTAAACATGACTTCTGAGATTCTTGCTAGTTTTGTCCGCTTTTGTTGGCTTTATTGTCTCAGGAAAAGCGACACCCTCTGTGAAACTAATCTTTGTTTGTTTGTTTTTTTGTTTATATTTGTCCTAGTGCCCCCGCCGAAAGTCTGCGATCGGCCAGAGAACGATGGTTATCTTCATGCTGTCCCCAGTCAGGAGGGAGGTCACGCTTATTTTGCGTTCCGTGTTGACAGTGATACGGTCACTCATTCAGCTTCAACAACTTCCTAAACCACAGACTCACGGGTTGTTGTTGTTGTTGTTGTTTGGGTTTTGTTGTTGTTGTTGTTGTTGTTGTTTGGTTTTTGTTTTTTGTTGTTTTTGTTTTTGTTTTGTTTTGATTTCGTTTTGGTTTTTGGGGGGGTTGTTTTTGTTTTTTTGTTGTTGTTGTTGTTTTGAGTGTGTGTGTGTGTGTGTGTGTGTGTGTGTGTGTGTGTGTGTGTGTGTGTGTGTGTGTGTGTGCGTGCGTGCGTGCGTGTGTGTGTGTGTGTGTGTGTGTGTGTGTGTGTGTGTGTGTGTGTTTTCGGGGTTTTTTTGTTTTTTTGTTTTGTTTTGTTGTTTGTTTGTTGTTGTTTTTTTTTGTTTTTTTTGGGGGGGGGAGGGGTGGAATCCAATGAGGGCTCAAAAGCCGGGGCAATTTTTATTCTGCATGATGATGGAGATGAGGATGATGGTAAGATGATGCTATGGAGGTCCGTGTGGTTTGGGACCGCGGGACAGGGCCGCATTCCAAGCTTCCTGTCATAAATATCCCGGCGTTAACCAGGCCCGGGAACTACGGCACCTGCGGTGCCGGCCGTGTAATATTGTTTTTTTTTATGGATTATTATTATTATTATTATTGTTGCTGCTGCTGTTGTTCATGTTGTTGTTCATGTCCCACGTTTGACCCATAAGCATCCTCTTTGTGTTGTGTGGTTTTTCCATGTCGACAGACATTTTCAGTCGATGGCATTGTCCATTATTTCCCCGTGCTGGTTTCTATGCTTCCGAAATCCGGGTCATTTCCTGTTTTTGTCTTCATTTCAGACAGTTGCCCGTATTGTAAACGAAAACTAACAATGGACGATAGGACAGAGCCATTGTAATTAGGCCATCCCGAATTAGCTGCGTGTCTCCATGTAACTTCCTGGTCCTTTGACCGTTGGTCCAACTCGCTATGACATACAGATGCCCTGAGGAAGGAAACGATCTGTAGGAGCACACTCAGCCGCTTGTTCATGTAGGAACAATCACTAGGCTTCAAGTACACGGCTGAATGACCTCAGCAGGAGTCAACTATTCCTATTCCTATCTTGATTTCGCACGTAGTCCCAGACATGGCTATAATCGTTAGTTAATTTGTTATTTAGGGCTTAACGCCGAGCAAGCAACAAAGACTATTTCGTGGCTAATCAAGGTCCCTCTTCGTCAGACTAAAATGAAACAAGATGGCCACTGACCAGCCCAATATGTTGTTTCCATTTAATCACCTGCTGTCGTCACGGTCGTTCTTTTGTAATGCCATGTATACGGGAGGACACACACACACACACACACACACACACACACACACACACACACACACACACACACACACACACACACACTACACACTCTCTCTCTCTCTCTCTCTCTCAATGGAAACAACTGACCGGGCTTGTCAGACCAATCTTGGTTTTGGAAGAGAGACGTCAAGTTGTTTTCTTTGAAATATATGACGTTTTCCTCATTGGGATGACGCATAATACATTTGACGTAATAACTTTGACTCGGATACAATTCTTGCAATGAAAGCAGCCCCATGAAAATTGAAGTGTTGCTGCTGCGCAGTGTAAAGATCGAATTTATACCGGCTCAATGTGTTTAACAGACAAGTCTGCGCGGCGAACGTTTTTTCACTATGTGTTATGTCTGCTGCGCGCGCGCGCACACAGACACACACAGACATACGCGCGCGCGCACGCACGCACGCACGCACGCACGCACGCACGCACGCACGCAGACTTGCGCGAGCCGCGTTTGTGCATGTGCTCCATTGAGACCTATGTGGTGTTCTCTCACTCTACTATGCTATTGAGTGAGAGTCAGTGGGAAAAACAAAGCTCACTACATCAATGAAACTCCCGCTTTCCCCGTCTACAAATAGAGAACTTCCGAAAAGTGACGACACACCCCCACGTCAATCAAACATGACGTCGGCAAACTGACGCTGATACAGTTTTGCGTCAGTGCGCGTGTGCCTTTTCTGCGATGTTTGTGAGGCGTGTGGCTTGTGTAAAGGAAATGTGCTTCGAGTACAAATTTTCGAGTCAACTGACGACAACGGCTGCAGTGAATTTTTCTAATTTTTTTGTATATTTTTTATGGCACCCCAGGCTCATTATCTATGTATAGTAGGAGCGATTTTGAGATCTAAAGTGTGTTCACCAGCACTTTCATCAGGTACGGTTTACGCCAAAAGTACAAAAGCGACAACCTCCAAAATTCACTCAGTTGAGAGTCCGTATTCATGCTATCTATGTCCCAAAAATGGAGTGGTTTAGGTAAATATTACGCCTTTAAACGCCAGAAAGCCACTTTTTTTGAAAAGGGCGATAACTCGCAAATCATGTGTGCAATCGTACCTGGATCGGGCCTTCTATTCAACAATCTTGATTCATTTAGAAACCCCAAATTTGAAATCGATCGGTTCAGTATTTTCGGAGAAATAGGCATCTGAACTGGGTTCACATGCAATGTCAACTCAGGCTCGGTTTACATGAAAACTATAAGAGCGACCATTTTCTAGTAGCGACTTTGTTCAGAGTCCGTATTCAAGCTATCTACTGCCAAAAAATTGAGTGATTTAAATAAATATTACGCCTGTACACGAAAGACAACCAACTTGTCTCAAAAGGGCGATAACTCCCAAATCACTTAAGCAATCATCACACGCTTGAATCGTCTAATGTAACATTTTGATAAATTTGGATACCCCAAATTTGAAGCCATTCGGTTAAGTATTTTCGAAGAAACGGGCCCGGACACAATTCACACACGCACACACGCACACACGCACACACATCCGCACAGACGGCACTCACTGAGGAGGAGAAGTGCGTTCGGAACATCATACGCGTCAGCATCGATGACGCAAGTTTTCTTACGTCATTGTCAGAGTTACACTTGCAAAATCGTCTCTGCGGGAGATCGGCAGTGACGTGCGTTTGTACCACAGATGCTTGCCTATGAACGTGGAAATTTTAGCCCGTCCTATTATGTTGTTTCCATTACTATGGAAACAACATAAAAAGACGACAATAAAACAAAGTGAAAGTGTACATATATATTAAAAATCTGTCCTGTTGAAATGATAAGCACCTTTCAGTTCTTTGTACATGGAACATATAGAGGTCGAGGATAGTCCGTATTTCTTGAGATGTCCCAGACATGCTGGAAAAGGACGTTAAATGCCGAGACAGCCACCCACCCTCACTTGAACGTAGTCCCATCATTATTTTGTATTCATTTGCATCATTACCTTTTACTTACATATATCTTCTCTCTTTTTTTTTCTCTTTTTTTTAAAACTTATTTGCATCTTCATCTTGTAAATTCTTTTCCATTATCTTGCATCTATTTTCGTCGACATGCTGTACTTTTTCCAAGCATTTCATTTCAGTTATTTCCAGCATAATATTTTAAAAAATTCCCGTCATATTCTTATTTGTATTTTTATAACTAGCTTATAGTTAGCCCAGTCATAATCTGGGAGAAATATCCATTATTATGTTGTCTTTATTCTCATCATTATCGTGTCTTTATTCTCATCATTATTATGTACTTAGTCATGTCATTATCTTGTACTTATTTTCATCATTATCTTGTACTTATTTCCATCATTGTCTTGTACTCATTCTTATCCACATCTATGGCACTTGACTAAAATTCTGCCTTCAGTTGTGGCAGACAAATAAAGTTTGCAAATAGATGCAAAGGAACCATTCCTCTAAGTGCGTGCGCGCGCGCGCGCGCGCGCGTGTGTGTGTGTGTGTGTGTGTGTGTGTGTGTGTGTGTGTGTGTGTGTGTGTGTGTGTGTGTGTGTGTGTGTGTGTGAGATGAGATATCCGTACACACACAAACACTGCCTCTTCTTTTACTACGTTATATTCACATTACTTGATTGGAATAGGCCTGCATGCATCACAGCTCCGTAGGTAATCTACAGTTATCGATGCTTCTGTAGCCTGAACTTACCTGGTCCACACACACACAATAGATGGTGTTTACTACACCGATGCTCGCCCCCCCCCCACCCCCACCCCCAACCCCACCCTAACCCCCACACCCCCTCCCCCAAGGCAACAACCCGAATTTCTCAGCAAGAGACAACTGTCTCTCAGCTCGACGTACATCGCTCTCTTTTAGGATAGCAATAGGATAATACAAAATAAATAATCAGTCAACCAATACCGCTTTTCTATGCATCTCTCTCTCTCTCTCTCTCTCTCTCTCTCTCTCTCTCTCTCTCTCTCGGGGAGCCGGGGTGGCCGACCAGTAGAGCGTTGGACTTCTAATGCTGGGGTCGTGAGTTCGTATCCCGGCTGGGGCCAAATATTTGTCCCGGCTTTTTCATCGTTGCCCTAGCTGTCTTTGATATCAACCGTATGTGGTGGAAAAGGACGTTAAACCCGCAAACACCCACCCACTCTCTCTCTCTCTCTCTCTCTTTCTCTCTCTCTCTCTCTCTCTCTCTCTCTCTCTTTCTCTCTCTTTGATTTGGTGAATCACAGCATTCTGTTGAAAAAACTGCGGTTATACAACATTGGGTCCGGCGCATTATCATTCTTCTCATCCTTCCTCTTACACAGGAAACAGAGAGTCTTTTTAAATGGCACATTCTCATTCGAAGGGATTGTTAAGTATGGAGTACCTCAGGGCTCCATCTTGGGGCCTCTTTTATTTTGTCTTTATATCAATGACCTTCCTTTTTGTTTATCTAGTCCCAACGTGTCCTGCGAGTTATTTGCAGATGACACAACACTACACACATCCGACACAAAAGAGGCAACAATAAACAAAACACTCCAGCAGAGCCTCGATGAAGTATCTGAATGGTGTACCCAAAATCATATGATAATCAGCGTCCCCAAAACAAAGAGCATGCTAATAACTACCCGCCAAAAACACCAGCGGAAGCCTCTACCTCTCAAACTATCTCTCGGCTCAGAGCCCATACACCAAGTGTCAACGCATCGCCTTTTGGGCGTTACAGTGGACGACCAATTAAAGTGGGAGCCGCACCTAGAAAAACTTAGTAAAACCCTGTCTAAAAATCTTTTTCTCTTAAGTAAACTTAACCGCATAGTTAGCCACGACAGTTGCAAAGTTTTCTTTCACGCACATATAAAAAGTCATATAGATTACGCCTCCAACCTCTGGGACAAATGTGGTGATATTCACTTGAAAAAGATCAATTCTCTCTATAAACGTGGTATAAAGCTTCTACATCCTGGGCCCTTACCCACAGAAGAAAAACTTAGAGCGCTCGAACTTCTCCCCCTTACCAAGCATCTTGAGTTCAACCGGTGTGTTTTCATGCACAAGATAGCCCACTGTAAGGCTCCTCCATATCTTACCACGTTCTTTCAACCAAGTCAGCGACACAACGCAAGAAATGGCCTGTTCCAATTACCATTACCTAGATTGGACATTTTTAAAACAAGCCTCTCATTCTCTGGGTCACTTTCATGGAACCAGTTGCCAGCATACTTAAAATGTACCCCGAAGCTTCATTCATTTAAAACTCAACTTCTTAGATACTTACGTAAGTCATAGGTCCACGAACAATATTTGAACCATGCTAAATTACTCGTTATCAGATGGCACTATTACATGTTACCTTTTTACAAGTTATGTTGTATACTACAATTTCAAACACCATGCTATCTACTTCTTCACCTATTTTCCGATGTGTTTCCTTTGAATTGCTTGCGCTTCTTTGTATCTTTGAATGTTTTTTCTTGTTTTTGTTTTTTCTACTTTCTTATTGTGCCTGGTATACTTTTTTTTGTAATGTTAGCCTTTATTTTTTTAGTGTTCGTAGATTAGCAGGACAGCTTGTAAGATAGGCAGACCATGCCTACAAGTCTTTATCCTGAAATAAACGTTTCAGTCAGTCAGTCTCTCTCTCTCTCTCTTCTTCCTTCTTCCTGATCCATACACCACAGAGGGCTGAGAACGAAATCTTTATGGCACATTCTGTCGAGTCATAGGGTTTATGGAAATACCGAGGTGGCTAAAATTAGACCTTCTCTGCAATTTCGTCATTCGCAAATAGTCTTCAAGACTTGCGTACATAACATGCTGTTTACTTCCTTGTTGTTTGAAGGGGGCCTACGAAACGGAATGGCAAGCCTTCAAATCCGTCAGACCTATAACAGGTCAAATGTCTTGGCTAAGTATGGGGCAGTAATTTGTCCTGGATATTTTCCACTGTGGCAGAGACGTGTCCCCTTATGTCCGCCTTGGTTCAAAGCAAAAAGTAATGGGACATTTAAAGAAACGAATCGGACGCATGGCCAGTGTCTGATGCGAACAATTATGAAGCCCTTGGATGGATTGTTAAATTTGTTGACAAAAAGATTTTGAAATCGGCAAATACTGAAGCAGAAACTTCAACATCCCTAACCCTGCCAGGAAGAAAGAGTCAGTTATTCCCCCCCCCCCCTGTCTCTCTCTCTCTCTCTCACACACACACACACACACAAACACACACACACACACACACACACACACACACACACACACACGTACGCACGCGCACACACACACACACACACACACACACACACACACACAAAGCCATTTCCACCGGTCCACGAACCTGACCCTCTTCCACCACTCCACCCCCAACTCCCTTCTTCACCCCCCCCCCTTCCTTCCTTTCCTCCCCACCCACTTTCCACCACCGCCCCCCATCCTAACCCCTCAGTCTCCGTAGGGGTCTTCAGCCATCAACCTAAAATGGTTTACCTAGTACTTGTACGTCTTGTATTTGTACATTGTCCTTGCGTAAACCATTTCACAGGGAAGTACAACAGAGGGCGCGCTAAGGACAAAAGCCTATCTTCAGTCAGCATGTCGTCCTTCTTAATGTATATCTATGTCTGACTCTGTGTCTACACATCCGGCATCATAAACTGGTGTTTTATGTTCAACGAACGTTGTGGAAAAAAAAAATGTTGAAGGCTACAAAGCGTACCAAAACGGAAGAGAGGGACGGAAACATTATTTACAAAGCTCTTCTGCTTCTTCTTGTTCTTCTTCTTCTTCCATCTGTTCTGTCGCACTCACCAGCACAGTACATTTTCAGCCCGTTTCAGAGATTATTGCCTGCATGAGTTGTCTCTCTTGCCACAACAAGCACGCATTTTTTCGTGGCAGAGCACGAAATTGCCATGAAAAATGCATGCATGCTGCGGTTCTGTGTATGCACGAGGGACAACTCATGCAGGCAATAATCTCTGAATCTGAGGCACAGAAAATGTACTGTGCTGTGCTGGTGAATGCGACAAATCTCACGCTTCTATGCACACTGTGAAATACCACGTTGACCACAAAGTTGTTCAGAACTGTCCACTTTCCTTGTCACCGTGTATTTTTGTTTTTTCCTTCCTAGGTATCACTTAGCTCGGCTCGGTCTCGGTTAGCCCGATTTGGACGTCGTCGAAGGGATCTAGAGAAGCGACGGTCCCGGGTGGGGGTTGGCTGCGGGTCTGTGTATGCACGGACCCGGTACAGAAATGGATTTGTTGTACAGGCGTATGGCTGTTGGGCTGATATTTGGCGTCCGCCTTTTCTGTCCAACAATCAGTGAGCTTCAGCCTTAAAGATCTAAGCTCCCAACAAAAAGCTTTCCGAAGTGTGAACAAAATTTAAACGAGTCGACCGTGCAAGCACAGTCGCCTCTGTCACGGCTGCAGAGTTTTCAGCGTCCCTGAAACCCTAATAAAAGCCAAGGGCAGCCTGATTTCACAGCTCAGTTTGCGTTTTGACATTGAGCGAGAAAGATCGCCGTGCAGCACTCAACATCCGCTAGACACTGTAGCGATGTGTCTCGCTCACTGGCCAAATAATGTGACGGCAGACTCGTGCTCTGGTTTTATTAGGGCCCCCGAAGCGCTGAAAACTCTGCAACTGTAACAGAGTTGCCTGGATTATGCACAGTCGAAGCAGTGGCAGTTTTTAAAAACGCAATGTTTGCGGCTTTTTTTCTGAGATTGCAGATCTTTAATCGTACAGAGCTGCTTACACAAAACTTGTTGACAGCAAAATGGCTTACACTCAACCGAATACAAAGTCGTAATACTGTTATTGTGTTCATGCTTGATGTCAGTCAAGGTACACAGAGTAACGCATGCTGTGATTATTATGACAAGTAAATGGACGAGAAGGGCTCGGGGACGGATTGTACTAGTAGACGATCTGGAGTTGCAGAGTTTTCAACGCTTTTGAGACTCATAAAAACAGAGCGTGAGTTTGCGGTGACTTCATTGTGCTTTTGGTCAGTGAACGAGACACATCGCTATGGACAGTGTCTCGCGGGTGTTGTGTGCTGCGCGAGAAGACTAGCCACGGCAATCTTTCTCGCTCAATGTCAAACCGCAAACTGAGCTGTGAAATCAGGCTGCCCTTGGCTTTTATTGGGGTTTCAGGGACGCTGAAAACTCTGTAAGTGTGACAGAGTTGGCTGTGCAGTTTGCGCGGTCGGATCATTGTTTTAAAAAAACAGTTCGTGGCTTTTACAGACCTTTAAGCTGTGTCCAAAGCACCGGCAAAATACGTTTTCACTTTTGGTCTCTTCCTCCTCCCCCTCCCTCCCTCTTTTAAGTCGAGAAAGCCGAGCGGTAGAGAATTGGACTTTCAATGCTCGGGTCGTGAGTTCGAATCTCGGCTAGGACCAGGTATTTGTGCTGGCCTTTACTCATTGCCCCTACTTTGATATCACCCATACGTGGTGGAAAAAGGACGCTACACTGCCAAACACCTACCTTAGTATTTGGAACCACAACTGCGGGTAACTTTCTTGCCAGGAAGAGCTTCATCCCTTGTTGGTCCATGCTAACCTTATCCCTTCTCCAACCACTCCCATAGTCTCCAACCCCCACCCCAACCTACCCCCGAACCGACCTTTTCCTTCCCCCTCCCTCCCCCTCTCGTCCCCCCCCCCTCCCGGGATCACCCCGTCCAACTGCCGCGAAGCGATTAGCACCCGCGTAGTGCCTAGCTGGTCTGACTGGAAAAGAACAAACAGTCCATGGCCCGCATGTAAAAGTCGGGGTTAGGGAGTGTAGCCCCGGGTTAGAGTCTCACCTCGAACTAAACTAGCTCTAGGGTCAAATTTTCTGTTGTTTTTTTGTCATGTCAGGAAGCGGGTCCATTCCAGCAAGGTGCCTGTGCCGTTATAGAAGGTTTTTTTTTGTGTCTTTCTTTCTTTCTTTGCTTCCTTTTTTGTTTAATTTTGTTTGGGGGTCTCTTTGGTCCTAGTCTGGGTTAGGCCCGTAGCCGTGGGTTAAATTAACCTCGAGTTTATTTGATCTCATACTTCTTCTTGCCAAGTTTTTTATATACTCATGCAGGATTAACGGCACTATTCCAACTATGGAATTGTTCACTCAGAGGCTAAAAAGAAGATATGAAATTGAGAAATATATTGCTAGAACAAATATGTTGTATGGAGACTTTCAGGCACGGTGGCACGCCTATCTACCCCTTTTCCTGTAAGATGTACAGTTTTTCCTTTTATGGTCGTGCTCTGGCAGTTCTTGAATTGCATAGTTTGTCACATAACACATGGCTCATACCCCCCCCCCTCTCCCCGTCTCTCTTTCTCTCTCTCGCGCTCCTTTACACACACACACACACACAGAGTACAGCAAGCACAGAGTTTACTGATCAGAAGTTATGTATCACAACATGGTATAAATATTCTTATGCCATAAAACTAGTATTTTTGTACTCTGGTACTTAATCAAATGTACGCAACATCTTGTCATGAATGCTTATGAGTAGAACTGTTACATGTACTGATGCTGTAACCAAAAACAAGAATAAAAAAAAAAAAAAGAACTATCATCATCTTATAAAAAAAAAAAAAAAAAAATTAACCTCGAGTTTTACATACGGGCCAATATGCCACTATCGATAGTAACACCTATACAGACGTGCCACGTCGCTATTCCACTCTTACAATTCGACATACCCCCCCCCCACCCCCCGACCCACCCGCGGCCGCCAACCCTCTGAATGTCGCCAGGGGATGTTGAGAGATGACGACTGAACCAGGATGCAAGTTACAAGGATGTCGCACTGTCTCCACGCTGAGTTCATTTGCGCGTCGGGCAAGACGCAGTTCGCTTGGAGGTGGCGGCGGCGCCAAACACTGTCGCCATTTTCTCCGTGTTGATTCAACGCATCAAGGTAGAGATTCAGCAGGGGCAAAATGTTGGCACGGATACTGTTGACGTTGTTGATGCTTGCGCTGTTTTCGGACAAAGCTGAAGGTAGGATGATTTATTTTTTTGCCGGGAATGTGCATTTGTTCTAGGGTTGTTTTGTTTTGATTTTTTTTTTTTTCGGTCTATCCCTCAACAGCCCATTCGCCTGTCTCTTTATGTTTGAAACCTCCCGAGGTTAGCCGCTCTGTCCTTCCTCTCGTCTCTCATCTGATTTCTCCGTTCGGGTCTTTCATCTATATTTCGTCAGTTTACCCCCCCCCCCCCCCTCCTCATCCAGTCACGTCTGCACTAGACCAGCGCTTAGGAATAAGTAATGTTGGGCATGTATTGCGAACTGGTGTATTGCGCCTCAAAGATGATACGTTAACATATTTGTTATAATTATATGCACTTAGTGTTAACTGTTAAGTCTGTTTTACCTATTCATAATCGCTATTTTGTTGTTGTCTTATTTGTTTCCCTTGCTACTGACATATCTTTGTGGTATATCGCAAAACTACAAACTAAGTCTCATAATTATTCTTGTGTTGTTGGTTCGCTACTGATGACCCAGATAATCTGCAGTGAGTTCAAACACAATTTGTAGGAAATGTAGACCGTCACGCTACCCTTCTTACGTTTGATGTCCGGGCACAAAACAATTCAGGCAGCTTGAAAGCGTATCCTCTTTTTTACAGAATTTTCCAGAACGTGTTTTAGAGCCCCTCTACCAGGAAGTTCACAATGTAAAGTCTACAGAGCCATGAATATATATATACGAAGTCAGTAATGCATAATCAAGTCAGAATAAAACGTGTGTGTGTGTGTGTGTGTGTGTGTGTGTGTGTGTGTGTGTGTGTGTGTGTGTGTGTGTGTGTGTGTGTGTGTGTGAGAGAGAGAGAGCAATGACGACAGAATAACGTTAACCAATGGCGTTGAACAGTGAACTACAAAATACATGTACAGAGAGAGAGAGGGAGAGAGAGAGAGAATGTGTGTGTGTGTGTGTGTGTGTGTGTGTGTGTGTGTGTGTGTGTGTGTGTGTGTGTGTGTGTGTTTGAGGGAGAGAGAGCAATGACGACAACAGAATAACTGTACAATAACCAATGGCGTTGAACACTAAACTACAAACTACATGTACAAATACACGTGATATATCACAACAGAGAGAGAGAGAGTAATTCAGAGCTTCAGATTGTTTTTAAATGTCATGGGCCCAATGACCCATGGCTGAGCAAAATGAGGGGTCAATTTTCAAAATGATGGGTCATTGACAAAATCTTGAAACGAAAAAAGTCAGAGGTGTACTAACTTTATTTAGTCCTTCTTGAAGAGGTAGCGCTTTCTTTTCTGCGCCCACACCTGAACAGCTTTTTCAAAGGGCATGTTTTGGAAGTTGGGTCCGGCATTTTGTGTGTGTGTGTGTGTGTGTGTGTGTGTGTGTGTGAGAGAGAGAGAGAGAGAGAGAGAGAATGACAAACCTTTATTTTTCAACGGTATAAGATTTTGGCCATCGGCCAGTTTACGACCTTGTCGTTGCTAAACTACAGAAACTTAGTAAGGAAGCACACACACACACACACACACACACACACACACACAGAAACTTAGTAAGGAAGCACAGAGAGAGAGAGAGAGTTTTTCCTGACATGCATGTTTTCAAATGAAAATGTGATATTTACAAAGGTTATGATATTATCCTTAAAATTAGCTGGATTGTTGGGAGCTGTACAAGGCCTGTCTCTCTCTCTCTCTTTAGTCTTTATCTCTCTCTCAGCCCCCCCCCCCCCCCCCCCCGGCAGCCCACACACACAGAGAGTTTAGGCCTACTTTCCTCCCTCCAACTTTTCCTCCCCGACCTTTCTGTTAGATTTCGTCATGACCCATCATTTTCACTTGGGAAACGAAGTCATGCCGTTGGGGGAAAAAACCATCATATAGATCTGTCACGCCGATGCGTCATCTGTCATCCAATGACGTGCTGCGATACGATACATGTTGGGAAGGCAAGGCAGTGCAGAGACGCGATGTTTGTAGTTTCACTAGGCCACTCCGATGTGTAGAAGGCCAAAAGTGCGCGCGCCACACTGGCGCATACACATTAACTCTTGCGCGTCATTTTGATATTTCACGCGTCAATGGCGCGGGCGCGCCGACAATCTGAAGCTCTGGAGTATGTGTGTGTGTGTGTGTGTGTGTGTGTGTGACCTTAGCATGTTCACTGTAGTAAGTTACAGCTGTCACACATGAAGCAGACAGAGAGGTCAACCGTCTTCAGTAAACGTCTCCTGCCACATACATCACGGTGCGGGGTCACGCCCCCGTTACACTGTCCCTGAAAATACGGGCGCTTACTCCTGGCAGTTACCACAACGAAACTGTAGTTGAGTTAAAGGTCTGCAATCTCAACAAAAAGCCGCAAGCAGTGTTTTATTTTATTTTAGTAAACTGCGACTCCTACGACTGTGCGTAATGCAGGCAACTCTGTCACAGTTGCAGAGTTTTCAGCACTTCGGAGACCCGTATAAAACCAGAGCGTGAGTTTGCGTTGATTTCATTGAGCTTTTGGTCAGTGAGCGAGACACATCGCTACAGCTTTTGTCGGGGTTTCAGAGACGCTGAAAACTCCGTAACTGTGACAGTTGCATTTTGCACAGTCGGATAGGTTTTTTTTTTTTTTTTTTAAACACATCGTTTATTACTTTCTGGTTAAGATTGCAGACCTTTAAAGCCCCATCAAAAATGACATGTTTGGATAGACCTCACCAACTACCGTGGTGCTAGGTGACCTTTCTACTAAATATTATTATTCTTGTTGTATTTTTCTCCTGCTATGTCGCTCTCTCGGTGCACTCATGAAAGAGGAAGAACCCAGAACGCTGTGCAGTGCTGCTTATATACTAACAGGTCAGATCTAGAACATTCTGTAACATACTGGCAAGTACGGAATCTTTCCGAGGTTACGTAATCTGCTGACGTTACTGCACTCGCATGTTCTGGGATGGTCTAGAAATTTCCATCGAAATGCAGTGACTTTTCGCGATCTCTACAACAATTCTGCAGAAAAGGTCAGTGATAAAGTGCTGTCAGAGACAGTTAACACTGAGACAGACGACGGAAGGCTGTCTCATATTCTCAGTTTGTCGCAAAAATTGTCGAGAAAAACTGAATGCCGCTAAACTATACTAAGTGAACTTATTAGTTCTAAGCTGAAACAGTAGAATGTGTAGGTTAATTATGCCTGTATTTGACCACGGTAATACTAACTGGATATGTATTTAGGGCTCTTTTTTGTCACTCTTACACTGGGACAATGATATTAAATGTGTTTTCTGCGCATGCCAGCTCGTTCGACAAAAGTACGATGCGTTACAAATAATTATAACATGTCGGCCTAAGCGTGTTTTCGCTATCCTAACTTGTTAATCCTTCATCCTGAGACCAATACTTGCGTTGGCCTATTTCTCGTTGCCCCGTCTTTGATATCATCCATACGTGTTGGAAAGGATGTTAAATTCCGAAACACACACGGACTTTCAGTCGCCAGTCACTGATTCAGTTGACCTGCGGGTCACTGCCGAAAATAGGTCAGAGGTCAAGGGACTGACACGCATTGTGGCCTATGAGTAGTCAGGTCACACGCTCAGTTGGGAGTCCTTGTTTATGTAGGCTGGTTCAGTGAGTCTGTGCCCGTTTTTATGCCCGTGTTTTGCTTTTCTTTTGTAGTTGTTTTGTTTGGCTTGGTTTGGTTTGGTGGGGTTTTTTTGTGTTGTTGTTTTTCTTTTCGTTGTTTGTTTTTGTTTTGTTTTTTTTCGTTGTTTTGTTTTGTTGTTTTGTTTTGTAGTTGTTTTGTTTTGTTTTTTGTTTTGTTGGTGTTGTTTGTTTGTTTGTTTGTTTGTTTGTTTGTTTGATTTCTGAGTCAGTGATTTCGATTTTTGTTTTGTCATTGGTGTGTGTGTGTGTGTGTGTGTGTGTGTGTGTGTGTGTGTGTGTGTGTGTGTGTGTGTGTGTGTTGTTGTTGTTGTTGTTGGTTTGTTTCTTTGTTGTTTGGTTTCTGTTGCTGTTTGCTGCTGTCGGTGGTGGTGCTGGTGTGTGTGGTTTGGTGTTTTGTTGTTGTTTTGTTTGTTTTTGTTTTGTGTTGTTTTTGATGGTGTTGTTGTTTATTGGTTTGTTTGGTTGGTTCATTTCTGAGTCAGTGATTTCGAATTTTTTGTCATTGGTGTGTGTGTGTGTGTGTGTGTGTGTGTGTGTGTGTGTGTGTGTGTGTGTGTGTGTGTGTGTGTGTTGTTGTTGTTGTTGTTGTTGTTTCTTTGTTGTTTGGTTTCTGTTGCTGTTTGGTGGTGGTGGTGGTGGTGGTGGTGTGTGTGTGTGTGTGTGTGTGTGTGTGTGTGTGTGTGTGTGTGTGTGTGTGCATGTGTGTGCGCGTGCGTGCGTGCGTGCGTATTTCTCTGGCAGCTGTTCTCGTTCATTCAAAAATACCCCGCTGTACTTTGTCTACCAGCATGCGGTGGAACTTTGACTGCCCAGAACGGAACATTACAATCTCCTGGCTTCCCATCCAACTATTCCACCAACCAGAACTGTGTGTGGGTCATCAGGAGACCAGAGGGAGAACGCATCACGCTGACGATTGAACATTTTGATCTGCAAGGAGGGACAGGTTGTCAGAACGACTTTCTGGAGGTTGGTAACACACTAGTCTGCGATTTCGTGGGATTTTTTTTTTCCAAACCGCCAACGCATTTTAAATGTGTGTGTGTGTGTGTGTGTGTGTGTGTGTGTGTGTGTGTGTGTGTGTGTGTGTGTGTTTTGTTTTTTGGGTTTTTTTTTTTTACTACCTTCCTCCATATTGTTTTTATTATGATTACTCTATTTTAGCATTTTTGTAGAGATGTTTACACAGTAGACAGTTACAGACATATAAGTGCAGAGGATAAACATAAAGTACAAGTACATATATTCCTACAAATACACATGCGTGCATACATTCATATATGTACATGTATTCATACATATATATATATACATACATACACACACACACACACACACACACACACACACACACACACACACACACTTACATACATACATACATACATACATACATACACACACACACACACACACACACTTACATACATACATACATACATACATACTTACATACATACATACATACATACATACATACATACATTCTGGTGTTGATCCTGATGTTCTTGACGCTCTTAATGAGTGATGAACACGACGATAAAAATTTCGACGACGGATATGATGAGGTTTGCGACGACGTTGACGATGATGATGATGATTTCACCTTTTACTGCTATGGATCCTGTATATGATAATAATGATGACGATAATAATGACGACGGTTTCTGTGCCGCCTATCCTTTCGGAAGCTCTAAGTGCCTCACAAACGGGAGAAAAAGGGGGGGGGGGGGGGGGGTATCGGGGTGGTTGTAGGGGTAGTAGTGCCGCCCAAGCAACAAAGACAAACTTACGGCAAAAAGGGGAAGAGAGGAGGGGGTAGGGCCATTCAGTAATAATAATAATAAATAATAATAATAAGTAGTGTATAGGCGTTTTACCCAATTTCCTGAATCGGCTCAAAGCGCCGCGAACTGAACCCAACACGCACGCTCACGTGAATCACACGCATTCTCTCACACACTTGACATAAACACATTACAATCACGTGGTGCGAAGGGTTAGCTCAGCTATTTAAATTTCGGAATTTAGAATTGCATTTATTTTTCAAATTTGGTGGGCTGAACATTTCCAAAGCAGAGGGGGAGGAAGCCGGAGTACCCGGAGAGAACCCCCGACGATCGGCCCGAATGAACGGTGCCACATACGAGAAGTAAAAATTCTTTGCCCCGATTGGGACTCGAACCCCCGACCTCTCGCATTGGTGACAGGTCTCTTAACCACTAGACCACCGACCGCCCCTGTAATACAGACATACAGACAGATTGAAAAAAAAAAAGCAAAAAAAAAAGCTGAAGTCCCAGTTTATGACCACAATTTGCATAGTAGCGTCCTTTTCAGATTCGAGACGGAGACTCAGAAACATCACCCACTATGGCGCACGTCTGTGATTCGAGTCCGCCCGATCCGAGGCGAAGTTTTCAGAACTCCATGTGGATCAGGTTTCGATCAGATGGCTCCGTTACCGGAACTGGTTTTAACGCTTCTTACACGTCAGGTGTCCTCTCTCTCTCTCTCTCTCTCTCTCTCTCTCCACCCCCCCCCCCCCCCGCTGTGTGTGTGTGTGTGTGTGTGTGTGTGTGTGTGTGTGTGTGTGTGTGTGTGTGTGTGACGAGAGGGACAGATAGATATACAGACGGTCATTCTAATAAACACAAAGTTAGACATTCAGGCAGGGGTAGATGCACACTGAGAGACAGACAAACAGACAAACCGAGAGACAGACAGACAGCCGTAGAGAGAGACGCACTTATAGACAGAAATAGACACATAGGCAGAGATAGATGCACAGGCAGAGAGAGATACAGACAGTGATACAGACAGACAGACGGACGGACGGACAGACAGAGATGAGCCTGAAAGAGTTTTATTAGAGTGAAATCATAAAGGAAAACAAACAGAGAGAGAGACGGACGTATAGACAGAAATAGACACATAGCCAGAGATACGTACACAGACAGAGACAGAAAGGCAGACAGACAGAGAGGACATCGAGAGACTGGTTTTTTTTTATAGAAGAGAAACTAAACAAGAAGACAGACAGGCGGACGCAGAAACAGATACAGGCACAGAGATAGACACATAGGCAGGCTACTTCCACAGAGAGAGAGAGAGAGAGAGAGAGAGAGAGGAGATAATTATATCAATTTAGGAGAGAAACCGAAAGGAAAAGCTAAACACATTTTTCAAATTCTGTAAAACATTGATCTTACAGTCTTGGCTTGTCATATTGTCAGGCGTCCACAAAGACGAGTTTTTCTTGATCACGAGTTCAAGCAGAAAGATCTACCGCATGGACGTGGAAACGAGGAGCAATATATTCATTCGCATCCCCAACGTCTACCTCCCGATAGCCGTCGACTACGATCCTGTTCAGGGGCGCCTCTATTGGACAGATGTCGCTCTGAAACAGATTCTGAGCGCGTACCTGAATGGCACTGATTTCACAACTATCCGCGTTTTTAATCCCAGTGAGTAGCAGTTTTATTTACTGTCGTATTTTAGTTTATGATCTTGAATCGCTCATGTTCAAGATTCATGTCAACTGGCTGAAATATTGTTCTTTACTGACTACATAACTTGTCACTGTGTTCTGTCTGTATTACTTTTGTTCTTAGTTCTTTTGGGGTTTAGGGCTTCTTCTTCTTCTTCTTCTTTTTTTTCTTGGGGGGTGGGGGGGGGGGGAGTGTTGTTTTAGTTTTGTTTATTGTTGTTTAAGTTTAAGCTTTGTTTTGTTGTTATTGTTGTGGTTTTAGTTTTGTTTTGCTGTTGTTGTTTTTGGGGTGTTTTTGTTTTGTTTTGGGGGTGGGGTTTTTTTTTTCTTCTTCTTTTTATTGGTTTTGTTGTTGTTGTCGTGGTGTGTGCGTGTATGTGTGTGTTGGGGGAGGGAGAGGACGGGGGCCTTTCGTTGTTGTTGCTGTTGTTGCTGGGTTTGGTTTGGTTTCTGTTGTTCTTGTTGTTGTTTGGTTGTTGTTGTGTTTTGGTTTTTGTGTGTTCGTTTGTTTGTTTGCTCTTGGTTTGTTTGTTGTTTCTATTCTTTTTCCTCTCACTAACTTTGTCCCCCTTCAGGTTCAGTGCCTGACGGTCTTGCAGTTGACCCGTTGTCCCGTCTGCTGTTCTACACCGATGCCGGAAATGACGTCATTGGCATGATGACGATATCCGGTGCCTCCCACAAAACAATCATCAACACAAATCTGGATCAACCTCGCGCCATTGTACTGGACACCATGAACGGGTTTGTATCAACTGTCCTTGACAGACTCGTTGCGAGTCAGTGCATGCGGGAAGAGTCTGTTTGTATGCAATTTCGTTGATTTTACAAAATGCTTAGAAGGAAAACCGCTGAGCGTGGTTAAAAAAAATGTACAGATGTACCAAAAATGTAGTTCTCATTATTAACGGTTGTAATAATACATGATATGCATCGCTCAAGTTGAAAGACTTTCTAACCCCTCCCTTCTTCTCCCCCCCCCCCACCACCCCCCCCCCCTACCACCACCACCAATCCACTCTACAAGGTTCCACCCTCACCCCTCTGTTTTTGTTTGGGTCTTTCCAAATTAACTTGAATATACCTGTGAGTTGCAACATTAACGCAATTTATGAATAATGAACATTAACATACGTATGAATAATGAACATGAGCATACCTTACAAGTAATGAACATTAACATAATTTATGAATAACGAACATAACATTATCGTAAATTGAATATTAACATAATCATAAATTGAACAGCAACATAATCATAAATTGAACAGCAACATAATCATAAATTGTACAGCAAAAATAATCATGAATTGACATTAACATGATCATGAGTTGTGAACTTTAACACAATCACAAATTGAACATTAACATATTCGTAAAATGAACATTAACGTAATGAACAATCTGCCAACCACACAGAGTAATGTTCTGGACGGACTGGGGCGAGCCAGCAAAAATCGAGAGAGCCAATTACGACGGATCCGACAGGCGGACCCTACACAGCTACTTTCTTGCTCTGCCCAATGGACTGGCAGTCGATCTGCAAAGTCAGTATACATTAATTTGGCGGTTAGAAAAAGTTGTTCGACCATCACAGGTGATGGAGCTATCTCCCTCGTGTAGATCGGTTTGGTCAGATAGCTGGCAATGCATTGTGTTCTCAGTAAGCTTTTTTTATGGAAACGTTTTGGTGGTGGTGGTGATGGCGCTGTTGCAGGAGGTGTTTCTCTTTCTTTCTTTCTTTTGGTGTTTTTTTAATCGCCCTCCTAACGGACAGTCATGTAGCCCAGACGCCTGCAGCCACACCCACTAAAACTAATCCTCCATGGCAACTGCACGCAGCACACGCATTTTTTCCCTGTTGATCTCATTGTCAGACAAGCTAACTCACACTTGGCGATTCACGGTTTGTCGGAGTATTCGCGCACTTCGATTGGCTAGCATGACCTGTCAGTCAGACTCTGGCTACATGTCAATTTCTAACGATGATAGGTAATGCTGTAGCATCTTGTTCACTCCTTCCGTCCTCCCCTCTTTTGTTTTGGATTTGATATGGCCGTTATCTTTCTGTTTTATATTGATGTTGATGTATGCCGCTCTTTCGGCCTCTGTTTAAGTGACGTACAATATTTTGAAACACACACACACACACACACACACACACACACACACACACACACACACACACACACACACATCAATACTCACGCACGCACAGAGAGATACAGAGAGAGAGAGAGAGAGACTGACTGTGACTGACTGACTGAAACTTTATATTCCAAGGATGAGATAATAGACGCACAGGTCTCTCTTACTATCTGTCATTGCTACACTAATAAATACAATGCATCAACTGGAAAAAGTAACACACACACACACACACACACACACAC
This sequence comes from Batillaria attramentaria, assembly GCA_018292915.2. Lineage (NCBI taxonomy): Eukaryota > Metazoa > Mollusca > Gastropoda > Batillariidae > Batillaria > Batillaria attramentaria. The sequence goes on from JACVVK020000228.1 coordinate 688,367, forward strand.
ACACACACACACACACACACACACACACACAAATTGCTACCAAAAAAAAAAAAAAAAAGGAAGTATGAGAGACAGAACTTTGCTGTTCAGTCTTGATCGAGCTACGTAACTTCTGCAGATAACCTCATGTACTGGGTGGACGCGGGAACTGACCTTGTCGAGTGCTCCGACCTTGACGGAAACAACCGAAAGCAAATCTTCGCTCTGCGGGGTCACCACTTGTTCGGCCTGACCTATCACGGGGACGAGTTGTTTGTTACAGACTGGACGGGGGCCGGGTGTGTACTAAAATATATGTACTAGTAGAGTGCTACCCGTTTCCACTGTCGGTATTGCAGCGGGTGGAAGGGGGTTGGTTGGGGGGGGGGGGCATATGTGAAAGGAGGAAGGGGAGCGTGTGTGGGACGGGTGGGGGGGGGGGATAGAAGGGTGTGTGTGGGGGGAGTAGGGGGGGTAGGACATGTGGGGAGGGGAGGTGACAAGGAAGAGCTGCGTGCACCAGAGGCAGAGGTATTTTGTTTCTGTCAGTGGAATAGTTTGTCTCTGGCGTGTGTGTGTGTGTGTGTGTGTGTGTGTGTGTGTGTGTGTGTGTGTGTGTGTGTGTGCCACTGTGTGTGCGCCTCTGTGTGTGTGTGTGTGTGTGTGTGTGTGTGTGTGTGTGTGTGTGTGTGTGTGTGTGTGTGTGAAAGAGAGAGAGAGAGAGAGAGAGATCCTTACATATTTCACGTGTTTATGCCGAACTCACACCTAGCAGCTTACAATCCTCGTTTGTTTGCTTCCTTTGTTGCTGAAATTTGGTTTGGTTAGGTTATGTGTCTTTTTTTTTTTTTTAGCTGAAAATTTCAGTGAAGAAGGTAACAACTGCACAAGCGAGCCTTCATCTACTTGCCTCTTTTGACCAAGAACATTGAAAATTAACCACAGTTCACATGTATTGTAAAGCTTGACAACGAGCTCTGTTACACTGACAATACACGTCCATTGATCTGTGTATGTTTTTCTTTCTGCTTTGCAGTGCTGGCACTAATAAGAGTTATCTGCACCGTCTGAACACAGACGGGTCCACAGGAAAAACGTTTGGGTCTGTTCCTGGTCGTCTGAACGACATACATATCTATGTTGAGGACGGTTGGCAAAGAGGTACATATTGCCCCTTTCCTGTAGTACAACAATAGTGATGTTAATGTCGGGTATTTAAGTTTCGTACCCTGTGTGTGTGTGTCTGTGTCTGTGTGTCTGTTCCTGGTCGTTTGGATGACATACATATCTGTGTTGAGGACGGTTGGCAAAGAGGTACGTATTGCCCCTTTCCTGTAGTAGTGACTTCAGTTAATGTCGGGTATTTAAGTTTCGTTCACTGGTGTGTGTGTGTGTGTGTGTGTGTGTGTGTGTGTGTGTGTGTGTGTGTGTGTGTGTGTGTGTGTGTGTGTGTGTGTTTTCACAGAGTGTTCTGTGCAAGAAGTGGTTGACTCCGGTATCATGAACGAGACTGATTTTTTAATCGGGATACTTGTATCTTTTACTGATAGCGTTGCGTCATGCGATGTTTGGCACCCGTCTGGGTCCGAACCCTCAACCTAGATCCACGCTATATCCACGAAACGTCATGACTTTGTCAATAAAAGTATTGTTGAAGTGCTGACCAAAATTTGTTTGAGTTTGTTTTGTCAATAAACCAGTAAATAAACAACAAAAACGTTGCACAAGACTTTGTGCAAGTCTCGTATAAGGAGCTAACACCAGTTGTTATTGAATTTTATACTGAGTTACATTGTCGTGATACAATACGTTGTAAGTGATATTGACACTTCCAGGACCCAATGGATGCGGCAGTAACAACGGGGGGTGCCAATATTTCTGTATACCCACCCCTGGCAATGCTTCCAAGTGCGAGTGTCCTGACCCGCCGACTGACTGCAGTGACGGTACGTATGATAATTTGTAGTTCGGCTGTAGAGTGTTAACGTCCTTTCACGTCCCGTGTGGGTGATGTGGAAGACATAGTAACGAGGATTGGTTTTGTTTCAATTCAATTCAATTCAATTCAATTCAATTTCAAAATACTTTATTGTCTGTTTGAGAGAGACTCTAAAAACAGGAAATCTTCTTTGGACTCACGTGATGCTCTGTCACAGATAAGACAAAATACAGTCATTAAAGATCTTGATATAAAACATAAAAATAAAATAGGGTTAAACATTAAGGTGTAACAAACTTCAGAACAATTTAAAACTGACAAGTAATCATGCAGACTATCAACTCTAAAACTGTTTAACAAGAAAAACATTCTCTCTCTCTCTCTCTCTCTCTCTCTCTCTCTCTCTCTCTCTCTCTCTCTCTCTCTCTCTCCCCTCCCTCTCCCCCCTCTCCCCCCCCCCTCGCAAATGCACAAGTACACGGTGATGGCAGATGGGACAAACGACTTCTTGTACATGTTTTTACGTGCCAGTGGGACTTTAAAACGTCTGCCGGACGCTGTTATTTACTCCTGGATTGATGGCAACTCTGAAAACCCAGCCGTTCTTGTCTCAATAGGCCCATCTACAACCACAACCACAACCACAGCTACGACCAGAATCACTACCCCGAGAAGATCTACCACGACTACAACACTTCCGCCCGATCAGACCATCATAACCGGACCAGCACCGTTCGACACGGACGGCACCAAGGAGATGACCTTGACGTGTGACCCCGATGACCCTAGAGTTACGTCGAGCGTGACCTGGAGTGTGACGTGTGAGCTTCACGAAGGCCGGAAGTGTGTCTGGAAGCCGCAGCCCCCAGAGGACGACGGGAAGATGGTCACGTGCGAAATCACGTACACTGATGGCCAGCGGGGCGTCGGTACCTTTACACTGGAACTTAACTGTAAGCGTATTTCATTTGTCTTTCGCTAACTTTATTACATACAAAGTCAAAGACGATTAAAGGTCTGCAATCTCAACAAAAAGCCGCAAACATTTTTTTTAAACTACGACTCCTTTGACTGTTGATAATCCAGACAACTCTGTCACAGTTGCAGAGTTTTCAGCGCTTCGGAGACCCTTATAAAACCGGAGCGCGAGTTTTCCGTGACACCATTGTGCTTTTGGTGAGTGAGCAAGACACATCGCTACGGTTTCTAGCGGGTGTTGAGTGCTGCACGATGTCTCTCGCTCATTGTCAAAACACAAACTGAGCTGTGAAATCAGGCTGCCCTTGGCTTTTATGGGGGTTTCAGGGACGCTGAAACCTCAATAACTGTGACAGAGTTGACTGTGCATTTTGCACAGTCGGATAGCTCTTTATGAAACACACTGTTTGTGGGTTTTTCTTGAGATTGCAGACCTTTAAGGTTTTCGAAAAGTGCATGGCCTGTGGAAACAACAAAATAGAACGGCGAAAGCCTTTATTGCTAACTTCTGTAAGAAATAGGATAAGATAAGCTAAGCTGGCTTTCGAGAGATGCCTCGGAGACGGCCATTAAGTCACTGTTACTGCTCCTGTTCACGGGACGTAATCGAAATGGACGCCCCTTTTCCGTGTTGTGCCGCTTCAAACGTTTCAACTGCTCTCGTCTTAACACTGTCAGCCCTGCCACCGTATCACCTACGGTCTCGCAGACCCTAACAATAATATGCGTGCATGTGACCGACTCTCATACGCTCTGCACAGTGGAAGATTTCCCCTATAGGATGGATCCAGTACTTCTTGAGAAATAGGGTTTTGTATGCAAGAGCCCAGCTTTAGATCTAGCACACTTGAAAAACTCCCATGCAGAGAGCGTTATCGCTATTGAGATTCCTTCAGCACATCCTAAAGGCCGTTCTTAACCGGGCGAACCACCAGTCCGGCGAACTTGTTCGGCGAACTGTGTATTGTATACGAACAGGGCGAGCGCGCACACGTACGTAGTTCCAGAGGTTCGGCCGAACTAGTTCTCTTTCTTAACCGACCGTTAATGAGATGCATACGCTATCGCCCAAACAAGGCGGAAGTTGAGACAATCGTAAACAACCAAAATGGCCGCCTAGTTTCCTCTTCGTTGAGGGAAATGTCAAGTGAGTCGATAACCGCCATGCCGTCCGCCATTTTCCTTAACTTTGTACATGCGCACAACAGCTCTCCCCGAGCAACCAATCAGAGTGCAGGATCGGCCAAAGGATCGCGAGGGTTCCCACGACACGCTGTGCAGACCTCAAACCTAGTTCGGCGTACCTTTCGAACCAGGGTTTGCGAAGAAGTGTTCGGTCGGTTAAGAAACAACGTGCGCGAATCTAGTTCAGTTCGCCGTACTCTTTGAACCTAGTTCGCGAACCAAAAGTTCGCCCGGTTAAGAACGGCCTTTAGATTGTAGTAACGTAGTCGGTTTCACGGTGGTAATCGGCCCCTTCCAGTTTTTCCAACCGACAACTGAAAATCCAAAGCGTTTGTCCGGTGCTATGGCGGTTTTTTTGTTTGTTTGTTTTTTGTTGTTGTTTTTTTTTTGTTTTGTTTTGTTTTGTTTTTTTTGTTTTTTGTTTTTTTTTTGGGGGGGGGGGGGCGGTGCTCTTGCCTGGGAACCCGCTGATTGGCGGTGAAATGATTTGAAGCGGCAAATAGCACCAGAAAAAAAAACAAAAAAAAAAAACAACCGCCTGTCCATTTCGTTTTACTCCCGTGCTGTGGTCGCACTTATTGCGGGTGGTGTTTGGGAGTTTAACGACCTTTTCCGCCACGTAAGAGTGATATCAAGGACGGTGCAACGATGTCTGGCATTCGTGAGACAGGGAAAACTATCAGTGTCCCAGAAAATCTACTGCATGTTCGCAGTGTAAAGGTACCACAAGCCAAATCCTACACTGACTACAACACGACCCGAGAGGCAGCTGTTGGCGGAGTTGTCCACGTTCATTGAATTTATAGGGTTTTTTTGTGAGCTGGCGTAAGCTGACATTGGTCTTGCTAGGAAAATCCCCAAACCAAACCATTCACAGTGTGCTTTTCCATTTCCATTCATCATTCTGTAGACCCACCAACTGCGCCACCGGCGATCCATGGTTACAAGGTGGGCGACTCCCTGCAGGCGGGGGAGAATCTCGTGATGACGTGTTTAGTTCGCGGCGGCAAACCCCTCGTGACGTCAGTCAATTTCTTCTGCCCCGGGCACCTGGACGAGTCCGACATTCGCGGTGACTCAGAGGTACAGAGTCTCCTACAAATAGGACTGGCAGCTGAAGACGACGGCATAAACTGCATCTGCACAGCTGAGTGGAAACGCCCCGAGATGTATGTTCTGAGTGCTACCAGGAAACTGGCTGTTAGAGGTGAGAACGGAGCGTGCTTTCCTTTCCGGCTTCTTGCATGGGATACTATTGCATTCACGCGAGTTTCTTCTTCGTCTCCTCCGTCTTCCCATCCTTCTTCTCCTCCTGGACTTCTTCTTCTTCCTCTCCTCTTCCTCCTTGCCTTCTTGTTCTCCTCTTCTTCTTCTCTTTCTCCTTCATGTCGTCTTCTCCTTATTCTCCTCCTTCTTCTTCTCTTCTTCTTTCCCTTCTGCTGCTACTCCTCCTCGTCTTCTTCTCTTTCTTCCTCTCCTCCTCGTCGCCTTCTTCTTCTCCTCTTCTTCTCCTCTTTCTCCTTCTCGTCGTCTTCTCCTTATTCTCCTCCTCCTGCTTTGCTTCTTCCTCTCCTCTTCCTCCTCCTCCTCCTTCTCTTCTGCTTCTTCTCCTTATTCATCTCCTTTTTCCTGTTTTTCTTCTCCTTCTTCTCCTCCTCTTCCTCATCCTTCGCTTCTTCTTCTCCTTATTCCTCTCCTCTTCCTCTTCTTCCTCTCCTTAGTCCTCTTCTCTTCCTCTTCTTCCTCTCCATTCCTCTCTTCTTCTTCTTCTTCTCCTCCTCTTCCTCATCCTTCGCTTCTTCTTCTCCTTATTCCTCTCCTCTTCTTCTTCTTCTCCTTATTCCTCTCCTCTTCCTCTTCTTCCTCTCCTTAGTCCTCTTCTCTTCCTCTTCTTCCTCTCCTTTCCTCTCTTCTTCTTCTTCTTCTTCTCCTTATTCCTCTCCTCTTCTTCTTCTCCTTATTCATCTCCTCTTTCTCTTCTCCTTATTCCTCTCCTCTTCCTCTTCTTCCTCTCCTTATTCCTCTCCTCTTCCTCTTCTTCCTCTCCTTAGTCCTCTTCTCTTCCTCTTCTTCCTCTCCTTTCCTCTCTTCTTCTTCTTCTTCTTCTTCTCCTTATTCCTCTCCTCTTCTTCTTCTCCTTATTCATCTCCTCTTTCTCTTCTCCTTATTCCTCTCCTCTTCCTCTTCTTCTTCTCCTTATTCCTCTTCTCTTCCTCTTCTTCCTCTCCTTAGTCCTCTTCTCTTTCTCTTCATTCCTCTCTTCTTCTTCTTCTCCTTATTCCTCTCCTCTTCCTCTTCTTCCTCTCCTTAGTCCTCTTCTCTTCCTCTCCTTATTCCTCTCCTCTTCTTCTTCTTCTCCTTATTCCTCTCCTCTTCTTCTTCTCCTTATTCATCTCCTCTTTCTCTTCTCCTTATTCCTCTCCTCTTCCTCTTCTTCCTCTCCTTATTCCTCTCCTCTTCTTCTTCTTCTCCTTATTCCTCTTCTCTTCCTCTTCTTCCTCTCCTTAGTCCTCTTCTCTTCCTCTCCTTTCCTCTCTTCTTCTTCTTCTTCTCCTTATTCCTCTCCTCTTCTTCTTATTCCTCTCCTTCTTCCTCTCCTCTTCTTCTTCTTCTCCCTTTTCTCCTCCTCCTCATTCTTTTCTTTGTTAGTTTGTTTTTGGTTTAGGTTTTGTTGTTGCTGTTGTTGTTCGGGGAAAGTATTGTGTTTTGTGTTACTTGATAATGTATGGTACAGCTACATAACCAGTGATTAGGATTCCCCCTCCCACCCACCCACCCAACTCTTTAAACGGGTGAATTATTTGCAGCCTCTCAGTCTGCCCCTCTGGAGGGTTCGCTGAACATCGGCGTCATCGTCGGAGGTTCACTGGGAGGTGTTGGTTTCCTCACCGTGATTGTTGTCTTCATCATCGTTATCATCATATGGAGGCGAGGTGAGTGAGAACGCAAAACGGTATATCCAAGTGGTTGGTCCACGTATGTCCTCATTGCAGGGCACGCCTCTGACAGGAGTTTAAAAAAGAATTGAATGTCTCTTTTCCGCTGGGGCCTCACTGGAGTTATGCTAGTCTACTTTCAGGTCAGAAAGCCATTGCACCTAAATCCTCTCGTGTCACCTCGGCCTCTTCTGTGCGCAAAAAAAGTCCCAGCTTCACTGGCAGCTTGCCTCCTGTTGCAGCCCCCTCTTCCCCCCTCCCCCCCCCCCGGCCGGGTCCCGCAGCAACATTGAAACATAGGATAGGTATTGGGTGGCGCTGCACCGCGGCGACGCGCGCTGTCCCCGAGGGAAGCAGTCCGAATTTCCCCGAAAGGGACAATAAAGATTTCCTCTGTATCTTCTTTTCATATTACCCAGGAAGGGACAAGTACGAGCATCCGACGAGACCTGTACAGGAAGTGGAACTGAACCCTTATGCTAGACTGGGTCAACCCTATTACCATGGAAACCGGGACCCTGCTGGCCTCGAAAATCCCGCGAAGGAGGAAGATCGACTCTCCGATGTCTATGCTGAAATTGAGGATGAAGAAGACGACAAGGGAGGTAATCAAGCAGCATGTCATGTTATGTTTATTTCCCCTTCCTGTGAAGGCATAAGAAAAGAAAGGGAAAAATCTATTTAGCGGTATTCTATCAACAGCAGCGCTTCAGTTCATGTACTAGTTGTAGTAGTAGTAGCAGCAGTAGTAACAGTAGTAGTAGTAGTAGTAGTAGTAGTAATGAATCGTACCTATGTAGCGCAAATTCTCACAAAGTTACTCCATGCACGCACTCATACCAACAGTTATGCCCCCCCCCCCCCCACACACACACACACACAGGAGGAAGAATAAGGACCTGGTCGAAAGCCAGCCGAAATAGATACATTCTCAAGTCAGACGTAAAACGACCTATGTCGGTCAAGTCTCTCAGTCCGGCAGGTAGTGCGTTCCAGAGTGACGGGGCAGCAAAGCTAAACGCGCGCTCGCCTACGGTCTTAAAGGTTTCTGGGAGGAACTTTCAAAGGTTTTCAGAACTTGTTGAAGTTTCTTGGGTACTGTGATAGGACAGACGTCCTGACTGACCGTGAAAGTATAGCACATTTGTCCAGAATATTGTCCACTGGGGTGAAGAAATGGTAAGACAAATGTCAACATTGATAAGAAATGATTCGGAAACATTTGAAACATTGAGGTCTAAACCTATAAGAGCTACTTAGAGTAATTACCTTGGAAAAGTCTTTGATCAGAGTATGACAAGTGGAGTCCATAATGGTTAGAGAATAAATTGTGTATGCTTTGAAATTTAGGTGTGTGTTCGTAAGACCCATCGTCTTACGTGCGGGAAGGAAGGTTAACTGATTGTTATTATTTGACAGGGAAGCCGGTTGACTACTTGCACCCAGTGAAACCGGCTGATGACTACCTGCACCCAGTGAAACCGGCTGATGACTACCTGCACCCAGTGAAACCGGCTGATGACTACCTGCACCCAGTGAAACCGGCTGATGACTACCTGCACCCAGTGAAACCGGCTGATGACTACCTGCACCCAACGAAACCAGCTGACGACTATCAGCCATGCAGCTCAACAGGTGTCGGCTCGTATCCAGCCAATCCACCCAGCGATCATGTGCACCCGTCCAAACCACCGAGCGACTACCTGCACCCATCATCCAAACCACCCAACGACTACTTGCACCCATCCAAACCACCCGGCGACTACTTGCACCCATCCAAACCACCCGGCGACTACTTGCACCCATCCAAACCACCCGGCGACTACTTGCACCCATCCAAACCACCTAGCGACTACTTGCACCCATCCAATCCGTCCAGCGACTACCTGCACCCATCCAATCCGTCCAGTGACTACCTGCACCCAGCGAAGCCCTGAGGCGACTTACTGCACCGACTCGGCCATGCACCAAGCCATTCAGTTCACAACCAGACAAACTGAGTTACCAATGTCTGTCCTCACTAAAACTTCAATCGAAAATATCTTAAATGAGGTCTCAGGTCGGGATGAGGTCGGGGTTCGAATCCCGAATAACAGACCCGGTGACTGTTTTCGACGTGTATGATAACTACAGGGAGTCCTTGTGTGTGGTGAAGTGAAACTTCGACACTTTTCAGAAACTACGAATAGTAGAAACAGCAGACTTGGCAAAAGGGTAACCGATGAGAGTGACTTCCCGTGTGCTAGCAATGAGCTGTGGATTACATGAATTGACTTCATATTGTAAGCTAGACTTCCTGTTTTGATTTTGTCTTGTTTGTTTGTGTGTTTGTTTGTTCTTGTCTATCATTGTCTTTTGTTTGCTTGCTTTTGTTGTTGTTTGTGTGTTTTGTTTTGTTGTTGTTTTTGTATTTGGTTTGCTTTGTTTGTTTTCTTCTTGTTTTGTTTTGGGTTTTTTTGTTGTTTTGTTTTTGTTTTTGTCGTTGCTTTTGACTGGTGCTATTTCTCTTGTTGTATTTTTGGTTTTGGTTTGTTTCTTTTGTTTTTTTTCAGGAAGGGGGGGGGGGGGGCGTCTAGAGGGTGTGTGTGTGTGTGTGTGTGTGTGTGTGTGTGTGTGCGCGCGCGCACAACTGCTATTATTTGTACAAAACTTTGAACAGATTACATAAAGAGATAAAACTGAACACTGGATGAGTTTGTTTTTTTATTGTCGTGTGTGTGTGTGTGTGTGTGTGTGTGTGTGTGTGTGTGTGTGTGTGTGTGTGTGTGTGTGTGTGTGTTCTCGTGCATGCTCGATATGATAAGCAAACAATCCATTTTTTTGTCTGGGACTTTGCCAGCAGTACAATGCTATCATACACCAACTCGCAAAACCTGCTGTAAGGACAACAAAACACGAGAGGAGAAGGGGAGGGAAAATATTGATAAGATCCGACAGAGTTCACCACTAAATTTCAGCACTTGCTTCTAAATATGGAGGGGAAAACCGCGTCATCGAGTACGCGCTGTTGGCTCAGTGCCAACATTACAGACCCTGTCACTGTCCAGGTGTGTAAGTGGTGTGGTGATAGATACCAAGAAAACAGTTCAGAACGATTTGTGAGCATGAAAATGTAGCGTTAGCGCCTTTAAGATAGACTGTTGTATCGGAGGTTAAAGGCACACTAACAAGCATTAAAGTATCAATTCTGTCCTCAGTGAAGAATTGTGATCGTGGAGCATGCACGTTTAACTCTTTGACGACGGAGCGCAATTTCTGACACACGATTTCTTATAGGAAATCGTGTGTCAGAAATTGCGCTCCGTCGTCAAAGAGTTAAAGGTCTGCAATTTCAACAAAAAGCCACAAACAGTGCGTGAACAAGACAAAAACGAAAAATCAAAGAAAAAAAACAAAAACTTTCCGACTGAGCAACCCATACAAAAGCCGACCGGAGACTTTCACACGTCAGTTTGTTTTGACGCTGAGCGAGAAAGATCGCAGTTAAAAGTTTTCTCGTGCAGCACTCCAAACCGACTAGCCACTGTAGCGATGTGTCTCGCTGACTGACCAAAAGAACCATGAAGTCACCGCAAAATCACGCTCTGGTTTTATAAGCGTCTCCGAAGCGCTGAAAAGTCTGTGACTGCGACAGAACTGACTGAGTGTTATTGTTGTTGTTGTTGTTCTTCTTGTTTTTGGGGCGGTCGGTGGTCTAGTGGTTAAGCGACTAGTACGAGAGGTCAGGTTCGAGTCCCACTCGGGGCAATGATTTTTTTTCTTCTCGTACGTGGCACCGTTCATTCGGGCCGATCGTCGGGGGTTCAGATCCACACACACACACACACACACACACACACACACACAACGCCCCTTACCCCCCCCCCCCAAAAAAAAAAAAAAAAAAAAAAAAAAATTGAAAATAAATGCAATTCTAAATTCCGAAACTTATATAGCTCAGCTGACCCTTCGCACCACGTGATTGTAAAGTATTCATGTCCAGTGTGTGAGAGAATGCATATGATTCATGTGAGCGTGCGCGTTGGGTTCAGACCGCGGCGCTTGAGCCGATTCAAGAACTTGCGTAAAGCGCCTGTAAAGCTATCAGTTGTTATTATTATTATTATTATTATTATTATTGTTGTTGTTGTTGTTGTTGTTGTTTTAAACACTGTGGGTTTTTGTTGATATTGCAGATCTTTAAGAGCTGGAGTACTTCCTCGTTCATGATTATTTCCTTCCTGCTCAGTCTCTACTGCGACAAACCTAGTAACGGTTACATGTACTTTGAAAACGGGCGCAAGCCTCACGGACTGGAAAAACGCTTATGCCATTTTTTCTAGACAACGTTAGTGAACTCAGTGCCCACTTCGGATGCGTCTCTTGGTTAGACGCGACACTGCTTTTCAGTAACGTTCAGCGGCCATGATCGAGACAGAGGATAGATCTTTCAGTCCTGTTCACCGTTAAAGCCTGTTTCTACGAGAGATGAGGACCAGGGATAAGGAGATACTTCTGGTACTTGTGGTTTTTGCTGTTTTTCCGTGCGTCGTTCGAGGTAATTGTCCCGTGCAAGGTGTTTCACGCTTATTTACGTATCAAGTATTAGAATTACGATCACTACTCTCTCTCTCTCTCTCTCTCTCTCTCTCTCGTGTTCCTAAAATTTGAATCTTAAATTCTTACCTTTTTAAACACGGCTCGTTTGAAAACTGGTCCTAAGGCCAACACTTCTGATCGTTTTAAGTTTAGTTATTTTAATTTTGAAATTACCACATTTCTAACAATTTTAAGTAAAGATAATTTAATTCCGATCTCTCTCTCTCTCTCTCTCTCTCTCTCTCTCTTGGGGGGGGGGGGTGTGAGCGGGTGGGTGGGTGTTTGGGAGTTCAACGTCCTTTTCCACCACATACGGGATTCGATTACGAACCGAGCATCGGAAGTCCAACGCTCTACCATTCGGCCACCCCGGCTTCCCGAAAGAGAGAGAGAGAGAGAGATTGTGTGTGTGTGTGTGTGTGTGTGTGTGTGTGTGTGTGTGTGTGTGTGTGTGTGTGTGTGTGTGTGTGTGTGTGTGTGTGTGTGACACAGTAACCGATACAGTAAGCAATCGTCTGTCACCTGTCAATCAGGCCTGCGGGAAGTAACTCTGTCAAAGGGGAACGACTTTGTTTTTAGAATTCATTCACCCATGTAGAACCTCGCATACGTCAAAAAGTTGGTGGCGTTATCTAGCTAGGCAAGCTAACACGACCTCATGTGTTTGGGTTTTTGCGAGCGCAAAGAGGCACGGAAAGGGTTTCCAGTACTTTCTTTATGTCAGCATGCTTGATGTTAGAGAGCTTGCGTACGTGTGCGCGCGGGCAGCATACATGACACAACGACCACGACGACAGCAGGTCACTGAATGGAAACAACATATTGGGCTGGTGGCCATCTTGTTGTTTGTTTCCATGTTGACGTGGTGAAACTATTGGCTGTCGAACTAACTTTGTTTCCAAAACGTCATCAGCTGACGTAATTTTATCTTTGGCGTGGTATTGTACGTATCGCCGCGTGCAACCACTGTTGAACGGATGCCGCCAGGCAGCAGCTCTTGGGAGTAATGCATACAATCGCTGCAAACTCTTTGTCCTGCAAGCACGCTGCCTGAGACAGGCAAGATGAGATCATTACCAAGGACCGTCCTTGCAGCGCTGGTTACGGTTGTGTGCACGTTCGGGCCCAGCATTGCACAGGAAACACCGGTCAACACCTTCAAATTACGGAATGAGGAATCAGTCTGCCGTTCTTGTTCCAAGGACAGAGGCGAGTGTACAGACCGCATATGCACCTGTAAGGAAGGCTATGAGGCCATCCCAGTCCTCCAGAGATGCGTCCGCAGGTCTTTTCAAGTAGAGAACTGTGACGCCACAGCCTTCGTCGGCAACTGTCCAGGGACTTGTACCGGTTCTAACACGTGTGTATGCAAGACTGGGCAGATTGCAGAGGGCCAAAACTGTGGCGAATATTCGATCGCGGACCCCGAAGGGGATTGTGCAGGCGAAGAGAAAACTGGAAGGGTCTGTTCACTTGGTCGTGGCAAGTGCTTCAGCAACACTTGCTACTGCACAGAAGATTTGGACACCATTGAGTTCACTCTCGCAGCCCGTGGAGACTGTTTTGTACCGGCCTTTCCGCTGGACGCATGTAATGACAACGTGTGTCCTCCGCCAGCGCGGTGTGAAAGTGGGAAGTGTGAATGTGGCGCGGGCTACTTTCATTCTCCTGGGACCCAGCGGTGTTACCAGACTTGGTTCAAACAGCCTCTTTGCGATGAATCCAACTGCCCGCCACCAGCGATGTGCGACAAAACAGGGACAGTCTGCCAGTGCCGAGTAATGTTTTACTTCGCTGATAAATATCGATGCATGAGGAGTGGATTTATGTATTATTCTATCGACCCATGCAATGAAAGTGTCTGCGCTAACGGCAAATGCATGGAAATATGGGGCAACCCTTCGTGCGTCTGCAATCCCGGATTTTTTGCCGATGGAAGCAACCGTATGTCCGAATATAGATGCTTCAAGGGGCACTTCACTGCCGAGACCTTCTCACAGTGCCCCAAAGGCGATAAAGAGTGCGGGATACATGGGATCTGTCAAGGCGGTGACTGCGTCTGCAAGGAAGGTTTCGTCACAATGCACAATAGGTGTGTGAAGACGATGTTCTCTGGGGCTACGTGCGACGGGTCCGATGCCAACTGTCCTGCATCCGTAGGTATCTGCCGTAGATCCTGGTGCAAATGCAAGGCCGGGTTCTTTGCCGATGGCACCAACTGCGTCAAGAACTCCTTCCCGGACACCTGCACTACCGGTGCCGTATGTGGGGACCATGGACAGTGTGTGGGAGGATCTCTCTGTGTCTGCGATCTGGAATTTGTGGTCAAGGACGGAAAGTGCGTGGAAGGGGTGGAGAAGATCGGTATGGCAAACAACGCCGATGGGGATGCTGGTGGAAAGGATACGAGAAAGGATACGACAAAGGCTGGACAAAGGGAAGCGTCAAGCGATCGCTCTAGCTCTAGCGCTGCTCCGTGCATCACGAGCTGCCCATGGACACTCTGGAGCACGGCCGCAATAGCCGTGGTACTGCACCTGCTCTTCTGAGCCATGGCTGCTCACCTCAAACTCTGAGCAGTGACACTTGGGTAACCGTTCTCAAAAACTTTTCGGTTGTTTTTTTTTTTTCTCCCCCCCCCCCCCCCAATCTTTTTTGTTGTTGCTTTTCGGGGGGTTAATTGTTTTTCCCTATACTGTCTGCCAGTGAGTGAATTTGAGTCGGTGTCCGAAACAAACCCATATACCATCCCAGATCACCGCTTGTTAACAACCCGACAGTCACCGCTTCCCCACAGCTGAATGGTGACACTTTCGTGTACGTATGCAAAACAAAAAGGTACTCTCCCTCTCCCCCCCCCCTCTCTCTCTCAGCGAAGGAAACAGCAACAACACCACCAACAAGAAGAAACCCACAAGAACACAACAAAACAAATGATCCCCCCTCCCCCCCCCCCAAAAAAAAAAAAAACTCCCCTAAAAAAAAAAACAAAGAAAAAAAAAGAAAAAAGGAAAATGTAAAAACAAAAACAACAATAAAAGTAAAAAAAAAAAACAAAAAAAAATGAACAACAACAACAACAAAACCCTTATGTTGTCGTTGTGACTTTTGATATCCAGTATTGTATTTATACTGTCCGAAGCTGCTTGGTATTCTGTTTAAAGCGGCGTTTAGCAGTTCAAAGCATAAAACCAAACGAAGAAACAGCAGCAGCAACAACGACATGAAAAAAACTATACAATTCTTTTATTTGAATTCATCGCCTTGCCCAAGCCATCCCCACCCCTATCCTCCTCAAGTTAGGTCAGCAGCTTTGGACATTTCGTGCACACGGACACACACACTGACACACACACACACACACACACACACACACACACACACACACCATTCTTGTTTTGTTGAAAGCAGTGCTCCAATTTTTATTTCCAGTGAGGTGAATAAAGAGGGTGATTCTGTTTCTGAACTTCGTCATTGTGATGTTGTGATCGCAGATTGCAGATGGCGAGTTTGAGCGAGAGAGAGAGAGAGAGAGAGAGTAGGGTGGGTGTCTGGGAGTTTAACGTCCGTTTCCACCACGTAAGGGTGACAGCAAAGACGGGGCAACGAGAAAAAGGCCAGCGCAGAGTGAATTGAAATGAAACTATAATTGCCAAGGATAATAAGAGATAGACACATGCCTTTCCTCCACCTTGTCCTTGCTATTTACTACAGGTGGAAATAGCTATACTGACTGCAAAAGCAAGCTACTGGCTTCCAAACAAAGCATTACCATCATTATCATAGCACAGTCAGGATTTTAGCACACGTAACCTTTTCCATGCCTCAGTCTGTTCACGAGAGTAGGACGCAAGTCAGATCGCTCTCGTGTATACTGGATTTTTACCTGGACATATCTCACTTTGTGTATTCATTTTCATATCGGCGGATTTGTGATGAGTTGTAGTCTGCATTTGTGCTGTACAAGACAATATTTAGGCCATGCAGTTCAATATTTGCGAGTGATTTTCTATGCAGTGTCTATGTTATTGAAACTGACTGCCTACAACCCACGCCATTGGCTAAAGCGGGCGGTACGTGTCTCTGGCGCCAGCGGAGTTGAACAGCGTGGACTCATTCATCACCAACATGGTCATCTGGCACCAGCTGTGTTGACTTTGTCTAACGCTATCGCGCTCAAGCATCAGCAATGCTAGTGGAAAACCCAGCGCTTCACTACGCCGGCTTTCAGAATGCCGCGCATTCTGGCGTGATTAGTAAACACCATGACACGTATCCTCTAGACTGAGGAGAGACACCAACTTCCGCAAAATGCCATCTACGCGCTCTGCAACAGTCAAGTCGGACGATAACACCATTGAGGAGATCAAGAAAACTAAATGCCCCATACAAGTCAATTTTAAGGCTGGTCTCAACCGAGTCCACTACTGGAGACAGGTGCTGTACAAGAGGTGTGCAGACGGATTTGCCATGGAAGGTAGCGTGCGACTGGCGTGATGACGACAGCAGACACAAACCCATCAACGCCCCCATCCTACTTCCGTATCCCCCAGAACTTCACAGCACTCTCATCCACCTGTGAGATGACGCTGGCGAACAAGTGACAATAACAGTCTTCTACACCAGCAGTACAGTTCGAGCTCAGGGATTTGGCTATCAGGTTTGGATAGACGAGGAGTTTGAAACCCTGAAAACACTGGCAGATGATCTCATCGCGTCAAATCCAAACATGACGCTGCCAACCTCCAATCTAGCGGTACCCCCTAGCTCTACAGCGGATGAGATTCTCACCAACAATACTGGCACCGTCGAGACAGATGGCAGCTACCACGCGCCCACAGGGGAGGAAACCATCCGTGCCAACTCAGACACAGCGACTGGCGGCACTGCACTCGGGCGTGAAACAAGAGTGCATAACTCCCTTCCTTCAACACCACCACTCTCTGGGGCACAGAGTCTTTCAGTGGAAAGTACCTCTGTGCACAGTGGGGAAATGGCGCTCACTGCGCTACCGTGACGGGCCTAAATTGTCTCGGTGCTCTCAAACACAAGGTCGCGCACTATGTCATCCTTGACCAGCTTTGAACCCAGAGGGATCCTCAGTGGCGCAAGTGATGGCAGGCTGTCTTCAGAGTGAAAGTAGGCGTGTTTCTGAATCAGAGACATACATAACATGTCTCTGTCTGAATGGACAGATCTATATTACATTCAGTCCTAGAGCACGGGTGTGTATGCTTTTGTAATCGTCTCTTATTCCACCACAAGGCAGGTACGTGATCGTCTGCACCGTGCAATAATACTTGCCTGTAGAGTGCAACACCCTTGCCTGTCAGAGTGCAACCCCCTTGCCGTTTACTCACATCCTGTTGGATCAGTGTACCACGTAAACAGTGCCATCAAAGCGCAACAATAATTGTCCGCTGGCAAAGATTTTGCCCAAACGAAAAGTGGTCGGATATTCAAGACTTCGTTTCAAATCGAATCATATGACACACAAGTCTCTGCTTTTCTAAAAAAAAATCGCCATTTTTGAAAATGGCGCTGGGTGTAAGCAGTCACAATTTCACGCCCCGGGACTGCACTCTGGAGTCTACAACACCACATCTGCGAGTCACGATGGTGTCCCACCTCATCAGGCCACGCGCAAACTTGGAGCAACGGAGGGGATTTCGGCCAAGCGCGACTTGGGCGGCGAGGACGCGTCCTCAGGAGAGGTCACAGACACAGGTAAAACACCTGTAGGCCAGGGTGCCGTGCGTGAGAACGATGAAGCGGTAAACCACACACAGGCACTGTATAGTGATGCTGCTCCACGCGCTACCGTCACGCCAGCCTCTTTTGCTATCCTTGCTGACAGTGCAGCGCATACTACCGTCACGCCAGCCTCTTTTGCTATCCTTGCTGACAGTGCAGCGCATACTACCGTCACGCCAGCCTCTTTTGCTATCCTTGCTGACAGTGCAGCGCATACTACCGTCACGCCAGCCTCTTTTGCTATCCTTGCTGACAGTGCAGCGCATAAGCTCATCTTTTTGATGCAACAGCAGCTAGCAGAATCAACAACCACAATCAGCTCTCTCAGGATTGAGCTCAGTAAAGTCAACAAAGCACTGCCAGGCTTCAAAGCTGAGTGCGCGACGCTGAGAAAGGAGCAAGAGAAAAATGGCCTCGCTGATCAGTGACAATGAAGTGAAGGCCAAGAACCAAATGAAAGCTTCAAAGAAGTGTCTGGTCGACACCATGCAAGCGACAGCCACCACTCTCACCAAAGACTAAATTAGCCTAAATGAGAAGATGAATCATCTTGTTGCTCACAAAACCAGTCAGGAAACCAGGATGAAAGATGTGGGAAAAAAACACACCTTGACACGCTTATCAAGGAACAGTCTGCTCCCAGTGCCTCGTCCAAGGGTTGATATCTACAAATGTAGTCTTTCTCAGGGGCATCCATATGGAACTCTTTACCACTGAGTATCCAAAACATTACCAAATTCACTAACTTTAAACAAATTCTACACGACACGCTCATCTAACCATATAGGTAGAAATGTGTTACATACATGTTTTCGAATGTAAGTGACGACTTTGAAGTTCTTACCTGGCATACAGCCAATACCATCGACACCTGCCACGTATGTTTTGATTTGTTTATCATGTCTACTTTTCTCGTCTTCGTTTCCTTTAGATAGTTAATACTTTTGTTTGTCTTTTTTTCTTCTCTCTTTTTTCTCCTCCCCCCCCCCCCTTGTTTTGAAGGGTTTTTTTTGTTTTTGTTTTTTGTTTTAAAGTTGTTTCTCTATAGAGAAACAACTTTATGAGACGGGGCAGATTTTGCTGCGCGCAGCAGCAAGTTTCAGTGATACAAAACAAGACTGTGACGTTTCTCCACACAATACATACTTTCACGCACGGAGTGACGTAACGAAACCTGCGTCATAGACACTTGGCGTGCACACTATGCTGCTGCGTTCTTTTTGGCGGGAGTTGTGAGACGTGTGTGTGTCTGTGTGTGTGTGTGTGTGTGGACGGATGTAATGATGGCTATCTCCTAAACCACCTCGATGGAGGCCTTTTTACTTTGAGATAAAATGGGAAATCACCTTCTCCAGAGCTACCTTTCACGATTTTTAGCCTGCCGCATTTTCAGAAGAGTTATCGCCGATTTTAAAAAATCGGTCATGTTACGAATTTTTTCGAAAAAGTTGTTCAAATTCCTTCATTTTCTAGACTTTGGAAGTTCACCCAATCACACTGCCTGTATTCGTGCTACAGCTCTGTAGCTCTGACTGGTTTTGTGTAAAAAAAAATATTTCCGAGGTAGGGGTGGTTTGCACATAAGATCAAATATCTATGAAAAGACTACTGCAAATTACTTATCATCCCGGCGTTTTTGTCAAGTGTGACAACTGCACATATGACAGGAACTACTGCACTATTATAGCTTTAGCATTTAGAATAACTGAACTTTTAGATAAACATAACTTTTTCAAGTTTCTGCGAGAAGCACCGGTCAAAAGAGTTCCAAATTTTCGATTTCATAAGTACAATCCAAGGTATTCTAGTCCATGTTTCACCAGCCCTCTAGATCTTCCAGATTTTATGTGAAAATTAATTCAGCCAGGGAAGTCACAAAAGCAACAGGGAAATCACAAGACATGCACAAGCATCATCTGTCATACCACCAGTGTGAAGCTGACGTCAAACGCTTAGTTCACAGACAAAATAAGCAAGTATCGTCACTGCCTCCGACATTTCACCAGCCCTCTAGATCTTCCAGATTTCATGTGAAAAATAATTCAATCCTGGAAGCCACAAAGCCAACAGGGAAATCACAAGACAGAAACAAGCTTCCTCAGACGATCGCAGTGCTAGAGGCTGACGTCAAAATGTTTAGTTCACGGAATTGACGTCATCTCTCTCTCTCTCTCTCTCTCTCTCTCTGTATGACGACCTGGCTGAGGCTGACGTGACGTCAAATGATTAGTTCACGGAACTGACGTCTCTCTCTCTCTCTCTCTCTCTCTCTCTCTCTCTCTCTCTCTCTCTCTCTCTCTCTCTGGGGAGCCAGGGTGGCCGAATGGTAGAGCGTTGGACTTTCAATGCTCGGGTCGAGAGTTCGAATCCCGGCCGCTGGGGCCAAATATTTGTACTGGTCTTTCTCTCGTTGCCCCGTCTTTGATATCACCCTTACGTGGTGGAAAAGGACGTTAAACTCCTAGACATCCACCCACCCACTCTGTCTGTCTGTCTGTCTCTCTCTCCGCGAATTAGTCTTTGTCGCTGACGCGGCGTTAAGCCTTAAAATACTCACTCACTGTCTCTCTCTCTCTCTCTCTCTCTCCCCACCCGGCCCCACCCCCAGTCACGTGACTAATCGGTCGAGGTCGTAGAGGATCTAGTGTCATTGGTAGAACTTGGAGAGGGGAGAACCGGCAACAATAACAACAAAACAGACAAAATAAAATGAAATTTGGAGAAACAACTTTGTAGGACGGGGCCGTTCCTCCTTGTTTACCATTTAACGTAGACTAGCAGGACAGCTTGTACTTGAAGACAGGCAGTAATGTCTAAATGATCTTTCCTGAACAAAAAACGTTTCATCATCATCATTATCATCATCTCTCTCTCTGAGTTTTCCTAGAAGTATTCACGGCGGAAAATAACGGTTCATTAATTTTGTTCCGATTTGCTTTTGACGTATTCTTTTAGAAATCTTGTCTTTATTAATGAAAGCTGCTTCTTGGAGTATTGTAGAATTCAATTTAGCAGGACTGTTTGTAACACAGGCAGATACTACTACTACTACTACTGCTACTACTACTACTACTACACCACAAACAGCAACAATAAACAATATATGTAACAAAACTTACCTTTGTTTTGCTGTGTAAAGCATCCGCAACATCAAATTTCAGGATGTGGGGGAACTTTCACCACCAAGACCGGAACATTTCAATCTCCGGGTTTCCCCCATGGTTACCCTAGCAACCAGGACTGTGTCTACGTCATCAGTCGGCCGGAAGGAGAACGTATCACCCTCACATTCCAACATTTTGACCTTGAGGGTGGAGACGGATGTCCTTCGGACTTTGTAAATGTGAGAGTGCATCAAAAGTTTACTCTGAAACATACATTTTTCAGTTTTGTTCTGTTTGTCACACTTACGGTTCGTGTGAAGCTTTTTAAATGCGCATTATTTATAGTACCATCATGATTAAGATATCTGCCAAAATTTTCAGCGTCATTTGAGTTCAGGGAAGCCAGACATGAGTGGATGTGCTGACAATCGATTTTATTAAACCAAGGGAGATAATTTACAGGCGAGGTGGTCATACTGTGTACCATGTATTCCATGTGTGCGTGCGATCCGCTACATGCCGCCCGAGGGAGGTTCTTTGGTTCGCGCTGAATTATCTACCTTGGTTTACAGTAATAGTAATAATAATTGTAAACGCTATAGGCGCTTTATCCCAAATATTAAATATTTGGCTCAAAGCGCCCGGAAACTAAACTCAACACGCATGTTCACGTGAATCACGCGCATTCTCTCACACGGTGGACATGAACACATTAAAATTACGTCGAGCGAAGGTCTGGCTCAATAATTAAATTTTAGCCATTTTAAAATTGCATTTTTTTTAAATTTTGTGTGTTGAGCATTTTCAAAACAGAGGCGGAAGAAGCCGGAGAGAATCCCCGACGGTCGGCCCGAATGAACGGTGCCACATACGAGAAAGAAAAATTCTTTAGGCCCGATGCACACGAGCGTCAGCGTCAGCACCATGAAGCAAGCAGCAAAGGCTGTCTCGCATCATACGCCTCGCGTGAGCGCGCGGTGTGCGCCGTTTGCGTGCACACTTGGCTTCGGCGTCATTCGCCTGCACGGCTTGTTGCGCTGACCCACACTGCAAGCGCTGACCCACACTGCTTTCTGATTGGCTGAAACCAAGTCTGCAGCGCGGCGCCGGCAGCAGAAATAGGACATGTTCTATACGCTGCGCCATAGGATTCCGCCGCCTGGCACCATTGCTGCCGTTGCCTGACGCCAGGCACCGATGTCATGCACACGTGGCAGCGCCATGAAACTGCCGCCGGGAGTGAGATCCGCCGCGCGGCATCATGACGCTGACACTCGTGTGCATCGGGCCTTAGCCCTAGTGGGACGCGAACCGGATCTCTCGCGGCATTGGTGACAAAGTCTTAACGGTGGGTGGTCTAGTGGTTAAGAGACTTGTCACCAATGCGAGAGGTCAGGGGTTCGAGTCCCACTCGGGGCAAAGAATTTTTCCTTCTCTTATGTGGCACCGATCATTCGGGCCGATCGTCGGGGGTTCTCTCCGGGTACTCCGGCTTCCTCCCCCTGTGCTTTCGAAATGTTCAGCCCTCAAAAATTTGAACAAAATAAATGCAATTCTAAATTCCGAAACTTAAATAGCTGAGCTGCCCCTTCGCACCACGTGATTGTAATGTGTTTATGTCCAGTGTGTGAGAGAATGCGTGTGATTCACGTGAGCGTGCGTGTTGGGTTCAGGTCGCGGCGCTTTGAGCCGATTCATGAAACTGGGTAAAGCGCCGATACAATACTCATTATTATTATTATTATTATCATTATTAATCACTAGAATGGGCATTTGAGTTGTTTTGTTGTTGTATTCGGCTTCAACAATTCTGTACTCAAGCTAAGGTTTTGACATACAATGGCGCCAAGTAAAAGAGGAAAACGCACAGTTAAGGCATAATAATACTTCCTTCATTCCCAAGCCACACACTTTAGAACGTGTTCGATGGCTGATAAACCCAGAAACTCTTACTTTATATCAGATAACTGAAGTAGCGGGCCCTCGCATGGAGTGTGCAATGTGCATGGTGAGTGCAAGAACTGTGAATTAGACGAATGCTCTGTTCCGCTACGTCTCAGAAACCACACCACCTTTGATTTGGCTAGGCGCAGGCCGTCCGCCGTAATGCTTGCCTACTGTAATAATATGCTCAACAGGTCCGTGACGGAAACTCGCCGAGGTCACCGTCCATTGTGCGTGTCTGCAACACCAGCCTTCCTTCGCCGAGAAGAAGTTTCCAGAACTACATGTGGATCCGCTTCCGGTCAGACGAGACCGGAAACGGAACTGGCTTCAAGGCCTCGTACACTTCCGGTCAGTTTTTTTTTTCTTAATTTGAACCAAGTAATAATTTGAATTTGAATAAAAAGCACAAATATTGAACACACACACACACACACACACACACACACACACACACACACACACACACACACACACACACACTTCAATTTGGCGTGTCGAAATGTGCTCAAACAAGAACCAGCAATTGAATGTGTACATAAAAAACACATCCTTTTGCCAAACTTGCAATGTAGAAAGTGCGCACTACTGCGGACTGACGAAAACCTGCTGGGTGCTGGCTGGCATAAATCTGAGAGTGGGCCAGTGACCAGAGGGAACCAAGTTACTGCCACCACACCCCTCTACTGGCTCTAGCCTTCCATAGCTACTGGTCACCACCACCCCTCTGCTGGGAGCTGATGGTCCTAAAATTAGGCGTACGGCTACACGACTGCCAGTCAGCATGTTGCCGTACTCGGCTGGTTGCTGGCGGGCAAGGGTTTTTTCCCCGCACACGCAGCCTGTGGCGTTGCAAGATTTGGGCAGTGATTGCATGGTCAATTGGCTGCACGGGGCTGCCTGCGGGTAGCTGGCTGCCAGGAAAATAGGGCGGCTTTCTATTGCCGCAAGGGGGATATGCAAGCTGGCCGCCAGCGATTTAATTAGGGTTTCCAGCGTTTCTAGTCCTGCAAGTTCCCATCCTGGCAACGTGTAGCAGCGGCCCTTAGGCTGTGCTGTTACGTAATGGCGTGCCGCGAGCGATAAGGGCCGCTGCTACACGTTGCCAGGATTGGTACTTGCAGGGCTGGCAACGCTGGCAACCCTAATTAAATCGCTGGCGGCCAGCTGGCAAATCCCCCTTGCCGGTGCTGGCGTGGGAATAGAAAGCCGTTCTATTTTTCCTGGCAGCCAGCTAGCCCCAGGCAGCCCGTACAGCCAACTGACCAATCACTGCCCAAACCTTGCAACGCCGCAGGCTGCGTGTGCCGCGGAACACTTGCCCGCCAGCAGGCAGCCGAGTACGGCCACATGCAGACTGGCAGTCGTGTAACCGTGCGCTTAAAAGGGGGAAGCAAGGGGATGGTCACGCTGCGAGCTCACCAACCCTGGACGGGCTGCAAGCTGAATACCGCGGTTGCCGGTTACGAAGAGTCGGGTGCTCTCCAGCGCCGGAGACGCGAACGGTCCTCCTGATGTGGGCTACGCATGCGATGGCGAGCAACGTGAGCGTTTCGACCGGCGAAGAATCTGATGTTCGCGATAAAATTAAATCAATGAAAGTTCCTGAACTGAAAAAATATCTGAAAGACAGGGGCGTGCGTTTTAGTGGCTACACAAAAGCGCAGCTTATCACTCTAGCCCTTGAAGCAGATCGGCAGTCGCTTCAACCAAGAGGTAGGCGGTGTTAAGGTCAAGTCCACCTGTGACTTGTGGCTTGCCACTAATTTTTATTCAAGCACTTTGGCTGTTTATCAGTGCGAACTGAACTTTTGCTTGGAAATGAAAGTCTTTCTTTCTTGGTTTTTGGTTCCATAACCATTGTGTTCAAACACTGTAGGTACCTGGACAAAATCTGTCCGCTTGTACCCGACGAAATGGCGGCTGCACACGCTAGGCCACCGAGACGGGTCGACGTTCTGCCTTCGAATCGCTTTTATCCACATTTTGGCGGCCGATCGCAACGCAGTGGTAGTGCGGCATCGTGTGTGACTCGAGTAGCCCACATGCCGAGTCTATCAAGCCTAGTCTCGGTCCAAAATCGCGCACGTTCACGCATGTTCACGCGCTATAACGAGAATCGGCAACCGCGGTATTGGGTGCACTCCGGCCATGGGGCTATTATATAATTATCCGTCTTCCGTGTTGATTGGTCTGCCGGCAGAACAGATAAACCGTCTCCAACGTGTGCAAAACAGCGCGGCACGGCTGATTTTGAAAAAGAAAAAATCTGACCATATCACTCCCTTGCTGCGGCATCTTCACTGGCTGCCAGTGAAATTCCGCATTCAGTACAAAATCTGCACGCTTGTATTTCGCTTTTTTGAAGGAACTCTTCCTGCCTACCTCTCAAATTCCCTTACAGTCCACCAAACAGCACGCACTCTTCGTTCTTCATCTGAAAAACTACTGAACGTTCCCCGTCGAAACCTCAAAACGGTTGGCGAGCGCGCGTTTAGCTTTGCTGCCCCGTCGCTCTGGAACGCATTACCTGCCGGCCTGAGAGACCAGTCGGACATAGATCGTTTCAAGTCTGACTTGAAAACGCATCTGTTCCGGCTGGCTTTCGACTAAGCCCACCTACCTCATCCTGTTTCAGCGGCTCTGTGTGTGTGTGTGTGTGTGTGTGTGTGTGTGTGTGTGTGTGTGTGTGTGTGTGTGTGTGTGTGTGTGTGTGTGTGTGTTGGTATGAGTGCGGGAGTACGCGCATTGAGTCATTGTGAGAATTTTGCGCTATATAAGTACAATTCATTATTATTATTATTATTATTATTATTATTATTATTATTATTATTATAATTACACAACTTGTTGTATGGTACAGATCAAATCGCCATATGATACCTAAAGTTTTAATGAACTAAAATTAAACAGGAAATAAACAGTATACGGCGGTTCTGTTTGTCTACCATTTTCAGCCGTTGAGCCAAGTGAGTTCTTCCTGATCACAAGTTCAGAGGGCAAAATCTACCGCATGGACGTGGAAACTTTGAGTAACATCGTCATTCCGATACCCGGGGTCTACAACCCTATAGCTGTGGATTATGATCCTGTGGAAGACCGTCTTTACTGGACAGACGTTGGCATCCGGCAAATCCTAAGTGCCCACCTCGACGGTAGCGGCGTCAGAATTGTCCGCCATTTTAATCGAAGTGGGTTGGGTTCTTTTGGTTTGTTTGTTTGTTTGTTTGTTTGTTTGTTTGTTTGTTTGTTTTTCTAAGTGATATGTTTACCACAGTGCTTTAATTACCGTAAATTACCATACTTTACCTAACCTTACCATGCTCGGATCGTGAGTTCGAATCCCGGCTTTTTTCTTGATGCCCTGTCTTTGATATCACCTTTACGTGGTGGAAAAAGAAGTTAAACTCCCATACACCCCACCCACCCACCTAACCTTACCCGACTCTTCCCGAACCTACCCGACCCTCCCGACTCTGCCCTGCCTTATCGTACCATATTCTACCTTATCCTGTTTACCTAAACTAGGGATACCTGCCCTTACCTTACATTACTCTGTCCAACCTTACCTTATCCTGTTACCTTAACGTGTCTACCTTACTTTGCTTTCCCTTCTCCTAGCCTACTTAGCCGCGAAATAGTCTTTGTTGCTTGCGCGGCGTTCAGCCCTAAATAACTAAGTAAGTAACTGACTTCTCCTAGCCTACCCTTTCCTCCAACATCAAATTACCTTACCTGACTCTGTCCTACTCTACCCTGCCTTATCCTGTTACTTTACCTTTTCCTAACTGTTACCTCACCTTACCTGACGTCACCTTGTGCTGTTACCTTACCTTCCTTACCTTACCTTGTCCTGTTACCTCACCACACCTTGCCTAACCCTGTTACCTCATCATGCCTTACCTTACCCTAACTGTTACCTCGCCTTACCTTAAGGCCGTTCTTAACCGGGCGAACGTTTGGTTCGCGAACTAGGTTCGAAGAGTACGGCGAACTAGATTCGCGCACTTTGTTTCTTAACCGACCGAACGCTACTTCCCAAACCCTGGTTCGAAAGGTTCGCCGAACTAGGTTTGAAGTCTGCACAGCGTGTCGTGGGAACCCTCGCGATCCTTTGGCCGATCCTGCGCTCTGATTGGTTGCTTGGGGGAGAGCTGTTGTGCGCATGTACAAAGTTGAGGAAAATGGCGAACGGCATAGCGGCTATCGACTCACTTGACATTTCCCTCTCTTGCGCTCTTTTCCTCTTTTCTCCTCTTCCTCGGCTTCCAAGAGTTCACTCAAAACGATAACTACCGCAAATGCCTGGTCGTCTCGATCTACGAAGGCGGCCATTTTGGTTGTTTACGATTGCCTCAACTCTCGCCTTGTCACGGTTCGGGCGATAACGTATGCATATCGTTAACGGTCGGTTAAGAAAGAGAACTAGTTCGGCCAAACCTGTGGAACTACGTATGTGTGCGCGCTCGCCCTATTCGTATACAATACACAGTTCGCCGGACTGGTGGTTCGCCCGGTTAAGAACGGCCTTTACCTCACCTTGTCCTGTTACCTTACCTTGTCCTATTACCTTGTCTTGCCTTTACCTTCCTTGTCCTGTTACCTCACCATGCCTTACCTTACCCTAACTGTTACCTCACCATATCTTATGTCACCTTGCCCTGTTACCTTACCTTGTCCTATTACCTTGCATTACCTTGCCTTACATTCCTTCCCTTACCTTGTCCTGTTACCTCACCATACCTTACCTAACCCTAACTGTTACCTCACTTTACCTTATCTCACCTTGTCCTGTTACCTTACTTTGTCCTATTACCTTGCCTTACCTTACCTTCTTCCAGCCGCGATTCCTGACGGGTTAGCCATTGACCCGCTGTCAAGACTGGTGTTTTACTCCGACAGCGGGTACGACCTTATCGCCATGATGTCCATGTCAGGTTCCACACACAGAACGATCATCAGCACTGACCTCACGCAGCCCCGCGCCATCGTCCTGGACACGATGAATGGGTGAGTCGTTACTACAGTGAACTAAAGAAAGACCAACCAGTTCTGTGTCGTTGTCATTTCGCTTCACTTTGTGGTCGTGACTAAATAACAACAATTTTTATTCTTTTCTGCCCCACTTTTTTTTCCACACACAGTCCATGGTCTTCTGTCACCAAAGGATGGGTGTTGTGATATTTTTACTATTGTTTTCTGGTCCTTTTCTCGCCCCCCCCCCCTTTTTTCCCCCCCGCGCCGTGTATGTCAGTACGTCCGCAGAGTTACCTTTTGTTTGTTTGTAGAAGTTATGTCCCATTTGTTTGTGTCCTGAGGAAGGCGAAAGCCGAAACGTTGACCTGTGCCGTCCTTTGTGAAATTATGTGGCTTCTGTCCCTTTTATGTCGCTTTTATTTGTTTAAATAACTACAGCAAAGAGAAGAGGTATATATGATGAATTTCCATTTGAAAGAAATTATTTACATGTAGGGTGGACGAAGGGATAATATTCGATTCTATTCTCGGGATTTTCTTAACCAAGGAAGAATGGATGTTAGTGAGCTCATTTTTTTTTTCTCAAAAATGTTTGATTTTATTGTTATTTCTATAATGACGACACCAAAGAAACTGATCTCGGTTGGGGAAGAAGGTTTATTAAATCTGGGATCTGAAATCTTATCCAACGTAATGCGTAATGCAGAATCCTGTTCTGGACTGACTGGGGACAACCTGAGAAAATCGAGCGCGCCAACTATGACGGCAGCGACCGAAGAGTGCTACACCAGTATTACCTGGACACACCCAATGCTTTGGCCATTGACACTGACAGTAAGTGTGCCTGGACACACTTAGTGTCTTGGTCATTGACACTACAATAAGTATACCTTTACACACTCAATGCTTTGGTCATTGACACTGACAGTACGTATATCATTACACACTCAATGCTTTGGCCTTGGGACTGACTTTTTAAGTGTGTGTGTGTGTGTGTGTGTGTGTGTGTGTGTGTGTGTGTGTGTGTGTGTGTGTGTGTGTGTGTGTGCACTCGATGTATACAACACGTTTAATTTTGCCGAACAAAGTACTATTGTGATAATGACAATATTTTTGTCGAAGCAATCAAGTTTGCATTTGAGAGGGCAGAGAGATCGTTAATGCAACACTTTAAAAATTTTCTTATACACCGACTCTTCTATTGTTGTAACACCTGACAATGTTCTGGTCCTTTTTTTTCTGGTTCCCTATCATTGGATAATGCACATATCATTCCATCAGACCAACGCCTGTACTGGGTAGACGCTGGCACGGACCTTGTGGAGAGTTCTGACCTTGAGGGCAACGATCGGAGACAGCTGTACTCTGCACAAGGGTCTCATTTCTTCGGCCTGGCCTACTACAAAGACAAACTGTACGCTACGGATTGGACCAAAGCAGGGTTGGTACCAATGTGCTCATTGTCATTAAGTTATTTTAAGTATTAGACATAAATTAAGTTTTATAAATCTATATATAGTATATAGTAATAGACACGTGTTATATTGTGTTTCGAATCCCTGCTGGGGCCAAATACTTGTACTGGCCTTTTTTCTCGTTGCCCCATCTTTGATATCATACACACGTGGTGGAAAAGGACGTTAAACCCCTAAACACCCACCCACCCACCTGTGTTATGTTGTGTTAACATTAAGTTTTTAGATATGATGTATTAAATATTAAGTGTTCAAATAATGTTAAGTATCAAATGTATGTATATATGTATTTTATTATTATTTGTCACTATCTTTATCATTGTTGTAGGCCGGGGACTTAACGCTAGTTAATTATTTTTACCTGACAATCGACCTAAACCACATCCAGAAATGTTCTCTCTCTCTCTCTCTCTCTCTCTCTCTCTCTCTCTCTCTCTCTCTCAGTCGGACGTTAAACCCCCAAACCCCCACCCACCCACCCCCCCTCTCTCTCTCTCTCTCTCTCTCTCTCTCTCTACTTTGTATATATATATATATGGAAAAAGAACGTTAAACTCCGAAACACACACCCCCACCCCCCTCTCCCCCCCCTCTCTCTCTCTCTCTCTCTCTCTCTCTCTCTGAGTAATGAGGTGTGTGTGTGTGTGTGTGTGTGTGTGTGTGTGTGTGTGTGTGTGTGTGTGTGTGTGTGTGTGTGTGTGTGTGTGTGTGTGTGTGTGTGTCCTCCTACCTCAGTGACAGTACCGAAGAGAGCTACATACACAGACAAGCTACAGACGGTTCGAAGGGCGGAGTTTTCGCGTCAGTTTCCGGCCGTTTGAATGACATACATGTGTATGCAGATGACATCTGGCAAAGAGGTACATCGTAGGTTTTCTGCTGGTAGCAATTTGACTTTGTAAACGGCATACACATATTTGTGTACATGATATCTGCCAAAGAGGTGCGCTTTTATTTTTCTATGGGTACTGTTGTCAATGATTTCCGGTTCTAAACTCTGTAAATGACAGACATATTTGTGCAGGTGATATCTGCCGAAGAGGTACGCTTTCATTTTTCTGTGGGTACTATGGTTAAAGATTTCAATTTCTAAACCACATACGGCGGTCTAGTGGTTAAAATTTCGTCTTCATTGTGAGAGATGACGTTCGAGTCCCACACGGGACAAAGAATTCTTTTCTTTTTTTTTCTCAAATATATCACCGGTTCATTCGGGCCGACCGTCGGGGGGGTCTCTCCGGGTACTCCGGCTTCCTCCCCCTAGCCCTCTGCTTTTGAACTGCTCAGCCCACAAAATTTGAAAATAAACACAAATCTAAATTCCGAAACATACATCGTTGAGCTGACACTTCGCACCACATGGTTGAAATGTGTTCATGCGTGAGAGAGTGCGCGTGTTTCACATGAGCGTGCGTTGGGTTCAGTTCACTCCGGTTTGACCCAATTCTTGAAATTTGATAAAGCGGCTACACAGTACACAATCATCATCATCATCATCATCATCATCATACGTGTATGCAGACGATATCTAGCACAAAAAAATTAAAAGTATGAAAACCGTTATTTTCGTCTCTCTGTGTGTGTGTGTGTGTGTGTGTGTGTGTGTGTGTGTGTGTGTGTGTGTGTGGTTAATTTTCATTTGAAAACAATATTTACTAATTAGATCTTGTTCTTTCCTGTTATTTCATAGGACCCAACGGATGCGGTAGCAACAACGGAGGCTGCAGGTACTTCTGTATTCCGTCTCCAGGCAACACTTTCAAGTGCATGTGTCCTGACGCTCCGACAGACTGTGTCATAGGTCAGTGTTCAAGGATTCGAAGTTTTAAAAAAAAGGTTCTGTCAATTTAGCGTTGTAGAAAGCCTCAGTCCCCCCTCCCCTCCCCTCCCCTCCTTCCTCCCATACTCAGTCCCTGCTCTGACCTCTGTCCCATTCAGTTCCTGCTCTGACCTCTGTCCCATTCAGTTCCTGCTCTGACCTCTGTCCCATTCAGTTCCTGCTCTGACCTCTGTCCCATTCAGTTCCAGTCATTCACTTCCCAGTGTCAGGTCTGTGCGTTTGTTTTTCTCCTTTCTTTTAGTTTCTTGCAACAACCATGTATCTTTTTTCCCTCTGTGTTCGTAACGCCGTGTATGATGCTGCACATGTATGTGTGGAGGCATGTTATGTGTGTTACTGGGTGAGTGAGTGTGCGCTGATTGTAAGGCGCCCTGAGCTCCTTAAATACCCATGCAAGTAGTAGTAGTAGTAGTAGTAGAAGTAGTAGTAAGACCCAAATCCAACCACTGTTCCTCTCAGCTCGTGTCGTATAAATTCTGCTTCTTAGTTTCTGACATGTCCTCTGCCTTCGTATGCATAGGGACGTCACTGAGGCCTACAACAGCTGCTCCCACTTTGTCCTCTCGGCAAGTCATCATTACCGGACCGAAACCATTCGACGCTGACGGGTCAAGGGCCATGACCTTGACCTGTGAACCTCGTGGTGTGAAAGGCGCGGTCACTGGCATGACGTGGAGCGTCGACTGTGGAGAACAAACGTATCAGACATGTACCTGGACGCCACGTGTTCCAGTGGATGACGGGAAGGTGGTCACGTGTTCCGTCCGAGACACTGCTGGCCAATCGGCTGTCGGTTCTTTTGTGGTGCACTTAAACTGTGAGTAAGATTAATTATGTGAAACTCACTTTGCTGGTGGTAGACCAGTCACAGATTCACCAGTCTGTTGCTTTGCTTTCGTCATCATTTCTTTTGCCAAGGTTTTTTGGGTTTTTGTTTTGTTTTTTTCATCATATACTTCCGTCAGTCCTTAAAATGTTGCTGCGCTTAGCGAGTATGTGGGTCAGTCTGAGGGGAGGGGAGGGGGAGAGCCGGTGTACCCGGAGAGAATCCCCGGTGCCCCATACGAGAAAGAAAAATTCTTCGCCCCGAGTGGGACTGGAACCTGACCTCTCGCTTTGCATGGTGACAAAGTCTCAGCCACTGGAAAACCAAAAGCACCGGTTTCATTTGTTAGAAGTTTTGAATTAGAAAAACTGTGAAAACCAACCTCCTTGGAAGGAACTGGACAATATTCAGACCGTGCCTTTAACTGGCCTTTTCAGCGTTGTCCGCTTTTTGGTGTACCCCTAACGCGATTTTAACCCCCCCCCCCCCCCCCCACCAACAAAGTCACCCACGCAACCAGCCAGCCAGTCAGCTGTTGGACTAGAAATCAGGAGCTCACTCCGTAGAATAGTCTAAAGCCGGCTCTCAACTGGGCACTGCGGAGCGCCACAGTGCTGTCCACAGTTGTGACACGGTTGTGATTTGGGGGGTTTGCGCAGCTGTGGCGTCATCACAGCAACCTGGATTTCAAATAGCCACAACTGTGACTGTGGTTTCCACAACAGATTCTGATTGGCTGTACTACGTCCCTCGGCGCGCAAACATGGCGGACAGCGCATCTTCAATCGGTTTGTCACCGAGCACAGCTGTGTTCAGTTTTGTGGTTAGTACACACACCGAGCGCAGCGACTGTGATGTGCACATGTGTGTTTCGCGCACTGTGCCCAGTTAAGAGTAAGCTTAAGCACCATTCTTGCCGAGAAAATGTACTGGCGCCACAATACTGACGTAAGGACACAAACTGACCGCGGGGTCATGTTTGGTGTTTATTTGGAGAACCCTGTTTGGCATGTGCGCTAGTTTGTAATGATGTGTGTTGTCATGAAAAAGCGTGATTTTTTTTTTATTTTGTAGGGCAAAGTGAATGCCAAGGGGCCGCAAGAAGAGGCAATTAAACTGACAGTGAAGTAAAAGCGACGCGAGCGTATTTAGATGAAGCGGCTGTCTGGCCTAAACAGAAAATAGACAGACATTCATTTTTTTAACTCCTGTCAGGTGCGTGCCCTTGAATGGTCTGTGCGTGCTAATTTTTGTTTGTAGATTGAAGCATTTTTAGGGGTGACTGTAATGCCTAAGGCTAATAGGGAATGTAGGGGGTTTGTTTGTTTGTTTGTTTGTTTGTTTGTTTGTTTGTTTGTTTGTTTTGCTGCCACAACTCTTTGCCGGCTCCAGTGGTGTTCCTCCCTGGTAATGGGTGGAATCCACGGAGGGCTCGGAAGTTGGGGCAATTTTTATTATGCATGATGATGGAGATGAGGATGATGGTAAGATGATGCTATGGGGGTCCGTGTGGTTTGGGACTGCGGGACAGGGCCGCATTCCACGCTTCCTGTCATAAATATCCCGGCATTAACCAGGCCCGGGAACTACGGCACCTGCGGTGCCGGCCGTGTAATCATCCACATCATAAGACGTGTCATACCAGGGGAAGCACCCCAAAAGTCGCACCCCGTGAAGTGGGTAATCCGAAGTGCTAAGTGCTGCTAACCACTGCACTACGGGGGCCGGTCGAATATAGGCATTTTGAGACCTTGTGCATTTGTGTTCTTTAATTGGCCTACTGTACCACGTTCATGTGTCTCTATCCGCGATTTACAGACCCACCCACTGCGCCACCGGCGATCCATGGCTACAAGACAGGCGACTTCCTTGAGGTGGGTGACAGTCTCACGATGACGTGTTTGGTCCGTGGCGGCAAACCCCTAGTGACGTCAGTCATCTTTTCCTGTCCGGATCACCCGGACAAACAGCAAGACATTCGGGGAGATTCCTATGTGCAGAGTCTCCTCCTCATTAACTCTTTGACTGCTGAGGACGACGGCATGCGGTGCACGTGTACAGCGGAATGGAAACAGACTGATTGGTATGCTCTCAGCGCCACCAGAGTGCTAAGGGTTAAACGTGCAGGTAAATGAAATTAACTGGAATAAAATTTTCTCCTATACATTGTATAAACCTAGAACGACCTTTTCTTCAATGAAAAACAAACTACCTATAACTGTGTATCTTTTATCGGGGGGGGGGGGGGGGATGTAGGGTCGCTCATTGGTTTGTAGTTGTTGCTGCTGTTGTTGTTTTGTTTGTTTTTAGTTTGTATTGTGTTTGGGGGGTTGTTTCGGGTTGTAGTTTTGCTGTTGTTGTTTTGTTCGTCTGCTTGTTTGTGTGTTTCTGTTTATTTTGTTCTGTGTGTGTATTAGGGTTTTTTTTGGGGGGGTGTTTTGTTTGTTTGTTTGTTTTTGTTTGTTTGTTTGGTTTTTTGTTTGTTTGGTTGGTTGGGTTTTTTTTGTTGTTTTTGTGTTTTTTTGTTTTGTTTGTTTGTTTTTTGTTGTTCTTTGTTTGTTTGTTGTTGTTTTTGTTGTTGTTTTGTTTGTTGTTATTTTTGTTGTTGTTTGTTTGTTTGTTTTTGTTGTTGTTGTTGTTTGGGGGGGGGGGGGGGTGTTTATGCTAAAAGATACCATAATGACGAAGTTGACGTCATGACGACGACGACGACGATGATGATGATGTTGATGTTGCAGGATCTGGTTCAGCTGCATCTAATGCGGCTTCAAACCAAGAGGGTGCTGCCGTCGGTGGCGCCATTGGTGGTGTTCTCATCATCATCGCCGTAACCCTTGTGGTTATCTTTCTCATTTGGAGGAGATGTGAGTCAGTTATTATCAGTTGACCTACTTGCGCAGCTGTTGTTTTTGTTGTTGTTGTTGTTGTTGTTGAACGCGTTGCTGTTCTTGTTGTCTGGTATCTAAAGGCAGTAGGTCTGTTGTCTATTTCCTTTTTCTTCTGTACACCCCCCCCCCAAAAAAAAAAAAAAAAAAAAAAAAAAGCCCACATGTGTTGGTTAGCTTGTTGTTTTGTTTGCTTGTTTATGTGTTTATGCTTGTTTTTGTTTTGTTTCTGTGTGTGTTGTGTATTTGGTTGTTTTGGGCAAAGAGGTCAGAAGGTGAAAAGGTCTGCGGTGCGTACGGTTGCCATGGAGGAATCGTTTTTCTACGTGCGCGTCGTTACAGGCGTCTGAGCTAGCTACATGTCAACTGTGCATAGTGCAATTAAATTTTCGAATTCCAAACCAAATTTGTCCGTACTGTGGTGACTTGATGAATTGATCTAGCCTACCAAATGATGATTATTACTTTTCGCGGTTGGTTTTTCGCTGTGCAAGGTATGTCATATAAATATTTATGGTGGGAATAATTTCCACCGATTTACTAGAGACCATCATCATCATCATCATCATCATCATCATTCCAATGTTTGGGTCGTTAGTTCGTATCCCAGCTGGGGCCAAATATTTGTGCTGGCTTTTTCTTCGTTGCCCCGTCCTTGATATCAACCGTATGTGGTGGAAAAGGACGTTAAACTCCCAAACACCCACCCACTTATCATCATCATCGTCATCGCCGTCGTTTTCGTCGTCGTCATCGTTGTCGTCATTACAAAAGTACCATTCCTATTTCATAACTGTTCTCAGCCGGAAGGAGAAAGCGTGGGCGACCCAGGAGACCAAGACCGAGCCCGGAACCGGAAGTGAGTCGTTACAGCGAACCCGGTCCATCAGGTTTTCAGGGCGGCCAGTACCCTGCGGCTGGGATGGGCGCAAGTCGATGGCATGAACCACATCCTAGCGCCTATCCAACGAGGCCAACCATTGAAAGAAACGCACCAGGTAAGTCTGAACTCTGCTGAATTGGTCACTGTAACTATATATAGTCATTATGGTGACATGGTGCGCAACATATTATTTAACGGTTATGCAAATGACTGTACACATTTGCTGTGCGGATGTTTCAAAGTTGCATAAGAAGAAATGGCCATGGGATATATCGTGCTCTTCGAGTGAAACTGCATTATTCACGTGCGGTCGGTGGTCTAGTGGTCAAGAGACTTGTCACCAATACGAGAGGTCAGGGGTTTTAGTCCCACTCGGGGCAAAGAATGTTTCCTTCTCGTATGTGGCACCGTTCATTCGGGCTTAGTTCACTCACTTTAGCCGTTGCATGAAATATCAAAACGACTTGGCAGAAAGTCGTCCGATAATCACTTTCGCTTTTCACTTTCTTTGGGCAACGTCCTTCCTTTCACTGACTCCCTGGTTCGGAAAGGTTTTTGTCTGCGCAGCATCTGAACGACGCCCCCCCCCCCCCACCCCCCCCCCCCCCGTTTTCACTTTCTCCGGGCAACTTCCTTCCTTTCACTGGCTCTGGTCTGCCCCCCCCCTCCCCCCCCCCAACATCTTCCGGCGCCCATGCAATTCTAACTTCCGAAATTTCAATCGCTGAGCTGACCCTTCGCACCACGTGATTGTAATGTGTTCATGTCCAGTGACAGTCCCTTGTGACGCTGTGTATGCATTTCAAAGTCTCGTATGAGCGGTGACCACTGACAAGGATTCATTAGGCAGCCCTCCCCCCTCCCACCACCACCACCCTCTCCCCCTCCCACCCACCCACCTCCCCACACCCCACCCTCAACCCCACCTCACTCAAAAAAGAAAATGAAAATGTGATGCGGAAAAAGCAGCTCGCGAATGTTTCTTTGTGAGTTTGAATGAGCACTATCGACTTCCGGTTTTCCACTGTGTGTGTGTGTGTGTGTGTGTGTGTGTGTGTGTGTGTGTGTGTGTGTGTGTTTCGCAGTAACTCCAACGGCCACGTTAGGTCACGTGACTAAGATACCTAAGATTTTGAAATAGAAGCACCATGTCGCTCTCACAAATAAGGCAACGTGAAATTCCGTTGAAGTTTTAAACAAAATGTCTGGGCAATAGCCTCGTGTAGCCTGTAGATAAAATAGTTTGTCTGTATTTCTGTTTCAGAACACCAACAGCGACCACTCCCACCAAAGCCAGATGAGTTTTACCTCCCCTTACGTGCCCGACAAAGTCAAGTTGCAAACGAATACGACTATCTGCACCCAGTGGAACCGGCCGACGACTATCTGCACCTAGTCAACCCGACCGACGATTACACGCACCTGGTCAAACCGAGTCAAGATGCAAACGAATACCAGCATTTGCACCCAGTCAAACCTGCTGATGACTATCTGCAACCGGCCAAACCGAACGACGACTATCTGCACCCAATGAAACCGGCCGATGACTATCTGCATCCAGTCAAACCGGCCGACGACTATCTGCACCCAGTCAAACCGGCCGACGACTATCTGCACCCAGTCAAACCGGCTGACGACTATCTGCACCCAGTCAAACCGAACGACGATTAGCTACACCCAGTCAAACCGGCCGACGACTATCTGCACCCAGTAAAACCAGCCGACGACTATCTGCACCCTGTCAAACCGGCCGACGACTATCTGCACCCAATCAAACCGGCCAACGATTAGCTGCACCTAGGCTAACCCTGACTGAAGCATTTTCAGGGGTAACTGTGATGCTTTAGGCTAACAGGGAATACAGACACATACGCTTATCTCAAACACGGATGATTCGAAGCAAAAACTTTTTCCTGGCCAAACTTGCTTTTTGTATGACTCAATGTTCCACTGATAAGTCGAACGGGTTACTCGAAAACGTATAAGCCAAAGTTCAGTTATCTCAGACAAAATTTTCCATTTTTGATTCGGACAAGTCGAAGCAGTCAGCTGGTGCGTGTGGTACTCACATGATGGTTAAGCAATTGTTTTAGGGTTATGGTTCGGGTTAGTAATGCCAGGGTTAGGGTTAGTAGTGCCAGGGTTAGGGTCCGGGTTAGTAATGCCAGGATTAGGGTTTGGGTTAGTTGTGCCAGGGTTAGGGTTCGTAGTGCCTGGGTTAGGGTTAGTAATGCCAGGGTTTGGGTTTGGGTTAGTTGTGCCAGGGTTAGGGTTCGTAGTGCCAGGGTTAGGGTTAGGGTCAGTAATGCCAGGGTTTGGGTTTGGGTTAGTTGTGCCAGGGTTAGGGTTCGTAGTGCCTGGGTTAGGGTTAGGGTCAGTAATGCCAGGGTTTGGGTTTGGGTTAGTTGTGCCAGGGTTAGGGTTCGTAGTGCCAGGGTTAGGGTTAGTAATGCCAGGGTTAGGGTTAGTAGTGCCAGGGTTAGGGTTAGTAATGCCAGTCGTCAAACAGCGCCTACTGACACAAAATCTTCAGATAGTCTTAAAATTTTCCAATACAAGTCATGTTCTGTGATGTGTTTTATTTTTATTTTTTTCTTATTTTTTTTTATCGGAAGTGAAGCTGGAAATTTATCATGGATTTTGACGATCGCTGGAAATACCCACACAAGTGTACTTGTGTTCTTGTACACAAAACTACAAGTCCTGACGAGCAATGTGCTCATTTGTGAGCGTCTATCATACGTTTATGTGTAATTTTGTATATATGCCCACTCCGTATGCGATAGAAATGCATTCTGTTTTTCCTGAATGGTTTCAGAATTTCTACACTCTTGTGACAACCCCAGCAGCATAAAACGAGGGTCCCCTTCCAGTAGGTGCTATGGATACATGTAGAAAGAAGAGAGATGGTACGTTCTGGCAGGGAACCCTCGAAAAGTAAAATATGCTGACTCGACTACATGTCTGTCAATGTAGAAATGACCAAAACTGCGTATGCGACATAAGGCTTGTTTCTTAGGCTTGTTGTCAAATTTGCTGTAATGCGTTTAGTGATGAGTTTTACTGCAACACACACACACACACACACACACACACACACACACACACACACACACACACACACACACACACACACACACACACACACGGAGTTTTCTGCTGTTTAATTAATGCAAAAAGAAGCATAAAATAGAAACACATGTACATCAGTTATACTGATTAACTGTCTTCCCCTTGGTGCATAAGCTTATGGTGCACCTGCACACAAACGCAAAGACACAGCACTGAAACAAAGCAAGAAAAGCATAGCGAACAGCAATGAACCAAACGACAAATCATTCTACCTAAATGCCCTTGATTTTCCCCTAAAATGTATTGTATGCATGAACCAAGCTGTTCCTCAGTCATAAAGAAAAAGCCTCCCCCCCCCCCCCCCCAAAAAAAAAAAACTCCCCAGTAAGTATTTGAGCTGATTCCTCGCATCAAGGTCCATCCACATAAACATAAATAAAACTTGGCGTGCTGGTAAACAATGATACATACCATATGTGACCCTCCACCGCGAAATGAGTCTTTTTGTGCTATTTGGTCATGTTACAAGATGACTCATTTCGTGGCGGAGGGTCACATATTAAATGACCTTAAATGACCCAAGGTCAGGGTCGCTAAAGCTGTCTGGAGATTTTACATTGGAATTTTTACAGAATCTACAAACACCAGCCGCTTTAAACTTCGCAGTATGATAGACAGTGATAAGAACTTTACAAACATAACTGTGTTCAATGACCTTGCGTCAAGGTCAAGGCCATGCAAGCTATTTGGGGGACACCATAACATTGGAATTTTCTCAGAAACAACAAACGGCAGAGGCACCAAACCTGGCATGATATCAGACAGCAATGAGACAAATGCAGACATACCCTTTTGAATGACTCAAAGTCAAGGTCACCAAAGCTGTCTGTTGTGAATTTTAACATAACCATCGCAGAAACTACAAATACAAGAGGCGTCAATCTTGACATAATGATAAACATCGATAAGATATTTACTCACAGATCTCATTTCACGCTTGGCGCTTGTACATCTCAGAGGAAAGTCAAAGAGAAATCGGGAACACGACGAGCTGATTAAAACTTTTCCCTCCTGAAACTTGCTATGTACAAAATGCTAAAATTCAATAAAACGTGAAAAAAACGAGAAAAGGCGCGCGCGCGCGCGCGCGCGCGCGCGTGTGTGTGTGTGTGTGTGTGTGTGTGTGTGTGTGTGTGTGTGTGTGTGTGTGTCCTGTTGCTCATTGTGACGAAATGTGAAATGTAGTTTTTCACAAGGTGTTCTTCGGGTTTACTTTGTACACTTTCTACAGGTTAGTTGAGCTGTAATTAGCCTTTATTCCCCATGAAGCTGCTGGATACTGACGAGCATTTTGATCCAAGACCCTTCGCTAAAGCTCGATATCCAACAGCTTAAAGGTCTGCAATCTCAACAAAAAGACGCAAACAGTGTGTTTAAAAACAAACAAACAAACAACAACAACAAAAAACTATCCGACTGTGCATTTTGCACAGTCAACTCTGTCACAGTTACGGAGTTCAGCGTCTCTAAAATCCCTACAAAAGGCACGGGCAGCCTGATTTAACAGTTTGCGTTTTGACACTGAGCGAGAACGATCGCAGTGATTGGTCTTCTCGTGCAGCACACAACACCCGCTAGCCGCTGTAGCGGTGTGTCTCGCTCACTGACCAAAAGTCACCGCAAACGCTCTGGTTTTATAAGGGTCTGCGAAGCGCCGACAACTCTGCAACTATGATAGAGTTGTCTGCATTATGCACAGTCTCATCTTTACCCACTCTAAAGGTACCACAGGAAAAATCCTTCACTAACTACAAGAGGACCCGAGAAGCAGCTATTGACGGAGTTGTCCACATTCAGTGAATTCATTAAACAATACGGAAAAGCAAAATCCCAGAATGAGGATTAATAAAACATACAAGTTTAAAATACTAGGTGAGAAGCAGTATTACGAATTCCACTACTGTTTTGGAGGCTGATCCCGCCTTACGCTGTACCTTGAGATACTGAAAGCAACGCAAAAACCGAGCAGTTAAGTCAAATGAAACCCTTAGATACAAGGAAAAAGCGGTAACTACGCAGAAAACAGTTCAAGAGTAGATTGCCGACACAAGCGTCACGGAAGCCCGGTCGGGAAAGAGTGGATACCAAAGGCAAACTAGTTACACTATCATGCGGTACAGAAGCGCAGGCACGCATGTAAGTGAGCTTCTATTAGAAAGGGTAAACGAAAAATGGGTCAGAAGAAGCGTATAGCGCCCAGGGAAGGTAGAAGGGGAGGTGGCGGGATCAAGTTTGTAAAAACTGAGGAAATCCGCTGCTGCAGAGCGAACTGAAGTCTGTCTTCTAAGAGCGACGCTGGCGCAATGAACTGGACACACCAGACAATGGGACGAAACGCCCAGCGTGCGAAATTAGGTCATGTTTATGCATGAGCGTGGCCTAGGCGCTGGCCGCCTACAGTTTACAGGCTACGCGACGGTATTAGCTTCCGGGGCATGTTGATGCAGCAGCAAGCTTATCCTAAAAGTGGTTTCAGCAGGTTTCATGGTCTGCATGAGAAATCAACTGGCACACAGGCTGTTCTCCTTAGGCAACTAGGAAAAACCTGCCAGTAGATTGGCTGCATACTTGGTGTGAGTGTGGCAACTGTTTTGGTGATTCCAAAGGGGGTAGGTTCAAAATACCTATTGCATGCTGTAAACATGGCCTGAGAGACTGTACTGGCTGATTTTGAAGATCCCAGATGATTTTGATTATGTTCAGGAACTGAAGCAGTTAGCCCGCAGCTGTGAAATCTGACTAGTTTTGAGGGGTGGTATAGGAAAAAAAAGCACCAAAAAATAATCAACTGCCCAAAAGTTATCTTGTTAGGTTCATTACACACAGGACATGTGTAGCTACTTGCTGTGAAATGATTGAGTTGATAATTTGAAAAGAACTTGTGTTTTAGTGGTCTCAATAGTTGTGCAGTCATGAAAAAGTGTGCCTCTGCTGCTTGACTTTTCATATATGGGTTGGATCAGTAAAAGTGCTGCTGTAAGAGAACCAAGAAGTTTTGAGAGCTAATCTTTGGCAGTGTATCTTGAAAATGGATGAGGTGTGCAGTGGCAAATTATCTTTCTAGAAAAATGAGTTTAAGGGGTGTTTACAGGCTACGCGACGGTATTAGCTTCCGGGGCATGTAGTAACTCTGTTAAATATAGTATAAAATCTTTGCCCCTTTTAAAATTTGTGTGCATAGTAAAATATGGCAATCTGGTGCTTTTTGTTGGCTTTGTAAACAAGTTTCATGCCAGGTAATAGTAACATTAGGGAAAAATGAGGCTGGCTTGTGGACTATTTGTATTCATGCGCGGCTGGCACAGGAGCCAGCAGACGACCGTGGAATGAGGGGGTATGTGGTCGCTGCCAACATTGCCAAAAAACGGAATATTGGAATTTGTTTAAATTTCCTCTACGCATGAGTCTATGGCTGCCTGATTTTTGTGAATTTTTTGGTGAATTTTAAAGCATTTCTAGGGTGTCATCTGCAGCGTTATGTGTAAGAGGAATATATAGCGTTTTCCTCCAGATTTGCATCTGTATCGCGTAGCCAAAGGAAAGCCATGCCAGCCATGAATAGCCTCGCGCTTTTAAACTGCGCGCAACTTGTTTTCCGAAATGCCAAATATACGTGCCTCTCGAGAAAGCACATGATTGTGTGGGGGTGATTTTGTTTTCGCTTGATTAACATATTATGAAACATGTTTTGGGTTGTCTGTTGTTTGATTCTGGTCGTTCGGTTACACGGGGTCCAGGTCATTCTCGTCATTCGGCTTCATGCGTGCAGATCATGCGTCGTCGGCCGGTTTCGTTGGGTGCACATCATCGTTGTTCGGTGTAACTGGGTCGTTCAGTTTCGCTGGGTCCAGATCAACGTCGTACGGTGCGACAGGCCGCGGATTATCGTCGTCCAGTTTGGTTGGGCGCAGATCATCGTCGTGCGGTGTGACTGAGTGCAGAAGGTCGTCGGCCGATTTCTTTGGGTGCAGATAATCGTCGCTCGGTGTGGCTGGGTGCAGAAGGTCGTCGGCCGGTTTCGTTGGGTCCAGATAATCGTCGCTGGGTGTGGCTGGGTGCAGAAGGTCGTCGGCCGGTTTCGTTGGTTCCATATCATCGTCGTGCGGTGTGGCTGGGTGCAGAAGGTCGTCGGCCGGTTTCGTTGGGTCCAGATCATCGTCGTGCGGTGTGGCTGGGTGCAGAAGGTCGTCGGCCGGTTTCGTTGGGTCCAGATAATCGTCGTGCGGGATCGTTAGGTCCAGATAATCGTCGTGCGGTATCGTTAGGTCCAGATAATCGTCGTGCGGTATCGTTAGGTCCAGATAATCGTCGTGCGGTGTGGCTGGGTGCAGATTGTCGTCGGCCGGTTTCGTCGGGTCCAGATCTTCGTCGCTCGGTGTGACCGGGTGCAGACAATGGTAACCGTCTTCAGGCTGATACTGCTGGTCACGTAGCGGGAGGTACACTTCGTCTGGTCTTCGTGGGAGTGGTCGTTGTTCTAGAACAGAAATGCGGACGTAACATTTTCGCTGTAGTTCTACACAAGGTTCCGGCCAAAACATATACCTTTTTTTTAATCGTAAAGCAAACCGCATGTTTCTTAATCTGTCAATCGTAACGAAAAGATGCTCGCATTTCAAGACATCAGGTGATAGTCACGTGACTAAAGTCGCGCAGAGAGAGAGTTAGTTAGTTAGTTAGTTAGTTAGTTAGTTAGTTAGTTAGTTAGTTAGTTAGTTAGTTAGGGCTTAACGCCGCGCAAGCAACAAGGGCTAATTCGCGGCTAGCGCAGAGAGAGAGAGAGAGGGGGGGGACATATCATAAATACTGCCCCTGCTGCTGCATCACACATGCAATTATTTTCCTCTGATGAACCCCGTGCAGTTGTCTGGATAACACGAGACTTTGTAATGCGCGCACAGTATTGCTCGCGCCATGGTAGTCCTCTAACTATATATGGACGTAACATAGTGACCATTTCATGTCAGATTTCACTGACCACTACCACTATTGTAGCAGTATCAGGACAAACCTGATGGGTTCCTTTCAACGGATCCTATCGTTGCATTGGTGCCAGAATTTGGTTCATGCCATCGAGGTTCTGGTTCTGTCTCAGCAGTAGGGTCCGGGATGTGATAATGGCTCTCTTCCGCTTCCGGTGTTGTCCTGGGCTCATACTTTCTCCTTCCGGCTGAGCACAGTAAATAAAAGACGAATTGTACTTTTAAGGATGGCGACGACAATGGCGATAACGATGATATTGATACCAAAAAAAAAAAAATTC
This sequence comes from Batillaria attramentaria, assembly GCA_018292915.2. Taxonomy (NCBI): domain Eukaryota; kingdom Metazoa; phylum Mollusca; class Gastropoda; family Batillariidae; genus Batillaria; species Batillaria attramentaria. The sequence continues at coordinate 732,045 of JACVVK020000228.1, forward strand.
CATTGAATGTGATATGCCATGCAAAGCGTACCCTACCACGGTCAGTACCACTATTACTATCACTTCAAAATATCTACCTTCCATTCTTCTTCCCCGGGTATCTCCCTGGGAGAAGTGCGTGCCCATTTGCAGAACGGCACCCGTTTTCTTTCTCTTGGCAAACACACGCGTATCACTTGACACCCCTCTTCGTGGTAATGGAAATGGTAATGGTAATTCACATGCACACTTGAGATATTGATGTCTGGCATTCGTGAGACAGGGAAAAGAGTTCCAGAAAATCTACTGCATGTTCGCATCTTTGCCCTCTGTAAATCCATGCCAGCCGTAAATAGCCTTGCGCTTGTGAACGGCGCGCAACTTGTTATATGCTGCAGTATAAGCTGAAACTTTACGACCGCAACAAGAACTACAACAAAGACGCAACAACAAAAACAACAACAACAACAAAAGCAATAGCAGCAGCACAAGCAGATAAGCTGGAAATGTACCTGACTCACATCTCCTCCAAATGAGAAAGATAACCACAAGGATAACAGCGACAATGACGATAACGCCGCCGATAGCCCCACCGATGACTGCACCCTGTCTTCCTGATCTTGGCCTGTCGGAGGTCTGTCCAGTCTGCCGGAAGCGTTGCATCAGGTTGGTGACAGAAACACGCGAGTAGCCGGGGGTTCTTGCAACGTGGGCGTGGGAGGCCGCCATCTCTATCATTCCGATGGCTCGTTCTCGCTGTTCATCACTAAGGCGTGGCATTTCTCAAGTGTTTTTATGTGGCAGTGAACGCTGGAACGCTTTAAAGCCATTTTTATACCCACCATTCATGAGCATTCCGGCATTCAGTTCACCACCGATCCACAGTAAAAATACAACTGTTACAATACTACTTTCTGGCAATTCTACCAACAAGATTCTTTCCTAGACAGCAACATCATAACACTTACCCCAACAAGGGCGAACTGGAGCCACTGATGACAGTACGGAAAAATATTCCCTCTGGAGTCTAGGGCTGTCATGCCTTAACCCCTAAACCCCCTGAATATATAGCTAGAGGTGTATATCACGTGTCAATACAAGCTAGCGGTCATGTGACAAACATTACACTAACGAACCAACAGCAAAAGCGTAACACAATTCATAACACACACTCCTCGAGCAATTGAATCACGACAATCAAATTAGACTTTGGCATCATGCACGCGGCACTCTGCCCGTGACACACCATACAGAGCACCAGCTTATCTGAACGGCGACGTGTCCCCCTCTCAGTTTGCACGTGACAAAGCGCTACACAAGAAATACACAAAACACATTTGTGCAGTGAGAAAGTGAAATTTCGTCCGACTAAGACGTCGTGACAGTCAAAGATGTACAGAACACTCACCACCTTCCAGTGCTGAAACAGTTTCGCGGACAATGGCGGTGTAGTAGATTTTATAGGTGAAGCAAGTTATGTGTGTGTGTGTGTGTGTGTGTGTGTGTGTGTGTGTGTGTGTGTGTGTGTGTGTGTGTGATGCTTTGGTGAAACATTTTGGGGGGGGGGGGATAAAATACTGTTGAAAATTATTCACTGAGCGGATGAAAGTTTTATAGTCCCAAGAGATTTATTCTCAACGATTTTGTTTACATACGAGTTAAAGTTCTGTTACTGATTAATCTCAGCTGTTAGAGATATAAGAATAATTTATCTCCTAGAACTTTGGATAAAACATTTTGTTGATTTAGCGGGATGCACATAAGAAAAGTTACACATAACTTTATAGGGGTTTGCCTGTTTCCTGGTACATGACTATGTTTATGATTCCAAAGAGAATTTACGAACGAGCTAGAACTATCGAAATGACAATAAAAATATCATTCCAAGTGATGTATTACACCGATTAATATATTGTTGGTAAATATAGCTGTGCACTTAATTTATGAGTGACAGCTTGAGGGGGGGGGGGAGGGGTGTTTGTATGTTTTTCTTTTTTACTGTGGCATACTGTGTGCCTGTACAAGTCTAGTTAGTTAGTTAGTTATTTAGGGCTTAACGCCGCGCAAGCAACAAAGGTACAAGTCTAGAATATGCATGATTTAGCGTTTGAGAAAACGAAATATGATTTTCAGAATTAGTACCCTTTTTAAGAGGGGGGAGGGGAGGATACATTATGGCCCGCAGCACAAACAGAAATACCATTATTGTCGTATATATAACATACAGTTGTCGAACACAGAATCCCGGCTGTTTTCTTATCTGGACGGAAGTGTAAATATTTTTAAAGTTGATAACTATACAACAAAGAGAGACAGACAGACAGACTAAAAGCTGTTACGGTGAACCGGTTCGTTCCTGTAATTCCTTTCTGCATAATAGGCGCAAAGAAAAGAAGAGCCAGCAAGGCTTCAGGCTCGCCTGTCACCTCCTGCTGCAGGTGATGAGTCAAGTGGCCAAGTCCAATATTATCACAGTTCATTCAGGAAGAGGAGGTAAAAAGAGAGAGAGAGAGGGAGTAGAGATGGTACACAGGCGTATATATCTAGATACACACATTAGTACACACAGAAATGCATGACATCACACATACATAGGAACAGACACACATACATACATACATACATACATATGTACATACAAGCGCCGTTAGAGCAAGCATGTAGGAAATGTAGAGGTTCAATTACAGAGGAATGAAAAGTTACAGCCATATCAGATCCAGTTGTATTTATGTTATGAGAGGTCACTTTTTAAAAGTATAGTCGCCCACAGATTCCTGTTACCTGCTTCCTCTCCTGGGTCAAAACTTACGATCCCCGCCTACCCTCCGAATCAAACATCGTAAGAACAAACCTACGCTTTCTTTACTCGGACCCACAGAACAAACAGATCTTACGTACGGCCGTCGCCATCTCGGTGGATAAGCGAAGGCAGAACCTGGGTAAAATTTATAAGCCCACCATGCCCCAGCTCTGTCCCATCGGCTTCACTGACGTTAGCCTCTGACGTTATCCTTAGAAACAGGATAACCGAGACCTGAGCCAAGACAACTAATTACTAAGAAGTTAAAAAAAAAAAAAAAACCATGCTCGGAGGCTAGGAACAGGGCTCAAGATCAACAGGAGGAAAACCGAGCTGATGAAGATCAACACCACTGCCAACACACCAGTCACAGTCGGTGGAGAGCCCATCAGGGAGGTAGAGTCCTTTGTCTACCTGGGGAGTGTGGTTGATGGACAGGGAGGCACAGACCGAGACGTCACAGCCAAAATCGGCAAGGCAAGGGCAGCAATGGTCATGCTGAAGAACGTCTGGGCATCCAAAGTTGTCAGCATAAGAACCAAACTTCGCATCTTCAACTCCAACGTGAAGTCAGTTCTGCTCTACGGATGCGAAACATGGAGGAAAACGAAGACGATGCAGCAGAAGATCCAGACATTTCTCAACACCTGTCTGAGGCGCATCTTCAACATCCGATGGCCAGAGAAGATCCGGAATGAAGAGCTGTGGGAGCGAGCGGGGCAGGAACCAGTGGCCAAGCAGATCCTGCGGAGGAAGTGGGGCTGGATTGGACACACCCTCAGGAAGCCAGCATCCAGCACCACACGCCAAGCCCTGACATGGAACCCACAGGGGAAAAGGAAGAGAGGCCGGCCTCGCAACAGCTGGAGGCGGGACACTGAGGCAGAGCTATGTAAGCAGGGGACCAACTGGACTGGAGTGGCAAGACTAGCCCAGAACAGAGTGCGATGGCGAAGGGTTGTCGATGGCCTATGCTCCACGTGGAGCCAAGGGCCTAAGTAAGTAAGGAGGCTAGGAAGGTGGACAGTTCTGAACAACTTTGTTGTCACCGTGCCATTTCACAGTTTGCACAGAAGCGGTGAAGTCTGTCGCATTCACCGGCACAGTACATTTTCAGCCTGTTTCAGAGATTATTGTCTGCATGAGTTGTCTCCCTTGCCGCAGCAAGCGTGCATTTTTCGTGGCGAAGCACAGAGTTGCCGCCACGAAAAATGCATGCGTGCTGCGGTTGTGTGTATGTAAGAGAGACACCTCATGCACACAATATTACGTATTACGTTATCGCTGTAGAACGTGTCTTTTATTAAAACATTCTTATCATTATTAAAAACGAAGAAAGAAACTTACACCTGTCTCTGTGTGTGTGTGTGTGTGTGTGTGTGTGTGTGTGTGTGTGTGTGTGTGTGTGTGTAGCGTGTGCTTTCGAGATTCGCACTGGAGCATACATAAAACGCCGGTAGTAATTGAGGTCAAAGACTATAAATGCACGACTCCCCAAAATGCCTATACATTCCCTACTAGCATCACAGTCACCCATAAAAATGCTTCACAATCTAGAAACAAAAATTACCATACACAGACCATTCAAGAGCCCGTTTAAAAAATATTGAATGTCTCCTTTCCGCTTAGGCCTCACTGGAGTAACGCTAGCCTACTTTCTGTACAGGCCAGGAAGCCACTTCACCCAAATCGGGGCGGTCGGTGGTCTAGTGGTTAAGAGACTTGTCACCAAGGCAAGAGATCAGGGGGTTTGAGTCCCAGTAGGGGCAAAGAATTTTTCCTTCTCGTATGTGGCACCGTTCATTCGGGCCGATCGTCGGGGGTTCTCTCCGGGTACTCCGGCTTCCTCCCCCTCTGGTTTGGAAATGTTCAGCCCACAAAATTTGAAACATAAATGCAATTCTAAATTCCGAAATTTACATAGCTGAGCTGACCCTTCGCACTACACACACCAGAACCACACGTCAAGTACATGCATGCGAATAATACATTCAATATATTAACTAATGACAAATCTACAGGAATGTTGTCAAGATTCATAAAAGGGTATTTTAAAGTGCCTTGAAGTTACAGTATTCTACGCTGCCTGATTCGATTCTTGGTGGGCAGGTTTTTGGTTGGAGTTTTTTCCATTCCAAATCGAGTCAAAATCATGTGCAGACACGTTTACGGTGCCTGTCACGCATTCGTGTAAACGCACAAATATCAAGTTCATGTTTCGAAGAAGAACAGGCTGTGGTCGGTGGCGTGGAAGACAGAAATACTGTCGCACGCACCAAAGTGAATTGCAGGGTGGAGGTTTGTAACCCTTAGCGGCAGCAGGCTTTCACTGCTTCACCGTCCAGCCTTGCGGACCAAAGAACAGAAATGCACGACGTCTCAAAATGCCAATATATATATTCCCTGCTAGTCTGAGGCATCATTGTCTCCCCTAAAATGCTTCAGTCTAGAAGAGTGAGTGAGTTTTTCGGGCTTAAATCCTCGCGTTCAATCTAGAAACAAAAGTTATCATTGCACAGACCATTCAAGGGGACGCACCTGACAGGAGTTGACAGAAAAACTGAATGTCTCGTTTCCACTCAGGCCTCACTGGAGTAATGCTAGTCTACTTTCTGTTGAGGCCAGAAAGCCGCTTCATCTAAATCCGCTCGCGTCGCTTTTGCCACTCTCCAGCGCCTTCCCTGGCATGCACCTCGGCATGCAAAAATACAAAAATCACGAAAATCACGCTTTATCATGACAACAACAATCATTACAAAATAGCACACTCGCCATACAGGGTTCCCAAATAAACACCAAACATGACCCCACAGCCAATCTATGTGCCGAGGAAAAGTCTAGCATACCATAACAGTTTAACATCTGCCTATAGAGAGACAGACCTACAGGCAGAGACAGAGAAACTGCGAGGTGCATTAGGGTCGTCTCATACTCCCTGAATCATTCTGTTTCGTAACCCCAGGAAGGGGCACTGTGTGCCGATATGTGTGTGTGTGTGTGTGTGTGTGTGTGCGTGCGTGCGTGCGTGCGTGCGTGCGTGCGTACGTGCGTACGTGCGTGCGTGCGTGCGTGCGTGTGCGTGCGTGCGTGCGTGCGTGCGTGCGTGTGTGTGTGTGTGTGTGTGTGTGTGTGTGTGCGCGTGTGTGTGTGTGTGTGTGTGTGCCTGTGCGTGCGTGCATGTGTGTGTGTGTGTGTGTGTGTGTGTGTGTGTGTGTGTGTGTGTGTGTGTGTGTGTGTGTGTGTGTGTGGAGGAGAGTAGGGAAGGTAGAGTGTGTGTGTGTGTGTGTGGGGGGGGGGGGGGGTTGGCCCAGCTAACCCTTCAGCCATGCAACTTGATTTAGTGCATATTATCGTATGCACTATCATATATCTTCCTCTTGATGTCAATTAAAAGACACCGCCCCAAAGCATACATTCCATCAATAGACGACTCCACTCGGCAAGCGCCCGAGACCAAAGCACCACTGCCGCGAATTAGTCTTTGTCGCTGACGCGGCGTTAAGCCTTAAAATACTCACTCACTCACCCAAAGCACCATCCCTTTTACCCTGCCGTGTATTGGCAAAACATAGTACGTCCTGGGCCCGCATGTAGAAGTCGAGGTTAGGGGTTTTAGCCGCGGGTTAGAGTCTAACCTCGAACTAAACTAGCTCTAGAGTAAAATTTTCTGTTGTTTTTTGTTTTAAATCAGGAAGCGGGTCCATTCCAGCAAGATGCCTAAGCCGTTATAGAAAGATGTATTTCTTCCTTTCTTTGCCTCCTGTTTTATATGATTTTGGCTTTTGGTTTCTTTTGTCCTAGTCTGGGTTAGGCCCGTAGCCGTGGGTGAAATTAACCTCGAGTTTTACATACGGGCCCTGGGCTTCATTTTATGGGAAAAGGGGTGACTTCAAGATGAAAGAGATTGACGTAACGGTGTTCTTCTTCTCACTGCTTTCTTTCCACGTTTCACTCCTATCCAACAACACCTGCTTCCTTGTTTCTAGTGTCTGGCTTCGAATCCCGGCTGGGGCCAAATATTTGTGCTGGCCTTTTCATCGTTGCCCGGTCTTTGATATCACCCGTATGTGGTGGAAAAGGGCGTTAAACCCCCAAACCCCCAACCACCCTTCCAGTGTCTGGTTAAAAAAAAAAAATCAGACCATGCCATGTGTTGTGCCCATTGTGCCGCGGCACACAATTGGCTGAATACTGGGGGCTCGCCCCTTTAATCGACAGGAGTGGAGTCGTCTATTCGTCCGTCTTCCTAGTCGCTGTTCGCGTAACCCCCACCCCCCCCCCCCTCCTCTCCCTTCACACCTGAAACTAAATATATCTACTTCTACGTTTAAGCGTGCACTCAAACAGTACCTGATGGATCGCACGTAACGTACGTTACGCGGCAACTTGTTATTTTGATTTTCTATTTTACATCAATTCAGTATTATATCAGTGATTTGTGTTTACAAAGGTCGTACGTGTGTGTGACCTAATGGACGATTTTCTCTATGGTTTTGTTTCTTGTAGTTTAGTGCATAATACCTTTTATATTTTGCTCCCTTTTTTTCCCCGTAGTAGATAGTCTCTGTAGTATTAGCAACGGCAAGTTTGCAAACTGGCGAATTTCTGTCAAAACTTTTACCGTTGATAAATAAAGTTTCATCATCATCATCATCATCATCATCATCATCTCTCTCTCTCTCTCTCTCTCTCTCTCTCTCTCTCTCTCTCTCTCTCTCTCTCTCTCTCTTGTACGCGGGAAGTCCCGAGTGGGTAAATCACCCACTTTTTCACTGTTGGTATTCTGATGAAATATTTCTAAAGAGCTTGTCATGCGCACTTAACTGCTATACAAGTGCAGTCTGCCGCTGTGCGCAGTCAGGCGTGGCTCACAATTTGTGAAACATTTCACAATAACAGTATGGACAGAGGACAATATTTGTAACGACAACAACTCTCACTTTTCTATGTTAATATTTATATCATTTCCCCCATTTTTACGTCCAGATATCATTAATTGTGTTTCAAAGATCATCCATTTTTTCTGTTAATGAAATTTGCGGAAATTAGAGTTCGGGAAATGTGTGATGTTAATAGAATTTGAGGAAGTTTGAATTCGGGAAATATGTGAAACTTTTGTCCGAGACGAAACTTGTGGGACAGAAAGAAAATTCCTCTTTTTTCTGTTAAATCGACAAAACCAGTGTTTGAAATCTGATGAATAAAAATATAGTTAATACAATCAGACATTTGTGGCCATTTAAAAGACTAAAGATAGGTCAATACTTTTAATTTTCTAATTTATAGATAGCTGAAATCTCTGGAACCCACAGGGGAAGAGAAACCGAGGGCGGCCAAGAAACACCTTGCGACTAGAGGGTGGAACCGGTACGATTTCTCAAACCGGTTTTTAACCGGTCTTTCCAATAGAAAACCGAGGTTTAAAACCGGTTAACCGGCTATGTATACGTCATCTATTGTTTCTAACGTTTCCCCAAGAGATGGAAGGGGGGAAGGGAGGGGGGTGGGGGGTCTCCGGCTTCCTGCACCCCTGCGTTTGAAATGTTCAGCCAACAAGGGTGGGTGGGTGGGTGTTTGGGAGTTTAACGTCCTTTTCCACCACATACCGGATGATATCAAAGACGAGGCAACGACGAAAAAGCCAGCACAAATATTTGACCCTAGCCGGGATTTGAACTCACGACCCGAAACTTGGAAGTCCAACGCTCTACCATTCGGCCACCCCGGTTTCCCTGTTCAGCCAACACCAACAACAACAACAACAACATCATGATGATGATGATAAGGAGGAGGGGGAGGAAGAGGGTGTCTTGTAACGGGCTGAAAAACGACGAGTGATGTCCCTTAGAAAAACCGCGGTTTTCCGTTTTTTTCAGGCCAAACCGGTTTACCAAACCGTGAGAAAGTCGGACCGATTTTAACCGGAAAACCGGTAAAACCGAACACCCCTACTTGCGACGCGACCTGGAGGCGGATGCCAAGAGCATGGGACACAGCTGGGGACAGCTGGAGAGACTGGCCCAGAACCGGGAAGCCTGGAAAACCCTTGTCGGCGGCCTATGCCCCAGAAGGGGCAAAAGGCAAGAGTGTGAGTGTGTGAGTGAAATCTCTGTGAAAAAAGTTGGTAAATCGGCTTCACCACAGATCTCCATCTCAATAAAAACGTCTCTTTGTATACATTAAAAAAAAAAATCTTTACTGAGCTTAATAGCGGCCGGTTGGCGTGAAGCCAGTCAGGAGTAAAATGTTTCGCGTTTTTGTATCGCACCGTCTTTCTCGTAACGAGGAAGTATATTACACCGGTTAATATTAGCGGCTCACGCCTTCGTCCATGAGCAAACATACTCGATTGTCACATCCTCTCATCTTTCAAGTGTTTTGGGGCTGTTTGGTTAGTGCCCTGTCGAGCTCCAAAAAGCTGAACTCTCTCTTCTTGCCACTGGCCGTTAATCGGACAGAACAAAATTGTGATTTCGTCCCTCGGTTGATTATCCCTTGGCTGTTCTTCTTCTCCTTTCTGGCCAGTGTCTCCGTCTTTGCTGGCTTCTCTGTAGGGTTTCAAGTATGTGACGTTGTACATGTGTTTAAGAACTTTCCCGCTACGAATGTTTTCAGTCTACGCCCGGTCTTTCGGCAAAACAGCAACAGCTTCATAACGCGGTGAAAGTTTTTTCACCAATGCTGTGAATTCTGGACGAGAACTTTCCAACCCTCCTACACCTGTAGTGGTAAGTCCATTAATACTCGCAAAAAACTCGAGATTCAATCGTTCGGTATTATTATATTAATTATTATTATTATTATCATCATCGTCATCATCATTGTTGTTGTTTCTTGTTGTTTCTTGTTGTTGTTGTTGTTGTTGTTGTTGTTGTTGTTATATTATTATTAGTAGTAGTATTATTTGCACAGTGATGTTTTTATTGGCATCGCTGGGGGAGCCGTATGGCCGAATGGTATAGGGTTGGACTCTCTATGCTCGAGTCGTGAGTTCGAATCCCAGCTGGAGCCAAATATTTGTGCTGGCCTTTTTCTCGTTGCCCCGTCTTTGATATCACCCTTACGTGGTGGAAACGGACTTTAAACTCCCAAACACCCACCCATCCACCTCCTATTGGCAATCCTTTTTTAAGTTGTTTCTCTATAGAGAAACAACTTTATGAGACGGGGCAGATTTTGCTACGCGCAGCAGCAAGTTTCAGTGATACAAAACAAGACTGTGACGTTTCTCCACACAATACTTACTTTCACGCACACAGTGACGTAACGAAATCTGCGTCATAGACACTCGACGTGCACACTATGCTGCTGCGTTCTTTTTGGCGGGAGTTGACGTGTGTGTGGACGGATGTAATGATGGCTATCTGCTAAACCACCTTGCCGGATAGCTTTTTACTTTGAGATAAAATGGGCAGTCATATTCTCCAGAGCTATTTTTCACGATTTTTAGCCTAATGCATTTTCAAAAGAGTTACCGCCGATTTTTAAAAATCGGTCATGTTACGAATTTTTTCGAAAAAAATGTTCAAATGGCTTCATTTTCTGAAATTGGGAAGATCATCCAATTATACTGCCTGTTTTCGTAGCACAGCTATGTAGCTCTGACAGGTTTTGTGTAAGAAAAATATTTCCGAGGTAGGGGTGGTTTGCATATACGGCCAAATATCTATGAAAAGACTCCTTCAAATTACTCATCATTCCGGTATTTTTGTCACTTGTGACAACTGCACATATGACATGAACTATTGCACTATTATAGCTTTAGTATTAACAACAACAGAGCTTTTAGATAAACACATTTTGTCACGTTTCTGCGAGAAGCGCCGGTCAAAAAAGTTCCAATTTTGCAATTTCGTAAGTACAACCCAAGGCACTTTAAGTCCACGTTTCATCAGCTCTCTAGATCTTCCAGATTTTATGTCAAAATTAATTCAGTCCCGGAAGTCACAAAAGCAACAAGGAAATCACAAGATATGAAGAAGTATCATCTGTCAGACGAGCAGCGTGAGGCTGACGGCAAATGTTTGGTTCACAGACAAAATCTGCAAGTATCGTCACTGCTTCCGACATTTCATCAGCCCTCTAGATCTTCCAGATTTCATGTGAAAAATAATTCAGTCGGAGAAGTCACAAAGCCAATAGGGAAATCACAGGACATAAACAAGCATCCTCAGACGATCTCAGTGCTACAGGCTGACGCCAAAAGTTTAGTTCACGGAATTGACGTCATCTCTCTCTCTCTCTGTATGACGACCTGCCTGAGGCTGACGTCAAATGTTTAGTTCACGGAACTGACGTCTCTCTCTCTCTCTCTCTGGGGAGCCAGGGTGGCCGAATGGTAGCGCGTTGGACTTTCAATGCTTGGGCCGAGAGTTCGAATCCCGGCCGCTGGGGCCAAATATTTGTGCTGGCCTTTTTCTCGTTGCCCCGTCTTTGATACCACACTTATGTGGTGGAAAAGAGCGTTAAACTCCTAAACACCCACCCACCCACCCACCCTCTCCCTCTGCCTCTCTCTCTCCCTTCTTCCCACACCCGGCCCCACCCCCAGTCACGTGGCTAATCGGTCGAGGTCGTAGAGGATCTAGTGTCATTGGTAGAACTTGGAGAGGGGAGAACCGGCAACAATAACAACAAAACAGACAAAATAAAATGAAGTTTGGAGAAACAGCTTTGTAGGACGGGGCCGTTCCTCCTTGTTTCTTTATCCCCTTCAAGTATTATATCAGTGTGGGGTTGCTTGACCCGGGCTAAGCTTGTCACCATTATTTGTCGGCTAGGAATCGTACTGTTCAAGTTTTTTTTCACTGCAATGTTCAAATTAACGTGTATTTCGTCCTTACGTGAACAGTGGTCTGATAGGTAGCGCGTCTGACTTGGCAAGTGCGCGACTGAACTGGCTGCCACCAATGTCATGGCAGTGAATCGTGGGTTCGTTCGTTTGATTTGACTGAAACATGGAAAGAACGCAGTACCCCCTGTCGTGCCGCGAGAGTAATTTGGCGACTTAAGCGAGGAGAACCCGAAGCGCTGGATTCGCAAACAGATTTTGTTTTTTTTTGCGCAGTAGCTTTTGTTTGTCCTTCCTACACGCAAATAACAATGCCGAGGTGGCATTATCCCGTGGCAGAGTCTGTTGTTTGCATTACTTTTATCTCCTCCAGGCACTGTACTACTACAATGGGGTGACCCATTTAAAGGTCTGCAATGCCTGTCCTTCCTACACGCAAATAACAATGCCGAGGTGGCATTTTCCCGTTGCAGAGTCAATTGTTTGTATTAGTTTTATCTCCTCCAGGCACTGCACTACTACAATGAGATGACCCATTTAAAAGTCTTCAATCTCCACAAAAAGCCACAAACAGTGTGTTTAAAGAAAGAAAGAAAAATTATCCGATTGTGCAAAATGCACAGTTAACTCTGTCACAGTTACAGAGTTTTCAGCGTCCATGAAACCCCTATAAAACCCCAGGGTAGCCTGATTTCACAGCTCACTTTGCCTTTTGACATTCAGCGATAAAGATCGCGCAGTGGCTAGTCTTCTCGTGCAGCACACAACACCCGCTAGACGATATAGAGGTGTCGCGCTCACTGACCAAAATCACAAGGAAGTCATTGGCCTGCAAACACGTGCTCTGTTGTCATACGTGTCTCCGAAGCGCTGAAAACTCTGCAACTGTGACAGAGTTGCCTGCATTATACACAGTCGCAGGAGTCGCAATTTTAAACACACACACACACACACACACACACACACACACACACACACACACACACACACACACACTGTTTGCGATTTTCTGTTGAGATTGCAGACCTTTGCATAATGCGTAGACACGTCTGAATGAACAAACCTTAGCACACTTTGTGTACACATGCCTGTGAGAGATAGTGTATAGTAAGCATGCATTAAAAAAACTGATACTGAAAATATTCCTTGAATAAAGCCAAGAACCCTAGCGTAACGGAACTAAGGCCTTTGATGAAACCAAAGCGTTTAGGGTTTTTTTTTTTTTTATATCACACTAGCTGCTTTTAGGCGAGAGACTTTTTAATTTCCTATGCATACACGCCAGTACTTCAAAAGTCATGTACAGGCAAGTCGTGCACGTACGCACTTCTTTGAAGCTAGCACGTTGGGTATAATGACGAAAGCGAAAAGGCAGGCCGGGTGGCAGGATAGGGGAAGAGTTGGGAAGGGGGAAGGGTTAGTGTGTGTGGGGGGGGGGGGGGGGGGGGGCGAGTATCCAAAGTCAGACGTTTACAAGCAAATGATACTAGCAAACGGGGTAACCGTATTGTGCATTAATTTTGTGTCTCTCTAGACACTGGGGCCGGGGAGACCTTGTTAGGAACTAGTAATCGATAAACCGAGAGGTAAAGATAGGATGAACTAACTGTCTGTTTAAATTGGCTCTGTCTCTGTGTGTGTGTGTGTGTGTGTGTGTGTGTGTCTGTCTGTCTGTGTCTGTCTGTCTGTCTGTCTGTCTTTGAGTGAAAAGTTCTTCGCCCCGTGTGGGACTCGAACCTGACCTCTCGCATTGGTGGCGAAGTCTCTCAACCACTAGACCACCGACCGCCCCCCAGTTGTAACCAATTCCTTTCTTTTTCTTTTTCAGGGCGTCCCCTAGCTGTGACTGGAAGTGTATTGAGGTGGTAACGGTACGGAGTTCGCTCAGTACCCGTTGAACGCGAAGCCCACATATCTCATTGTCTAAAGACAAATTGAGAAGTACAGCGCAAAACGCTCCACAAGTGGTCCCACAGAATGCTTTTTCTCGTGTGCCTGGTTCTCGCCGTGACCACGCATGGAGCCTCAGGTATTCACTGGCTGAAACTAGCTTGGTCTGTAGTCATTGGTCTGTAGTCATGAACGTTTTACTGCAACCGCCAGTTTCTTGTTATTCAAGTCTTTTCTTGTTGGGTATTCATGTTGATTTAAGAGAGTACGTATACCAGATGCAACTGAATTTGAGAAAGCTGTTCTGTACACTAAGTACTAACTGCGTTTTCACAAATATCGACTTACTGACAGGATCAGAACAATGAAGACCGAAAACCACACACGGAAAGACCTCAAAATGCCTTCTCATGCATCATAGTCACCACTAAGAATGCTTCAAATACCTTGCACAGACCATCAGGGGCACGCACCTGACAGGAATTTAAGGGAAAAAAAAAACTCGAATGTCTTCTTTCCTTTCACTTATGTGGTGGAAAAGAAATTGGAACAGCCCAACCACCCGCTTTTCACCGGTGTGTTCCTAGTGTCTACTTCCTGTTTCAGTTCAAAAGCCTCTTCACTCACAAGCACTCGCCTCATTCCTGTCTGCCTTGTTTGCATAAAGTCCCAGCTGAACTGGCAGCTTGCCTCCTATTGCAACCCCTGGCATGCACCGCGCCCTCAAATACAACAAGGAGGAACGGCCCCGTCCTACAAAGTTGTTTCTCCAAACTTCATATTATTTTGTCTGTTTTGTTGTTATTGTTGCCGGTTCTCCCCTCTCCAAGTTCTACCAACGACACTAGATCAAAGACCGTAGATAATCCTCTACGACCTCGACCGGTTAGCCACGTAACTGGGGGTGGGGCCGGGTGGGGGAAGAAGGGGGAGAGAGAGAGAGAGAGGCAGAGATAGAGGGTGGGTGGATGGGTGTTTAGGAGTTTAACGTCCTTTTCCACCACAAACGAGAAAAAGGCCAGCACAAATATTTGGCCCCAGCGGCCGGGATTCGAACTCTCGGCCCAAGCATTGAAAGTCCAACGCTCTACCATTCGGCCACCCTGGCTCCCCACAGAGAGAGAGAGAGAGAGAGAGAGAGAGAGGTCAGTTCCGTGAACTAAACATTTGCCGTCTGCCTCAGGCAGGTCGTCATACAGAGAGAGAGAGATGACGTCAATTTCGTGAACTAAACTTTTGACGTCAGCCTCTAGCACTGAGATCGTCTGAGGATGCTTGTTCATGTCTTGTAATTTCCCTGTTGGCTTTGTGGCTTCTCCGACTGAATTATTTTTCACATGAAATCTGGAAGATCTAGAGGGCTGATGAAATGTCGGAAGCAGTGACAATACTTGCAGATTTTGTCTGTGAACCAAACATTTGACGTCAGCCTCAAGCTGCTCGTCTGTCATGTGATACTTCTTCATATCTTGTGATTTCCTTGTTGTTTCTGTGACTTCCGTGACTGAATTAATTTTGATATAAAATCTGGAAGATCTAGAGAGCTGATGAAACGTGGACTTAAGTGCCTCGGGTTGTACTTACGAAATTGCAAAATTGGAACTTTTTTGACCAGCGCTTCTCGCAGAAACGTGAAAAAAATGTGTTTATCTAAAAGCTCTGTTATTCTTAATACTAAAGCTATAATAGTGCAGTAGTTCATGTCATATGTGCAGTTGGCAAAAATACCGGAATGATGAGTAATTTGAAAGAGTCTTTTCATAGATATTTGGCCTTATATGCAAACAACCCCTACCTCGGAAATATTTTTTTTACACAAAACCAGTCAGAGCTACAGAGCTGTAGCACGAATCAAGGCAGTGTGATTGGGTGAACTTCCAAAGTCTAGAAAATGAAAGAATTTGAACAACTTTTTCGAAAAAAATCGTAACATGACCGATTTTTTAAAATTGGCGATAACTCTTCTGAAAATGCGGCAGGCTAAAAATCGTGAAAGGTAGCTCTGGAGAAGGTGAATTCCCATTTTATCTCAAAGTAAAAAGGCCTCCAACGAGGTGGTTTAGGAGATAGTCATCATTACATCCGTCCACACACACACACACACACACACACACACGTCACTCCCGCCAAAAAGAACGCAGCAGCATAGTGTGCACGTAAGGTGTCTATGACGCAGATTTCGTTACGACACTGTGTGCGTGAAAGTAAGTATTGTGTGGAGAAACGTCACAGTCTTGTTTTGTATCACTGAAACTTGCTGCTGCGCGTAGCAAAATCTGCCCCGTCTCTATAGAGAAACAACTTAAAAATCAGGAAAATCACGATTTTCATGACCCCCCCCCCCCCCCCCTTCCCGACCAACAAAAAAACAAAACAAAAAAAACCTTTTGTAGCTGTTGTTTGGTTGGTTGGTTGGTTGGTTGGTTTTGTTTTGTTTGTATCTTGTTGTTGTTGTTATTGTTAGATTTTTGTTCTGGGTTGTTGTTGTTGTGTGTTTGGTTCGTTGTTGTTGTTGGGCTTTTTGGAGCGTGTTTGTTTTTTGTTTTTTGTTGTTGTTAGTGGTGTTTGTTGTTGTTGTTGTTGTTGTTGTTTTGGGTTTTTTGGTGGGTTTTTTTTTGTTTGTTTGTTTGTTTTTTGTTTATTTGTTTGTTGTTGTTGTTTTTTGGGGGGTAGTTGTTGGGTTTTTGTTGTTGTTATTGGGATTTTTTCGGTCGGTTAGTTTGTTTTTGTTGTTGTTGTTCTTTGTTTGTTTGGTTGGTTGGTTTGGATTGGTGGGATTATTTCTTTGTTTGTTTATTGTTTTTTGGGTTTTTTTTTTTTTTTTTTGGGGGGGTGCTTTCGTTCATGCTGTTGGTTGACGTGGTGGTGATGGTGGGTATGTTGTTGTTGTTGTTGTTGTTGTTGTTGCTGCTGCTGCTGCCGCTGCCGCTGCTGCTTTTGCTGCTGCTGCTGTTCAATACTTAGTGTTACGTCTGTTTTTTAGGGTGTGGGGGTAACTTCACATCCCAAGTAGGAATTCTCCGGTCTCCAGACCACCCGGCCAACTATTCACACAACCTGAACTGTGTCTACGTCATCAGCCGACCTGAGGGAGAGCGCATCACGCTGACGTTTGACGAGTTTGACTTGCAGGAAGACGAGGAATGCACCTTTGACCACTTGAAGGTAGCAGACTTGATGAACTTTTGATTCAAGTACTGTCAGCTGGATGGGGGTTCTATTCAAGTTTATCTTGTGGTTTTGATGTTGATTTTGTTGTTGTTTCTATGTTTGTTTGTTGTGTAGAAACATTTTTCATGGTAACAACTGTGTGTTTAGGTTTCTGTCCTTTCAAAAGTATGAGCGTCTTTTTACCGACGTCATTATTTGATTGACGTAATGCTGGCGTTCCTTGGGAATGTCTCGTCACTGTTTTACGAATTTCTCTGTTTGGAGACATTGAAAGCAGGAATTTCATCGATGTGCTGGGTTTTGTTTTTGCCACACTTTCAGCAGCAGAAGAGAGTGAGAACAGATCACAGAGGTCTCAATGGAGCACATACATAAGCGCGCTCTAGCGTCTGTGTGTGTGTGTGTGTGTGTGTGTGTGTGTGTGTGTGTGTGTGTGTGTGTGTGTGTGTGTGTGTGTGTGTGTGTGTGTGTGTGTGTGTGTGTGTGTTAGAGGGATTCATAAACAAGGCTGTATTTACCGGGGATTCTCTCCAAGGGGTAATTCGTTACACAAACTCCAATTCTTTTGAAATGGTATGACTGCTGATGGCATTAACACTGAGTTGAACATTAGAGATATAGAATCAGCGCAACACAGTCTTCGGCAAGGGTTCACAGGTTCAAAGACAGAGTGTGTTGTGTGTCTATATTCTCTGTCCACTTTTGGATTACAGCAACCACTGGTTATGCAGATACATCTCCTAAAAGATGTTCATGTATGTGCTCCATTGAGACCTCTGTGATCTGCCCTCACTCAATAACGCAATAACTATCCTTCCAAAATTTCCAACCTACTTTTATGTATACGTAACTTTTTCCTATACAGATTACAGACGGCCCAACCGAAAACTCGCCATTGATTGGCAAATTCTGCGGTTCGACTGTCAAAGATATTGTGCGTACATTTGGAAACTCCATGTGGATTCAGCTCAAGACAGACGGTTCCGAAAGTGGAAAAGGCTTCAACGCAACTTTTACCTCGGGTAAGAAAAAGTTGTAACTCGACCGGTCCCCGTAGTATAGTGGTTAGCGCTTCGGACCATGGACCGGAAGACTCAGGTTCGAGTCCCAATCGAGGCAAGCGTGCAAACTTTGGGGGGTGCTTCTCTTGTTATGTATGATTACACGGCCGGCAACGGAGGTGTCGTCGTTCCCGGGCCTGGTTAACGCCGGGATATTTATGACAGGAAGCGCGGTCCCGAACCACAGCAGTCCCAAACCACATGGACCTTCATACCATCATCCTCATTGTCATCATCATACATCGTAAAAGTTGCCACAGCTTC
>JACVVK020000228.1:752500-760000 GCA_018292915.2 Batillaria attramentaria
AGGGGGCAAAGAATTTTTCCTTCTCGTATGTGGCACCGTTCATTCGGAACCATCGTCGGGGGTTCTCTCCGGGTACTCCGGCTTCCTCCCCCTCTGCTTTGGAAATGTTCAGCCCACAAAATTTGAAAAATAAATGAAATTCTAAATTCCGAAATTTAAATAGCTGAGCTGACCCTTCGCACCATGTGATTGTAAAGTGTTCATGTCGAGTGTGTGAGAGAATGCGTGTGATTCACGTGAGCGTGCGTGTTGGGTTCAGTTCGCGGCGCTTTGAGCCGATTCATGAAATTGGGTAAAGCGCCTATAAAATACTAATTATTATTATTATCAAAAGACTCGAGATCACTTTTGGTTTTCGCGGCACCGTACTCCGATGGTTTGAGTCATACTTGCGCGATCGGTACGGTCCCGTACCAGTCCGTGGTTGTTGACGGCAACATTTCATCCCCCAGCCTTCTCAGATACGGGGTTCCCCAGGGGTCGGTCTTAGGCCCTGTGTTGTTCACCCTGTATTCCCAGCCTCTGTCTGATATTCTGCTTCACCATCAGTGTTTGTATCACAAATACGCTGACGACACCGAGTTGTCTCTGTCCGCCACCCCTGCGAATTTTGGTTCGTTGCAGTTGACTCTTGACGCATGCATCACAGACGTTCTAGCCTGGATGAATAGCAACAAGCTCGTGTTAAACGCAGACAAAACAGAAGTAATGGTTACTGGGACTCCGTCCCGAGTTTCGCAGGTTCGAGTCGGCTCCACGTCGATTGCTGGTTCATCCGTTACTCTCAACTGCTCTGTCAAGTATCTAGGCGTCAGAATTGACCAAACACTGTCCATGGATGATCATATTGGTTCAGTGTGCCGCGTGGCCTTTTTTGCTCTCAGGCAGATTGCCTCTATCAGGCCACTTCTAACAGCTGATTCCACCGCCTTCATTACATCACGGCTTGACTTCTGTAACTCGGCTCTCGCTGGTTTACCCGCTGACCAGATCAATCGGCTCCAACGCGTTCAGAACAGTGCAGCGCGGCTTATCCTTCGGAAGCGCAAGCGCGACCATGTCACACCCCTGTTAAGAGAATTGCACTGGCTGCCCGTTGTGTACCGCATCAAGTACAAAATTGCAACACTGTCCTTCCGTCATTTTGAGCAGTCCCTTCCGCAGTATCTTTCCTAAAAACTTACCACGTTTGAACCTTCTCGTACTCTCCGCTCCTCATCGGAAAAGCTCCTGAAGGTTCCCAAGTTCAATCTCAAAACCTTCGGTGAGCGCTCTTTCAGTTTCTGTGCCCCCCAGGTATGGAATTCCCTGCCTCCCTGCCTTAGGAACACCCAGACCCTCCCACAGTTTAAATCAAAACTAAAGACTTATCTATTCAAGACAGCATATGATCTGTAGTATCATCTACCCCCCCCCCCCCCCCCCCCGCACACGTAATTAGTGTTTCATGTATGCGTGAGAATGTGTGTGTGTAGCGCACTGAGTGCTCTTTGAGCAGACTACTAGCGCTATATAAGAGCTATTATTATTATTATTATTAAGTACGAATGCACTCTCACCTTCGGGGTTTTTGTTTTGGTTTGGTTTATTTGTTGTTGTTGTTGTTGTTGTTTTTATTTGTTTTTTGTTGTTGTTTTTTAATTTGTTGTTGTTGGGCTTTTTTGGGTTGTTTTTTTGGGGGGCGAGGGGGGTGCGGGGAGTGGAGGTTATTTGTTTGTTTGGTCGGTTGGTCTAAATTGCGGTAATGTAGCACGGTGGATGGCTTGTTTGTTTGTTTGTTTGTTTGTTTGTTTGTTTGTTTGTTTGTTTGTTGTTTTGTTTTTATTTATTTGTACAAAATGGTTGAAGTTGAACAGTTACACTGATCTTCTCCAAATGTTTCTCTCACAGATTCGCGTCTTTACTTTGTGGATGCAAGTACAGAAAGACTTGAGTCGACAAATTTAGACGGAGGGGACCGCCAGCTGATCAATTCCTTTCAGAACAGCCATTTCTTTGGGCTCACGCTTCACAAGGGAATACTCTACCTTACTGATTGGGGGCCCAGTCGGTGGGTGTCTTGCGCACAGTTCTCTTTCCGAGAAGCTGTTTACACTACAAGAGCGGTGCAGCCCGAGTTTACCTCGAATCTGGTCAATATATTAAGCAATTACAATACATTCTCTGCACGTCTAACCCTGACAATGACGTAGGACAACTTACGTCATGCCGCCTTGACGAAAGCATCATATTATGACGCCAGTTGCATGTTTAGATCTGCTCCGTGGCAGGGCTGAACCCGGGTCGGTTTTAACCTGGGTTGGTGAAATATAAGGCCTGTTCTTAACTGGGCACAGCGCGCGAAACACACATGTGCACATCACAGTCGTTGCGCTCAGTGTGTCTACTAACTACAAAATTGAACACAGCTGTGCTCGGTGACAAACCGATTGAAGATGCACTTGTCCGCCATGTTTGCGCGCCGAGTGACGTGGTACAACCAGTCAGAATCTGTTGTGGAAACCACAGTCACAGTTGTGCCTATTTGAAATGCTGGCTGCTGTGATGACGCCACAACGGCGGACACCCCCCCCCCTCCGCTCCCCGCGCAGTGCCCAGTTAAGAGCCGGCTTAACAGCGGCAACACGGGTGCAGCCCCGTAAACTTGGCGAGTGTAAACGGCATCGGACCTACTGTTATTCTTACAGATTCATTAAAAACAAAACACAACGCCCTTCATATCTTTGATATCTCGGCAAACGTGTTACGCTCATACTGTTATTCCTATTCTAAAGACATGCCAGTGAACACACACACGGAATGTACAGTAAGCTTACCTTATATTTAACCATCACAATTACCATTATCTTGGAATTCGAAGGACTGTCGTAACTCTCTCTCTCTCTCTCTCTCTCTCTCTCTAATGCACAAACTGTCTCAAAAAGAGGTTAGTACCTATAGTCACTACAGTCTTGGACTGAGGACACGACTAAACTATGTCACTATTTATTTCAAAACAAAACGACACCCGAATCATTCAGAAACTTCCCGAAAATCATGGAACAGGGACAGATTAGGGATTTTTCGTCTTTCTCTTCGCCTTGAGAGGCAGTTCTAGTCTGTAGTTTTCATTGTACTTGATATTATGTCATTATTGTCATCATCGTTTTTGCAGCCACGAGACCAACGCTAGCAGGCTGTACCGGATGAAAACAGACGGTAGTGGTTTTGAGTTTATGGGATCATCACGGGGCAAAATGAATGATATCCATGCATATGGCGAAGGCACTTGGGAACGAGGTACTCTCTCTCTCTCTCTCTCTCTCTCTTTTTTTTTTTTTTTTTTGCTTTGTTGATATAATTATTTGTTCCCCGTTATTACTGTAGCAATGGATAATAGTTTAGCAACCATGTGTGTGTGTGTGTGGTCTGCAACCTAATCTTCTGTCCTTGGAAAATAAATTGTCGTCATTGTCGTTATTGTTCTCTCTCTCTCTCTCTCTCTCTCTCTCTCTCTCTCTCTCTCTCTCTCTCTCTCTGTAACATTCCCCATTTCTGAGGATGAAATGTAACATTCGTGCATTTTTCAAGCGTCTACAAAATGGTACGGTCAGGCAGAGTTGATATTCGGTATATTATTGATTATTGCTAGTTTACTTATTTGCAAACAACATGAATGATTGTGTGATTCCTTGTACAGTCTGGCAGCGTTACTCTTTTTATATTTATTTTGTTGTTGTTGTTGTTTTTGTCACAGGTCCAAACGGCTGTGGCAACCAGAGAGGAATGTGCAGCCATATTTGCATACCGTCTCCTGGCAACAGTTACAAGTGCATTTGCCCTGAAGGAGAAGTCCTCGGTTCTGACCAAAAGACATGTGGGGGTATGACTGTAAATTGCAATGTAGTTCTATGTTCCGTGTTCGTAACGCCGCTAGAGATAGAAGAATGTCACTTTCAAAGCTCCAAGGCTGTTTGCCAGATAGAAGGTTTTTCATTTGGCCATTGCGACTGTTTCCGTGAGGGGAGCCGGGGTGGCCGAATGGTAGAGCGTTGAACTCTCAATGCTCGGGTCGTGAGTTCGAATCCCGCCGGCTGGGGCCAAATATTTGTGCTGGCCTTTTTTCTCGTGGCCCCGTCTTTGATATCACCCTTATGTGGTGGAAAAGGACGTTAAACTCCCAAACACCCACCCACCCACCCTGTTTCCGTGACTTTGTGGCTTCTAATGTTAGAGAAATACGACTTTCTTTGATCCTACGGGCCATTCCTGAACAGACTGGCACTAGACAAAGCTTCTAAAATTAGCCACCAATCAGCGCGTGTCTACCGGTCGGTGGTCTAGTGGTTAAGAGACTTGTCACCAATGCGCCGTTCGAGTCCCACTCGGGGCAAAGAATTTTTCTTTCTCGTATGTGGCACCGTTCATTCGGGCCGATCGTCGGGGGTTCTCTCCGGATACTCCTGCTTCCTCCCCCTCTGCTTTGGAAATGTTCAGCCCGCCAAATTTGAAACATAAATGCAATTCTAAATTCCGAAATTTGAATAGCTGAGCTGACCCTTCGCACCACGTGATTGTGATGTGTTTATGTCCAGTGTGTGAGAGAATGCGTGTGATTCACATGAGTGTGCGAGTTGGGTTCAGTTCTCATTCTCACAATACTCATTCTTCTTCTTCTTATTATTAGCTGATCCGCAGTGCGCAACCCAATAACGCGGTACACTTCTAGAACAACTTGTTCGCTCGCCACAATCACCACCATGGTCTTAGATGCTATATTGTGACCCACGTGGCGGATTCTGATGCCTAGAGTCAGTGCATACGATGAAAAGTGTTCCACGCGCTGTTGTGTGCCTGACAAGCGTACTGAGATTATAAGAACATAACTTATGTTATAAGTAATTTTTCGAAGAAGAGTAGGCTGTGGCCGGTGGCGTGGAAGAAAAACAAAACCGAATACTGTCGCACGCACCAGAGTGGATAAAAGGGTGAAGGTAGCGCTTAGCGGCGACGGGTTTTCACTGCTTCGTCCTTCAGCCCTGCGGTGCCGTAAGCATTTCAGAAAAGATGGGTATGGCGCGACGAAAGGTTTACCCTACCCTACCCTACTCTACCTTACTCTACCCTACCCTAATCTACCCCACCCTACCCCACCCCACCCCACCCTACCCCACCCAACCCAACCCAACCCAACCCTACCCTACCCTACCCCACCTGACCCTACCCTACGCTACCCTACCCTATCCTACCCCACCCCGTCCCACACCCTACCCTACCCCACTCCACCAACCCCACCCAACCCTACCCCCACCCTACCCTACCCCACCCCACCCCACCCTACCCTACCCTACCCTACCCTACCCTACCCCACCCAACCCAACCCGACCCAACCCGCCCTACCCTACCTTACCCTACCCTACTGTTTCTTTTACAAAGTTTCTATCGTCACAGTTGCAGGCACCTCAGCGTCGACTGCAGATAATCTGGGTGCTATCATCGGCGGCTCTGTTGCGGGTGCTGCTCTCCTCATCATCGCCGTTATTATCGTCATTTTCATCGTCAATCAAAGAAAGAGTCAGTGATTCTCTCTCTCTCTCTCTCTCTCTCTCTCTCTCTCTCTCTGGGAAGCCGGGGTGGTCGAATGGTAGAGCGTTGGACTTCTAATGCTCGGGTCGTGAGTTCGATCCCGGCTGGGGCCAAATATTTGTGCTGGCTTTTTCCTCGTCGCCCCGTCTTTGATTTCACCCTATGTGGTGGAAAAGGACGTTAAACCCCCAAAACACCCGCCCACCTACCTCTCTCTCTCTCTCTCTCTCTATCAGCATTCCGACTACGACTAAAGATTATTGCACGCGGGAGACATTGTTGTCCGAACAATCATGGAATACATTTCAAACACGCTGTGGAGAGATTAGGGCAAAGGCGTGCTGTTGTCGCGTGTTACACGAGAAACAGGGAAAAACACCTGATATTCGCTGTTTCTTCGGGGTGAAATCACCCCGACTGTGGCATCAGCCCAACAAAGAGGCCTTCATTTGCAATGCCGTTTTCCTTGTCGCTTTTATCTTTGTGAGGAAAGTGAAAGGGGATATTGAGGAAGGCCTGAACACCCCCATGTCACGTGTTATAAACTTCTTCCTTTTGGCCTCCGTTTTCAGCTCTATCCCGCCCGCGTGCGTGCGTGCGTGTGTGTGTGTGTGTGTGTGTGTGTGTGTGTGTGTGTGTGTGTGTGTGTGTGTGTGTGTGTGTGTGTGTGTGTGTGTGTGTGTGTTTAACCATCGTATTCAAGCTGCTACCCCTGGGGAAGCATGTGGGCATTTGTACACCACCACCGCTACGTTTTCTGCAAAGTATATTTATTTGTTTCCTTTCTACCATCCCTCCCAGATCCTGAACATGAACACTTGATATAAAGTTCGTATGAAGTTGAGGCAGGCATCGTGGACAATGAAGCATTGATTTTGGACTTTATTTTAGAATGTAAAAGTCCCAAACCTGACAGGACCTGTCATGACCACTAGGTCAAATCTCCTTGTCAGCCTTCTGTTCTGTTGTAGCAGCAGTCTGGTCCAGTAAAGACAATGAACATCATGGGCTTCTTTGCCATCACATAATCACATAAATGACTCCACTTGAATGTCCCAACTTTTATTCATTCCGCGTTCACTGATTCATTCATTCATTCATTCATCGGTTTGATTTATTGATTGACGTTGTAAGAAAGGAATCCACACAACTGACTAGCCAGTCCTCTGCGAATGTCTTCTCCTCCTCATTGGTCACAACAGCTTTTGTTGTGTTTTAAGGAAGAACCAGTAAACGACAGCCTCAGCAGAGACAGGAACCGGAAGCGAGCCCACACAACAGTCTCGGTCAGCCTGTATTCCAGAGAGGCCCGTTGGAGCGAGAATTCCATCGTGCGAGAGCTCCTACACCTAGATCGAACCACGGCATCGTGGTCGAACCCCATGTCTATGATGTGCCTGTTGAAACTGGAGGTGAGAGCAACACTTTGTATTCGCTTCTATATATCTACCCTGCATCAGTCTAGACCAGAGCTTTAAGGGGGAGTCGGTGGCTCAACGGTTTTAGCGTTGGACTCGAGATTGAAAGGTCCCGGGTTCGAATCCCGACAGGGCCAAAATTTGTACAGGCCGTTTTCACGTTGCCCGGCATCCAATGACTGTGAGCTGGATCTGTTTGTGTAACTTGTCCAATACAGTCAAGGATACATAAAAATGTGGCCGACCTGGCAGTCTGACTGGATTGAATAAGTGTTCAGCTGGACTGTACAGTTAGGGTAGCTATCCCCATCCCTCATAACCTGCCCCCTAGGGCCGTCTGCAGTCACCTCGTTGTGGCGTGGACGATAAACCCCAGCTAACCAACCAACCGATCAGAGCTTCGGGCAAACGTAAATAAAACCGTGAACATACATGATCTCCACGTGTGCACAATTTCCAGTAACTCTCCAGTAATACTCCAGATACTGCTTGTCACAGTTACGTCCCCTTAAACTTT